>OZ010739.1:21149607-21494607 GCA_963932295.1 Tipula lateralis
CTGGATTTTTGGAGGATGTTGCTATATTCTCGAGTGGGCTGGAGTTGTGCAGGAGTGTCTTGGAGCAAGCGGTTTTTGTAGGTATTTGTAGTTGCATGCAGGTGATTTATTCTTTGACTCATGGTACCACTGTGGGTGGGGGGAGGTAGATTTCGAGGCTAGATTTGGTTGGGACGAGCATGAGGATTGATCTAGTTGTGGTGGCGATTGGGAGCCTCTGTTGGCATGAGGAATTTTGGACGAGAGTGGGATTTGTTGGGGACTGGAGGATTCGCCGAAAAGTGGGGTGTTTGGATGGATTTCGGTTTGTTAGAAGTCAGTTGAGATAGGTCTGCACTTTATATTTTTATTTTTGTGTAGGTTGGTGCCCGTTGTTGAGGGTGCTCTGAATGATTTTGTATTTTGGATACTTACAATTGGGTTCTCGTGTTAGAGTTTGTTTACTACTAATAGATGTAGGTTTGGTTGAATGTTGAGTTTGGATCGTGTCTGGTTTGCTTGAATGGGGTTCGCTCCGAGGGATGTCGATTTCCTCCACTTTTGAGGTGCGTCTGCTCCATACTTTCTTCATGTATGTGGCGTCCCTTCCTGCTTTGTTGCCTGTGTGTCGGGCATACGTGCCTGTGGGTTATCCATGCGTTATTTCAATTTATTAAGTTTCGTATCGTATTTAATGGTGCTTTTTGAAGTCAATATCAATTGTTATTTTTTGATTTATGAACGATAAAGGTCGGGCGGATCTACTACATTTGCAGTAGGGCGACATCCCTGATCAGGACCATAATACGGGCATTGCATTACAATTACATTGTATTGCAGTGATATAAAAACAATAATAATAATAATTTATGGAAAAGGTTTGGTTCTAATTATTTATATAAGTGTAAATATGATTATAGTTGGAGGGGGTTTACAAATTTTATTTTAGTTTATTTTAAAAAGTTTATTTTATTTTAAAAAAGATGTTGCATAATTTTGGAATGTAAAACGTTTGCAGGATTTATTTTGATTTTCTGATAAACATATTCTAACATTATGGTATCATCAGCGTAATGGTTGACGGGTACATAATCTAGCATAACATATTAATTTAATTTATGGTTACAGATTCAGGAGCCGTAAGGTAATTAATTAAGAGTTTTGAATTTTTGTTTAACTTTGATAGGTGTACGGACTGGAGTTCAAATATATAATAAAATTAATAATAATTAAGTTACAGATTCCTATATCTAGTAAATTTATTTTTAGAATTTTAGTGTAAATGATTTAATTTTAATACGTTATAGCTAAGTTGCAGGTTATAGCTAACTTATTCAATTATTTATTTATATAAATAATTTACCGTATACACGAATTGACAGTTTATTAGGTAGTGATAATGTATGTATATGAAATGGGTCATAAAATAAATAAATATAACCCTTCGCGTTAGATGGTGGTGGATCTGAAAATATAGGGCGCAACTTTATATGCAGCATATGATGAGAAGACTCCAGGATAATTAACCTACTCCAGTTTTAACTGTTGAGGTAACACAAATTAATATGATTTAATTAGAAATGTCCTTCCTATCCAAATAAAAATATTAACCAATGTTAATGGGAAAATGATATAGATTTTGCTAACAAATTATATTATTGTACTAATTATGTAACAGGAAAATGGTTCTGCTGAAGATTGTCCCCCTAGTCTATTTTGATTCTCTGATGAGCATGTTACAGATTTATGGTAACATTATCGTAATGGATGGCTTAAACTATCATACCAAATTAATTTAATTGTTTCAGATACCTGAGCCATAAGTTAAAAAAAATTTTCTTTCAGAGTTCTGTACTTATGTTTTAATTAGGTTAGTTGTGCGGATGGATGTTAAAATAAATAATAAAATTAATTAATTAAGTAAGTTACAGATTCCTGAGCGACCAACTAATACATTTATTTTAGAATTTTAATTTTAATTTTATTCAAAATACAGAAGAGCGGAAAGATGTTGCGAACTGAAGAATGCTGGCTGGCGATTGCAGACTAGTAGATTAGAATTGTGATTGTCTTGTGATAATAGTAGTTTAGTACCGACTGTCATGGTGTCTGTAACCGGGTCGCTCTTTCCTAACTAACATACGTTCCTATCCTTACCTATCGTTTTATGTAAACGGCTGTAGGAATAGGCCCGGCGTTATCCGGGAATCTTGCCTAGCGCTTGGTCCTACAGTCCAATCAATCAATCAATCAATCAAAATGAACGTAATTGTCCATTATCCGGTTCAATAATAAAAGAAAAAGCGCTCAGAATATGGAACGAGCTAAAGCAACAGGAAGTTGAGAGACCTGCATGTCCGCAAAGACCATTCAGAAACAGCAGAAAACCAATTCTTAGCCAGTAATTGTTGGCTGCAGAAATTTAAAAAAAGATATCACTTTACACTCCATCAGAAAGACTGGAGAAGTCACAAGTGCTGATAAAGAAGCTGCGCAAAAATTTGTTATTGAGTTACAACAAATAATTTATGATGGTGGATACCAACCGCAACAGGAATTTAATTTTGAAACCGACTTAAATTGGAAAAAATTGCCATAGCGGACTTACATTTCTCGAAATGAAAAGTCTTCTCCAGGTTTTGAAGCGTCAAAAGAGAGAATTACACTTGTTCTTGGGGGTAATGCAACGGGTGGCTTTAAATTAAATTAAAGCCATGTCTTATAGGAAGATCCGAAAATCCACGGGCTCTAAAAAACATTTGTAAAACAACCTTGCCTGTTTATTACAAATTTAATACCAAAGCTTGGATGACGAGCTCTATTTGTTATGATTACATAAAAAATTACGTAGTCCCTGCAATTAGAAATTATAATAGACAATGTAATTTTGATAATAAAGCATTATTGCTTCTTGATAATGCTCCCGGACATCCACAATCTCTCCAAGAAAGCAGTGAAATTGTAAAAATTGTTTTTTATCACCAAATACAACGAGTATGGACCATGGATCAAGGGGTAATAGTAGCTTTTAAGGCAACTATCTTTGATACGTTGTCAAATTTATTATTGATGAAAGCGAAAAAAACAGCGTGCTATCACTGATTGATGTTTGGAAGAAATACAACCTAGAAAAATCCATTGAAAACATAGGATTAGTTTGGTCTGGTACTACAATTCGAACCATGAATGCAGTGTGGCGAAAAATATGGCCAGAAGTAGTAGTAAATTCAGAAGATGTCGACATTGCAAATGTTGCAGAAATAATAGTATCGATGGCAGCAAATGCTAGAATAGAAAGAATTGATAGGGAAGGTATTTCAAAAGTTTTAATGAAACTCAAGAAGAATTAACTGTATATGTAATACAAGCAATGCTTACGTATCCAAGCTCTTCTGACTCGGAGGAAAATGGAGACTGCGTCATTACAAAAAACCTCAGTACCTCTGTTCTTAAGAGTTTCCTCAATAAAATTGACGAAGCCGTTCAAAGGAGAATGATCCAGAGTATGATCGTAGTAGTAAAGTACATCAATCTATAGAGCAAAGCATTACGTGTTACAACGAACTATATAGCGAGAAGTTAAAGCAACCAAAACAATTAACGTTGGAGTCGTTCTTCAAGAAATAAATTTGGTAATACATAATATGAAATGTATTTTTTTTGTAATTACCATTTAAAATAATGTAAAATATTAATATAAAAATTGAAGTAATGGAATAAATTGTGAAGAGTATATTTTAAATCAATTTTTTAGGACCCCATTAATAGATTTTTAATACAAAATGGTGAAAAAAAAAACCTCGCTTAACGAATCCTCGGTTAACGATGGGTTTTTATGGAACACATCTGTGGTAAAAAGGTAAAGTATCTTATCTCGACTTAAGACATTTTTGTTATTTTTATAAAATTAGTGTCCCTAGAAAATAAGCTATTTTTTCGGCTAATCACCGTATTTTTATGTATTATAAATTTAAAGTTATTAACTAAGTTCAAATAACTTATTTAAGAAATTAATATTAATTCAAAAGGTAAAATAACCTATTTCAAACCTAAAATTTATTATTTGAAAAATACGCAAATAAAATATTTTATGTGGGTATAAGCTATTACATATTTAAAAAAATAGTTTAGTAAAATAGCTTGTGTATACGTAAGCCTAAAATATTTTCAATTTAATATTTTTTTTAAAACAACTTATATGAATTAAGATATTTGTGTTTTGTTTAATTTGTACGTTTAAATGTATTTAAGTAAAAAAATTCAAAAACATATTTAAAGTTAAGTTAAATTGATGTGGCTGCTATCGCACACAGACCAAATTTGATCCGTTGTGATACCACTCTATACGGCTATAGGTCCGAGTCTTTCCGTAAAGCCATCTGCGCATTGCATAGCTCCATGTCAGTCCTATAGTGCTGACATGGAAGATGGGTCGGCCCAAGGATTCTAAACACGACAGAGGATCCAGATTATGTTCATTTTTCACCACCGATCGATCTTTCACCACCGCCCAAACGATCGAAGGTGGAAAACCCATTTTGCATCCTGCCTCGAATCGGATTCGAACCCGGTACCTCCCGCTCCAACTGCCGCAGCTTTAACCACTACGCCACCTGGGCGGTAAAAACATATTTAACAAAAATAATTTTTCTAAAACAACTTGGTGAGTTATTTTGTCTAAAAATTTAAAAGTTTTACCAACTCTTAAATCAATTTAAGGTGTTATGCACGTGAAATTTACTTGGGATAATTTAAAGTATAAATTAAAATAAGTGATTGTGTTCCAAGAAGTGATTTTTAAATAACGAACTTTTTAGTATTATAGTTTGTCTAGTGTTTTGCAAACAAAGAATGAGTCGCGGTCAGAAATTTGTTGCCATGGTGTTGGCTAAGAAAGTTGATTCTAGAAAAGACGAAGCAAGTACATCTGGTAAGTTTAACTATTTAATTGTCAAGTAAAGGTTGTAGAATAACTATAAACTATTTTTTTTAATAGCTCCTAAAGACAAGTTATTACCTTGTTCTAGTAAACAGGCAGCTGAAAAGAGCCTAAAATCGAAATTAGAAACTTTAGAAGCAGAACCATCTAATATTGACAGTTTTAAAAACGACGAATTAGCTCAACTGAAAGAACATGAGCAAAGTTTAGTCCCAACTGTTACTGACGTTGGATTTGACATCGACGAAGATGATACATACGACGATAGCGATGTTGATCCTCATTATGTGCCAAGTGATGAAGAAAATCTGAGTGACATGTCAATAGAATCGAGTGTTAGCTTAAATGCTGCAGCAAGTCAAATAGAGGCAAATTTGGAAGAAACTTCCCCTCAAAACGAAATGTCAATAGAATCAAGTGTAGGCTTAAATGCAATCGCAAGTCAACTTGAGACTAATTTGAAAGAAACTTCACCACAAAAGAGCAATAGACGAATTATAACCAAAATGCGTAATTTAGGACAAGAATATTACACACAAACCGGAAAACTTGTTTTGCGTAGAACTGTTAAGCCATTAGCTACAAAATGTAAAAAAAATGTTCCGAAAAAGTAACGTGCAATGACCAACAGATAATATTTAACGAATATTGGAATTTGGGTAACTTCAATCTACGCCAAGCATTTCTCTCCGGTATGATTCAAATTTTACCAAAAAAAACTGGAACAAAAATTAAAACCTTACATGAACAAAGAAACCGAATTCATTCGTATAATTACTTTGTCGAGGTGAAATCTGCCCGTATTCAGGTATGTCAAAAATGTTTTCTTGGTATATTTGGTGAAACAGAACAATTTATTAAAGCAATAATTGAGAAAAAAATTACGAGTGGTGGCATAGTAATTTCAAGTGACAAACGCGGACAAAAAGTCCCTCCAAATAAAATATCTGAAGATAAACGAAGCAAGGTGTTGGAGCATATCAATAGCTTTCCGCATTATGAAAGTCATTACACTCGTCGCCATACCAAGAAAAAGTATTTACAGTCTGACTTAAATATGTCCATTATGTATAAACTGTACTCAGAAGAATATGATAATCCTGTTTCCATAACCAAATACACAGAAATATTTAAATCTCTTCATTTAAAATTTAAAAAGCCACAACTCGATATCTGCAACAAATGCGAGTTATTGGAAATGCAAATCAAGTGTTCTGAAATTGAGGAAGAAAAGTTAAAATTAACCATGGAAAAAACGAAACATTTGGAACAGGCGGACTGTGCGTACGAAAGCAAACGAGAAGATCAACAACATGCGAAGGACAATCAAAAATTAAAAATTTATACTTTTGATTTGCAACAATGTTTACCCACGTCATATTTCTGCACGTCAATTAGTTTTTATAAAAGGTAACTTTGGACGTTCATCCTAACGATCCATGATGCTCAACAAAATAGTGCCTACAATATGATGTGGCATGAAGCTGAAGGACGTAGGGGAATCAATGAAATTGCCTCTTGTTTATTTGGACATCTTTTAAACTTGCCACCTGAAGTTTCGCATGTAGTTCTTTATAGCGATTCATGTGCTGGACAGAACAAGAACTCGTTTTTGGCAGCGATGTTTCAAATCCTAATTCAAACGCTGCCGAATTTAGAGTTTATTGATCATAAATTTTTAGTGCCGGGACACACGCATATGGAGTGCAATACGGTTCACGCACTGATCGAAAGAAAAAAAACAACTGTCACAATTCACTATCCTCGTGATTGGTATAATTTTATTAGATCGGTAAAATCCAAATACATAAATTTATAATTTTTCGCGCTTAGTAAAATAAAAGTTTACGTGGAGAAAAAATAACACAGAAGGTTAGTTTTTGGTTTTTAATTTAAAAAATTAATAGATATTTTATTTATTGCTATTATAAGTGAGCGCTTTTTCTGGCAAGAAGTGAAATGGATGCGATACACACGTAAACTCGGTGATATTCAGTATAAAACAACGTTATGCCGAGAATCAAACTTTAAGATTTTAAATATACAACGGCGAGGCATTAGCTCTGTTTCACGCAACGACCTAAAATTGTGTTATGATTCCGCGGTAAAAATAAGCGAGCAAAAGAAGCAAGACTTGCTGGACATGCTACCAGTAATTAGCCAAGAGTTCCATAACTTTTACAAAAATTTGGAAACGGACGCTTTACCAGATGATGATCCGGACTTATTAGAAGGGTCTGAATATGAAAACTAATTGTTTTTATTATCAAAATACTTATATAGAAAAAAATTAATTAACAATGAATTAAATAAGAATATAGTATAAGGACATAATTTTAAGAAATGTTTGAATTTTAGTTGGAATAGTAACTTTCATTTCATTATTTTCATTTTAATCAATTAAATTTTTCAATATATCTTAGATCGAATTAAGCTACATTTATTTTTTATATAATAATTTAGAAAAATAGCTTATGTGACATAAGATAAGATGTTGCGAAATAAATAAAAATGTAAAGTAACCTAATTGTATTTTTATTAATTTTTTCATTAATTAAACCAATCAATAATTAAGGATCCCTTGTAATAAATGAGCCATTAAATCTTCTATTACAAAACCTTGTGAAATAATCTTAAATGTTCGTATTTTTTTCACAGAATTTTTTAAGCGTTTTTTGACTGTACTGAAAATTTCATAAAATCGAGATAAGGTACTTTACCTTTTGACCACAGACATTACCATCGTTAAACGAGGTTGTAACACCACGGTTGTTACATGTATTTTTTTTTTGTACTAGAAACTCTAACCACCACAGTGTTCTAAATTGAATTGTAACCAAGATCATCTTAAATAAATTGGTTTTTATTGACTCAACTCCGAAAATTTTATTTGGTGATATTGGTTTTATTAACCTTTATTTACATCCCCAGCAAAAAATGGAATAAATAGAGGTGCAAATTGGATAAGAGGGAGGAGAAGAAAAAGTGGTAGAAGGGAACGAGTTGAGTTGCCCAAATGTTTTTCAAAATTAAAAGTTATAAGTAAAAAAACTGAAAAAAAAACTATTGAATTAAAATTATTGAGTTTTATAATAATATTATAGTTAGATTATTTGCCTTCCAGAATTAATTTTTTTTTAAACATTTTTGTTTTTTTAGGTATAATACACAATAATACAAACAATAAAAAACTGTATTTCATGAATTTATTAAATCATACTGTTCCTGAATTTATGAAATTTGCATAAAGTCAACTATAAGTTTTCTTTTATCGGCACATGGTTTGTACTACAATCCATTTTTCTTGAGAATCAATCTGTGCAGTGAATAAATGATATGAAGTGAATGAACAAAAAAATAATATAATTTAATTCGTGTTATACACAAATAAACAGTGTTATAAATAAAATAATAATTTAATAGATAAATAAAAAAAAATGTATCACAGTTAAATTAAATATTTACTAAGGAAATCTAAAAGTAATTATCGTCATTGATATTCTAAGTGTAAGTGTTAATAAACTAAATTATTAAAACCATTATATGGTATCACCATCAAGAGTTAAGATTCTTGCAATATTAAACATGAACATTAAGTGAAATCAAAAGTTTCATTCATAATCCAAATAATCCAATTTTCATTCATAACAATATGTCTAAGCTACTCTTTAAAATTTAAAATCCAATCCTATGTATTAAACGGAAAACGAAACCAAATAAATATTAGTACATTACTACATTTAAATTAAATCTACGTCGATTGTATCAGTATAGCGCACATGCAATGCACTATAGGAGAAGTTAAAAACAACATAAAAAAATAATAATAAATAAAAGTGGAGAATACATATATAAGTCAAACTGGAGATCAATGTTTAGCGACGAATGCAATGATGATCAAATTAGAGGTTTACATCGATTTTCATCCAAAATTTCGTAAGCTAAAGGAAAATTTTTGTTTGTATCGTTACTAATTTTCTTTTTAGTTTATATCTTATTACATTTTTTTATTATTCAAACTTAATTAATTTTGAAAACTTAAATTTTTGTTATTGTTATATTTTGAATATAATATTTCATTTGATGAACATTAATTCACATGCCGTATCCACTATCTTAAATTATGGAATTTTTCTTTGAATAATATTCAACGGTCAATACAGAATACTTTATGATTCAGAAAGCCCACCCTTTTTCTCCTGAGCCTTAGCCGGCGTAACGACCGTTATATACTGAATCCTCTAAAGTGATAAAAATTTCTGTTAACAATCAAAAGTTAGCTATCGATTCGTTACAAGGTTTTACTGTACTAATAAAGAGGCGTATACTATATTTATGGCGAGCGGAAATGAATCATTCGAAGATGAATCATTCGAAAAAAATCACTCGATGAAGAAGTTGCTAGATTCTGGGATTTCCCATAGAACTCTAATCAGTCGCTTGTTAATCACGAAATTGATGCTATTCGGAACGAAACAAAAAAAAACAAAAAATCTCGGGTTGAAAAGGAACAGGAAATCGTCGTTGAGAAACTTTTGGGCGATGGACCAAAAATCGATGGCTCATTATACGAATATGTATGCAATGCAGAATAATCGGGCAAATTTTAAATCAACCAATCACCGAGCTAAAAAAAATAGTTGAACTACATATATTTATTGGAAGTTACAGGATTCCCACAGTTAAAAGGGTACTGGGACAATTTAATAGGTATTAAATTGGTTAGTGAGGTGATGTCTAAAAACAGATTCCACAGTCTACGGACAAATTTGAATTTTGTAAATAATTTGGCGGTTTCAGATGAAGATAAAAAGAACAAATACCATAAATTACGCCTACTTTTAGAAGCGATTTGCACTTGTTTATTGCAATTAGAGACTGAACAAAGTTTAAGTTTCGATGAGCAAATGATATCTTTTAAGGGTCATTTATCAATTAAATAGTATATTACAGATACGTTCAACATTGTTTATTATATTATTTAAAAATAAAAAATATTGTCTTTTTTATGCAAAATTTCATTGAAATTTCAGGAAAGCCTTGCTCATGGGGGTTGAAAGTTTATGTGCTATTTGGAAAGAGTGGCCAACCATACGATTTTGTAATGTACCAGGGCGCAAATACGGAAATTGCAGCACATTTAAAACAACGACTTGGTCTTTGAGCAGCAATCGTTCTCCATCTGTGCCAGAGATTGGAGAAGAAGGGCCACAATTTATTTTGTGATAATTTTTTTACTTCGTATGTCATACTTGAAGTCCTACAACAAAAAGGAACTAACGCGGCTGAGACGATTCGCCTAAACAGATTTGCAAATCCTCCATTTACTAACGATCATCAATTTAAAAAGAAAAATCGAGGCGAAGTCGAGGAAGTTATAAGTCATGATGGAAAAATGTGATTGTTAAATGACTGGACAGTCGTATAATACCGAAAGTTGTGTGGAGCACATTAAAGCGGAAATAATTGCTGAACCACTTCGTAATCTTTTTTATGCCATATCAATTGGCTCCGGTACTATATTATCGTCAACCTCGTCCAATATCCGTATTGCCATTTTAAGCGGCCTCAACATTCGGACTGGCGTCGATTGCAACATCATTGTTACAACTTTTAATGACAAAACAAATATTACAGCGATTAGAATTTTTTCAAAAATATATGACTGACACTAATAAACGAATTGAAACATTGTTCAATGCAATGAATTCAATTATGTCGAATGAATAAAAGAATCAATTCCAATTCAAACTGAGAATTAACGAATTAATTGATAATGGAAGTAATAATTATTTTCAAATAATGTTCGATTTATGGTTATTTTAAAAAATCTTAATATTATTTCTATAAATGTAAATTCTATCATATCAATAGAACGGAAACTAAATTTAACTATTTTTATTGATACATATAATCCTGATATTATATTAATATCAAAAACATAAATAGATCAGAATTGTAAATTTGAAGTTAAGGGATATAATATGGCTAGAAACGATAGAAATAAATTAGGAGGTACAGCTATTTTATTAAAAAATCATTTCACATATAAATATCAAACAATCATTAACCAACAATTATCAGCTATAGAATGGACCATAATTGAAATTAAATTAAATAATAATAATAAATTAATCATTGGTGCCGTGTACTCAGCATCAAATCAATCCAATACACACTTTATAAAAGAATTCAATTTATTATTTAATAATCTTAATCTAAATAGCTCTAACAATTATTATGTATTGGCGGGTGATTTAAACGCCAAGCACAGTACATCCACGAGGTAAAAGTTTAAATAAATGGTTAAATAATAACTCGCAATATTGAGTTTTAAAACTGAGCTATAATTCAGCTGTTCTTGATAATATTTAAGTTTTGAAGCGCCATTTGTGCTTCGATTAAAAAATTCGACGGTATTTTTGGCTTTTATATGAATTGGTTTAATTATTTTAATAGCATCCTGAACAACTAAATTTAATATATATGTACAAAACACGTTAAACTTTAGAAAAATCCAACAATAGCTAATAAATTTATCTAATAGGTTAACACCACCCATTGAAGTATCCGAACTATCAGAAATTGATCAGAAAAAAGGCTGATTAATTGATATACATTAATCCGGTAAACATTCGGACTGGCGTCGATTGCAACATCATTGTTACAACTTTTATATTGTATGATCGATGTTGCTGTGAAAGTAGAGATGTGCGGGTAGTAACTGTTCGGTATTAAATACTCGTCAACTACCCGAAGTAACGATTATAGTCCGGACGAACGAACGAAGGAAAGCATGAAGTTGGCTTAAGTAATCGTTACTTCGGGTAGTTGCTAGTTAACGAGTATTTAATACCGAACAGTTACTACCCGCACATCTCTACTTTCACAGCAACATCGATCATACAATATAAAAGTTGTAGCAATGATAATGCAAACGACGCCAGTCCGAATGTTCAGGCCGCTTAAATGTAAATACGGATATTGGACGATGTTGACGATAATATAGTACCGAATTAATTATTATAGAATTTTTTTAAAGTTTACCGTGTTTTGTACATATATTAAATTTACTTGTTCAGGATGCTATTAAAATAATTAAACCTATTCGTATAGAAGCCAAAAATACCGTCGAATTTTTTAATAGAAGCACAAATGGCGCTACAAAATTTAAATATTATCAAGAACAGCTGAATAATGGCTCAGTTTTAAAACTCAAAAACGATATCGTAACGAGATGGAATTCGACATTTTCTATGTTTCAGCGGATGGGACAGTTAAAAGTGTGTCTTAATGTTGCATTGGGTGTGATCGATAATGGCCCTGAACGGTTAAGTTCTGATGAATGGGAAAATATATGTAAATGAGTTATGTCAGTTGATCGAACCGTTCTATTTAGTTACCATAGAAACTAGTGTCGAATAGAATGTTACTGTTTCAAAAATAATTGCTCTAGTTGACGGTCTCACTAGAGCTTTGCTCAAAATAAAAACAACAATTCATAGTGCTTCTGGCGAAGCTTTATTTAATTCACTTATGGTATTACTAAGAGATTCGATAAAATCGATTTTAACTTTTTTGGACCCAAGATTCAAAAAGCGCGCATTTTCTAATATTGCAGCGTACAATAAAGCCAAAGAATCCGTAGTTGCTAATGTGACTGGCATGTTACGCGCATGGATCAAAGGAACCAGATGGAACCGCCGCAAATTACGACTTTGACAATCGTAACCACAGCATTTCAACACCGCAAGCTTCTGCTTTGATTGACGTTCGTCAATATTGTGAAGAACCAGCTATCGATCGGGAGAAAGATCCCTTGAAATGGTGGTTATCAAGGGAGCTGGTATACCCACACTTAGCAAGACTAGCGAAGCGGCACCTTTCAATAGTCAGGTAACGCGTGACCCACGAGTGGGTCACATGGCAGTAAACGTGTTAAGACTATTTTTTTCACCATACCTAAATAAAAATGTAAAGTTAGCCTGTTATCAAACGCTTATCAGACCAATTTTAGCATACGGAGCACCTATATGGTATAATATATCGCCTGCAACAGTAGAAAAAATGCGAGTATTTGAGAAGAAAACTGGAAACACTACTTATCATATAAAACTATATACAATCTAGTTAAGTTTGATAGAATAGACTTATTTCTATTAGAACAAATAAGAAAACACATAAGTAGATCAACGTCTAACACAGAGAATTCATTGATATATGGACCATATATAACAGAAATGTTTCCCCTCAAACAAACATCTTATAGAAAATAAATTTCCACCTCTAGAATCGTTTATTTATTTAGATCTACTCTTTTATTTATAAACTCTTTTATTCAAGATCACAATACAGGAATTCCAATAATTTACCACATAAAAAGACGAAAAAATGAAAAATCCTAATATTTTCATGGACCAAACCCTCTCGCACTAGTAATCGCCAACAGAAAAAATAAACAAAAATATTGGTGATTACACCAAACCAATAATGAATAATATCAGTACTAACTCTACTAAATTATTCCCTACTGTTTCTAGTCATATTTTAACATAATTGAATAATTACGGATATTATGGATTTCAAGACGAGAAAGACGAAGAAGAAAAAGAAAAAATAAACGATTTCGACGGGATAATAGAGAAAGAAAAAGAAAATGTGACTAATACAAAGTTGAAGAAAAAGAATAACACCGATCATCTGGAAGAGAACAAATCAAATAATGTAAATAGTGATGATGAAGTAAAAGAGGATGATAACAAGAACGAAAAGAAATTAAGAAGGCAAATTAAGACACCACTCCGATTCGATGAAGAATTCGGCTATTATTGCGTAAGTGTAAACTACTGTGACGCGACTACCCCTGAAAATTTTCAGAAGGCAATTGCTTGTAAGGATTCGAATAAATGGAAAGCAGCAATGGACTGTGAGATGGACAGCCTAGTGAAAAATAAAACATGGACACTCGTGGACAAGCCACTGGAGATTAAAAAGGTTATTGATGTGAAATGGATCTACAAAAGAAAGAATGAAGACGCATATAAAGCCAGGTTAGTGGTGAAGGGATTCCAACAAACTGATCGTGTTGAATACACTTCAGATAGAACTTTACCATTTAGGAAGGCTGTTGTCTGACAACAATAAGACAATAAAATCTTTAAAGTTTGCATTTTAGCTACAGGAGAATAAGTGATAGGAAGTCTACTACTGGATTTGTTATAAGAATGTGTGGAAATGTTATTTTTTGGAAATCTAAGAAACAAACCTGTGTAACAAAATCTTCCACATTTGCGGAATATATTGCACTATCAGAAGCAGTAACAGAAACTAACTTTTTAATATGCTTAATAAATGATGTTTTTATTGAAATTAGGAAGCCAGTTAAAATATATGAAGGCGCAGTGGCGATAGCTAAATATGGAAATTTTACGAAGAACTCCAAACATATTGAGGTACATTACTATTACATACATGAAAATGTTAAAAAGAAAACAATTGAAGTGGTCAAAACAGAGTCTGAAAACAATATTGCTGACATATGAACTATAGCTTTGGGAAATGTTAAATTCGTTAAGTTTAGAGAAATTTTAAATATAAAAGTTTAAAGATGTATAAGATTAGGGTAAGTTAAGTGATTAATAGAATGTCAAGTTTGATTTTAATATAATTTTTCTTAACGTAATTTGTTACAATATAAATTTAAGGAGGCGTGTTGGTATTATACATTATATATTGGTATCACTGAAATATTCCATGGTGTGTAGGGTTAGTAAAATAAGAGAATGTAATTGAGCTGTGTCTTTCTAAATTTATTGGCGGATAAAGAAATACATGAACATATAAGATTAAAGTATATGGAGTTTATATTTATCGGATTATATTAATAGTTACAACTTGTATATTGTATGATCGATGTTGCTGTGAAAGTAGAGATGTGCGGGTAGTAACTGTTCGGTATTAAATACTCATCAACTACCCGAAGTAACGGTTATAGTCCGATGAACGAACGAACGGACGAAAGCAAGCATGAAGTCAGCTTAAGTAATCGTTACTTCGGGTAGTTGCTAGTTAACGAGTATTTAATAACGAACAGTTACTACCCGCACATCTCTACTTTCACAGCAACATCGATCATACAATATAAAAGTTGTAACAATGATGTTGCAATCGACGCCAGTCCGAAAATGTCAATACGGATATCGGACGATGTTGACGAGAATATAGTACCGAATTAATTATTATAGGATTTTTTTAAAGCTTACCGTGTTTAAGTTTAGCTATTATAGGATTTTTTTAAAGTTTACCATGTTTTGTACATATATTAAATTTACTTGTTCAGGATGCTATTAAAATAATTAAACCTATTCATATAAAAGCCAAAAATACGTCGAATTTTTTAATCGAAGCACAAATGGCGCTTCAAAATTTAAATATTATCAAGAACAGCTGAATAATGGCTCAGTTTTAAAACTCAAAAACGATATCGTAACGAGATGGAATTCGACATTTTCTATGTTTCAGCGGATGGGACAGTTAAAAGAGTGTCTTAATGCTGCATTGGGTGTGATCGATAATGGCCCTGAACGGTTAAGTTCTGATGAATAGGAAAATATATGTAAATGAGTTATGTCAGTTGATCGAACCGTTCTATTTAGTTACCATAGAAACTAGTGTCGAATAGAATGTTACTGTTTCAAAAATAATTGCTCTAGTTGACGGTCTCACTAGAGCTTTGCTCAAAATTAAAACAACAATTCATAGTGCTTCTGGCGAAGCTTTATTTAATTCACGTATGGTTTTACTAAGAGATTCGATAAAATCGATTTTAACTTATTAATTAGTAAACCAACTTTTTTGGACCCAAGATTTAAAAAGCTCGCATTTTCTAATATTGCAGCGTACAATAAAGCCAAAGAATCCGTAGTTGCTAATGTGACTGGCATGTTACGCATGGATCAAAGGAACCAGATGGAACCACCGCAAATTACGACTTTGACAATCGTAACCACAGCATTTCAACACCGCAAGCTTCTGCTTTGATTGACGTTCGTCAATATTGTGAAGAACCAGCTATCGATCGGGAGAAAGAAAGACTAGCGAAGCGGCACCTTTCAATAGTCAGGTAACGCGTGACCCACGAGTGGGTCACATGGCAATAAACGTGTTAAAATACTATTTTTTCACCATACCTAAATAAAAATGTAAAGTTAGCCTGTTATCAAACACTTATCAGACCAATTTGAGCATACGGAGCACCTATATGGTATAATGTATCGCCTGCAATAGTAGAAAAAATGCGAGTATTTGAGAAGAAATCTGGAAACACTACTTATCATATAAAACTATATACAATCAAGTTAAGTTTGATAGAATAGACTTATTTCTATTAGAACAAATAAGAAAACACATAATTAGATCAACGTCTAACACAGAGAATTCATTGATATATGGACCATATATAACAGAAATGTTTCCCCTGAAACATCTTATAGAAAATAAATTTCCACCTCTAGAATCGTTTATTTATTTAGATCTACTCTTTTATTTATAAACTCTTTTATTCAAGATCACAATACAGGAATTCCAATAATTTACCACATAAAAAGACGAAAAAATGAAAAATCCTAATATTTTCATGGACCAAACCCTTATAAGATTTAACACTAGTATCTCCCACTAGTAATCGCCAACAGAAAAAATAAACAAAAATATTGGTGATTACACCAAACCAATAATGAATAATATCAGTACTAACTCTACTAAATTATTCCCTACTGTTTCTAGTCATATTTTAACATAATTGAATAATTACGGATATTTTTATAATACCAGATATTTTTATATGCTAGTTAACGAGTATTTAATAGTTAACGAGTATTTAGTAGTTGCTAGTTAACGAGTATTTAATAACGAACAGTTACTACCCGCAAATCAATACTTTCACAGCAACATCGATCATACAATATAAAAGTTGTAACAATAATGTTGCAATCGACGCCAGTCCGAAAATGTCAATACGGATATCGGACGATGTTGACGAGAATATAGTACCGAATTAATTATTATAGGATTTTTTTAAAGCTTACCGTGTTAAAGTTTAGCTATTATAGGATTTTTTTAAAGTTTACCATGTTTTGTACATATATTAAATTTACTTGTTCAGGATGCTATTAAAATAATTAAACCTATTCATATAAAAGCCAAAAATACCGTCGAATTTTTAAATCGAAGCACAAATGACGCTTCAAAATTTAAATATTATCAAGAACAGCTGAATAATGTGGCTCAGTTTTAAAACTCAAAAACGATATCGTAATGAGATGGAATTCGACATTTTCTATGTTTCAGCGGATGGGACAGTTAAAAGAGTGTCTTAATGCTGCATTGGGTGTTATCGATAATGGCCCTGAACGGTTAAGTTCTGATGAATAGGAAAATATATGTAAATGAGTTATGTCAGTTGATCGAACCGTTCTATTTAGTTACCATAGAAACTAGTGTCGAATAGAATGTTACTGTTTCAAAAATAATTGCTCTAGTTGACGGTCTCACTAGAGCTTTGCTCAAAATAAAAACAACAATTCATAGTGCTTCTGGCGAAGTTTTATTTAATTCACGTATGGTTTTACTAAGAGATTCGATAAAATCGATTTTAACTTATTAATTAGTAAACCAACTTTTTTGGACCCAAGATTCAAAAAGCTCGCATTTTCTAATATTGCAGCGTACAATAAAGCCAAAGAATCCGTAGTTGCTAATGTGACTGGCATGTTACGCATGGATCAAAGGAACCAGATGGAACCACCGCAAATTACGACTTTGACAATCGTAACCACAGCATTTCAACAACCGCAAGCTTCTGCTTTGATTGACGTTCGTCAATATTGTGAAGAACCAGCTATAGATCGGGAGAAAGAAAGACTAGCGAAGCGGCACCTTTCAATAGTCAGGTAACGCATGACCCACGAGTGGGTCACATGGCAATAAACGTGTTAAAATACTATTTTTTTCACCATACCTAAATAAAAATGTAAAGTTAGCCTGTTATCAAACACTTATCAGACCAATTTGAGCATACGGAGCACCTATATGGTATAATGTATCGCCTGCAATAGTAGAAAAAATGCGAGTATTTGAGAAGAAATCTGGAAACACTACTTATCATATAAAACTATATACAATCAAGTTAAGTTTGATAGAATAGACTTATTTCTATTAGAACAAATAAGAAAACACATAATGAGATCAACGTCTAACACAGAGAATTCATTGATATATGGACCATATATAACAGAAATGTTTCCCCTGAAACATCTTATAGAAAATAAATTTCCACCTCTAGAATCGTTTATTTATTTAGATCTACTCTTTTATTTATAAACTCTTTTATTCAAGATCACAATACAGGAATTCCAATAATTTACCACATAAAAAGACGAAAAAATGAAAAATCCTAATATTTTCATGGACCAAACCCTTATAAGATTTAACACTAGTATCTCCCACTAGTAATCGCCAACAGAAAAAATAAACAAAAATATTGGTGATTACACCAAACCAATAATGAATAATATCAGTACTAACTCTACTAAATTATTCCCTACTGTTTCTAGTCATATTTTAACATAATTGAATAATTACGGATATTTTTATAATACCAGATATTTTTATATCCGAAATATTATAATAAATAATTTTAATTTTTGCGTTATATCGCTTTATATTATAGTTTCATTATAATAAATTATTTATATAGTATAAACAAAAATTAAAAAATATTAGAAATCTAATTGAATTGAGTGCCAAAAATATCGCTATAATGGACATAATTTGTATATAATAACAAAATAATATTTGTAAGTTTTTATAGTAGATTAAGTTTGACTTACACAAACAAAAACAAAATGTAAAGTCTGGAAAAAAAAACTAAATATAAATTTTTTTGTGGGCTGGGTTTAGAAAAAGTTCTAAAAGGGTTACCAAAAAAAGAAAGTTCAAAGTAAATTGGGAGAAAAACGTTGGGAGAAACGTACCCAAATAAATTTTGTTGACAATGAACACATAATAAATCATACAATACAGTAAGAAATAACTACTACTTTACACAAAAAACAATACCGAACATCATAATTTACGAAGTAAAATCGGAATACAAAACTTTGCTAAAATATATAAATAATATATATATATATATACAAACATAATTAGATTTTCTAAACAGTATGGTACAACAGAAATTTAATGATTATCGAATCCGGTCAATACTAAAAATACTTTTAAAGTAAAACTAACCTTTGAATTTAAGCCATGAATTTAGGTCTCCTAGATTTCTAAGCATAATCCGAAAGAAGTTAAGAATCATATTTGAACACCTGCTTCCTGTTGTTGAATGTTGATTAGAAATTATCCAATTGGAACGCGTTACTTCTACTGCCTTTTTTGCACAATCGGTAGAATCGTCAATTCCTCGGCCAACTTGCTCAATTAATCGAACGCCAATCAATTCCTTTTTCCTCATGATTTACATTTCATCCATCATCAGTGCAACACAAACCGTTCCATCATTTTTTATATAAAAACTAGCTTTTATTTTGATGGCACTAATAAATCACTGGTGTTCTATCTCCCTTCGAGTACCAATAGCGAACTATATCTGAATGTGGCAAGGCACATTAAAAGCAATCTACATATGCGAACGTGTCGAATATTAAGTCTTAGTAATTTTGGTGCAACGATTGACTTTTTGACGCATATCGCTTAAACTATGCGGCAAGGACTTCTTTTGCCAAGTGTTTGATTAACTTTTCGTATTTATGATCGAGTAGTTTAGTCTCATTCCTCAATTTTAAAGTGTGATTCCTTTGAACGGATGTTGATGGTCTTTGATTATCTAGAGATACACGTATCTGATTTACAAATCCTTGGGATGTGCTCATTACTACTATCAAGTTCATATTGTTGTTTGGTTGACGAACAAATAATTTCCAACCGAAGTTCTATATTAGAAGATGTCGAGTGATTCATCATTTCTGAAATATAAATTTGATTGGTAGCTGGATTAATATTTAAAAGGTTATTATAATTTGATTGATATATATTTTTTGAATCTACCCGTGTTAGGTCAGTCTACCTTTACAGCAGCCCTGGAAATACAAGACAAATATGGACCATTGGCTATGGGGTCACGGACACGAATCGGAAACTGGAACATCAGAACTTTAACGGAAACAATGTTAGTAAAAGTTAAGAAGGAAGTGGTATAACATCGAAATATTGGTGTGAGAATTCTAACAACGGGTAAAGGAAAGAAAGCACTACTCGAATGAAAGCCTGTAAGTTATACGAACAGCTACAATTTCTAGCACACTCAGAAATGACATCAAAATTGGAAACGATAACACAGGTATGACGACAATCATTGGACAATCATGCAATAGATTCTGATAGAAACAATTATGAAGAAGAATTCGACGGTTACTGTGGCACAAATCAGGGGGCAGCAAGTTCCCACAAAAATATCCACAAATACACTTGGACATCACCAAATGGAAATACCAAGAATCAAATTGATCATGTGGTGGTTAGTAAGAAATTCTTATTATACATAGCGATAATCAACTGATCATAGCAATATTCAAACTCAATCCAGCGGCAGTGAAACATGATTAATCGGAAGAAATTCAACATCGAGAGGTTGAAAAATCTTCCAACAGCTGAAATCAGTAACATCGATCAGAAATGCGACAAATAGAAGGTACAAATATAGTTGGCTACCAAAATAATATCAAAAAACCGTGGATTAGTGATGATACATGGACACAAATTGAGAAACGCCGTCAACGTTACGGCTCTTGCAAAATAAGCGAAAAATCTAATCAAATAAAGAAGATGATAAGAAGTGATCGAAGAAAGTACAACGAAGACATTCTCGAGACTGCGGAAAAGGCAGAAGCAAATAGAAATATGCGCACACAACATCAATGTGTTAAACGGGTCACCTGAAAAATCACCACTCTACCACCAATAAAAGATTCTTCTGGTCAAGTCCTAACCACTGAAAGACAACAGCTAAATAAATGGAAAGAGATTGTCTTCGATGACAACTATAAAATTTATCCTTCCCTGATGACAACTATAAGGAATCATCCACACACATCAACTCAGTTTATATCATCATCGATACGAGCTCGCCACTATATCTACTCTTCGCGGACTTTGTGGCATTCGATTCTATCAGTAGATGCGCAATCTGGAAAACACTCTAGATTAAAGAAATGTACACGGATGTCACAGAGAGAGAGTACATTGTTTATATGATTAACAAAGCAAGAAATACAACAATATGCTTCACATTGCCCCAGAAGAGATGGGAAAACGTCATATTTTGTCGACTATTCAAAATCATCTTTGGATCAAAAACTCGACAAAGATCCAGTCCTTGAATTATGTTAGACCGCACTTTGATGATCTAGCTGAACATTCTCACAGAGCATTGTTCCCTGAATAATCACTTGTTTCAAATGAACCTAAACCACGAACAGTGTGGTAGAAGAGAAAAAGAAACTGTTGACAATTTTGAGTGCTCCTGTTCTTAATACTCTCCTCCATAGAGTGCCCTGCTTTGGATTATGATTTCTATTTGAAGATCAACTGACGATCTTAAAGACACCAGATATTATGGACCATATTAGAAGAAAAATTGATTTCGAGACTCAGAGTGTACGTCTTTTTGAAGGGATGTCACATTGGGCCAATTGAGCTTGAGTGACTGGAAAAAAAAGTTGCGTAATGTTAAAAATGAACGAACCAAAATGTGAAACTAAAACCAGTTCGCATATTCTTTAGATTTACTTCGATTCAATCATTGTCGAATTAAACTTATTTTGAGACGCATAGCAAGATAAACCAAATCGTAATTGACCTGAGGCTGCCGATCAAGAATTTTACACGCCAATTTCCGTTAAATCCTATCGTAGTTGAGATGACAAAAGCTGGGCATGAAAAGATGTATAAAGAAAGAAACAACCCTTAGCAAGGTAATTATTGAAACCCAATGGACAAATTACTTAATTTCGGTTAAACAAATCTGACGCTGAACATAGGTCTTCGTAAGCCATTGACATGAAAGTTCTTCTTAGAAAAAGTCGATCGATGTATTTATATCACTCCCTATCACATGTTGATGACCGCCCAGGTGGTGCAGTGGTTAAAGCTGCGGCAGTTGGAGCGGGAGGCACCGAGTTCGAATGGGGTTTTCACCTTCGATCGTTTGGGCGGTGCGATCGGTGTGAAAAATGAACATATATCTGGATCCCCTGTCGTGTTTAGAATCCATGGGCCGAACAACAACCTAACCTAACCTATCACATGTTGATTTATTTTACAAATAAAGTTCGTTGGCCCAAACACAAAAGTCGAAGTCAAACAAAAAATTAATTCAATTTCCATCATCTCGGCATAACAACAATCAACCGGATGCTATTTATAGCTACAGCATGTGACTCAAATGTTATCCACTCCTGGTTCTGTGGATACGTCGTTCTAATCGCATTAGAAAACAATAAGGAATATCTCAAACACGTACATTTTCCCACGCTTAAGACTTGCGGAGTACAAAATATTTTGTCTGGACTCTCATATCTTTATGAACGGCATGTCGTCTGATAAACACATCGAACAGCAGGTAAAGTACTCCAACGACATACTAGAAAAGGTTGGCAACCCTCTTGAATGGAACGTACGAACCGACTGCAAATTCGACGAGCTTCATATGACATTTACTACCGTCTATTAACAATTTATATTGCTAACAATGATCTATAGCTTAGCTCGTTGACCAGAAGCCCTTCTAATTCCAAATATTAGGGCAGAATCCATTGCAAACGCGTTGATCAATCGATTTGGGGTACCATCAAGCATCGTGACCGATAGGGAAGCGCAATTCGAAGTAATTCTTTTCCTCGAACTTTCCAAATCACTCGGATTTCATCTCAAACGTACTACATTTTATAACCCAGCATGCAACGGGCTTGTGGAACGGTGACACCAGTCTCAACTGTAATCACTCAGTCTCAAAGCTGTAATTATGTGTGTCGCTAAGAAACTCGATTTCTTTCAAGCAAGCTAAAACTTACACCAGTCCGATTTAGTAAGTGTGAATTCGTGTTTGTTTGAAAATAAGCAGTTCAAAGGTATCACTGCTGATCAAAGGTATCGAATCGGCAATTTAAATAATACGGCTGAATCCCTGCGCACAATGGATAAATGTGTCGAGGAGAATTTGTCTTCCTCTTTCGGAAATATGGTGTAACGATCCGAACATGAAGTGGCGAGGTTGTGACGATAGAGCCCCACCAACTGGAGCAAACGTAAGAAACTTGTTTCCTCTACTTACTTCCCAAGAGGCTAGTATACAGCACTTAGAATCTATTGCAAGAAAGTACTAGATTTTACCATGTGATGTGAATGAGGCAGTAGTGATACAAATACAAGAGGTGAGCATCTCTCTGAATATCACACTGCTGAAAATACTCAGATCGCTAACAGTGGAATAAAATAATATTTTTCGATGCAATCAGGAGGAGATTATCTTTGCTGTATGATCTAGAGATTATAAAAATGTAGCTGGGAGAGCTCCAGTACAACCGAGGTCAATATAAGACACTACCCGGATCCGAAATGCCATTAGAGTCATGCAGAACATTGAGCCACCCGTGGACTTGGAGTTGGTCTCCAATCAATTGCATAATATAATCCACTCAGAACAATTACCCTGTGAAACGAAGGCAATATTAAGAAGAATTCGAGAACAATCTTCATGTACCGGAGCGGGGTAAGTACAGGTGCTTACTGATCCTTTTAAAAGCATTATGGTAGTACTTGGGAATAAAAAACAAAATCATTGCTCAATAAAGTACAACGCAGAGCTTGCATTGGAATCAATGGATTTTCTGTTAGAGCTGTCAATCAAACATTCAGATCAGACACCTGCTGATCTAAGCTTGTTTGAGACTACCTGGCTGCCATTAACAAGACAACTCCTATGTGGTTACGCTATAACTGAGGAAAAGAGATTGATCTGTCCTTTGGTCGATAGAAAACCAAACTAAGTTTATTTAAAGCCTGTATATAGATTGGACGGCTAGTTAATAACGAAGTATAGCATAAACAATCGTTAATGTTATGGTAGTCTAGTACCTGTTCTTATAATAATAGCAAATAAATCTAAAACCAACTCACACGATAATTCGATCGTTTTGAAAAATTTTCTTCTAACCATTTTTGGTTTGTAATTGCACTTAGTGTAAGATGATCTGCATATTTCAAACCAAAATATATACGGAGCTATTTTAAAGCAATCCTCGCATTTAGTAAAAACCTTTTTTTGCTCAGTGGAAAGAGATGATAGAACACTAAGCATGTTATTATTATGGTAATAGCCGACATATTTAGGAAAAATCTAACACTTAACTTCTAGGACTTACCATTAAAACGATGTTGTTGTTCTTGAGCTTATGTATGGCGCTTTTTACCTTTCACTGGTTGACAGATGTTGATTCTATCATTTTAGTCACCATCTGGAAACTCTTCGATCATTATTTGTACAGTTGATTACATTTTGAGTTTTCTAGTCAGGAAAAAAAAATTACGTAAGTATGTTCAATATTCAATGTATTCAATTTAAAAGAAATTACAATAATTTGACTGGTTCTGGGTGATGTTGAGTGGCCGACACGAATACATTAAAAGACCTATTCTAAGGTAGGATTAGTCAGAAAGCTTACTGAAATACAATTTTAAAATATTCTCATATCAAAACATAATCAGCAAAATAATTTCTGAATTGGCACAAAATGGGCCAACAAGTTTGGAATGGGCATAAACCCATCCAAAACTACTAAGAAATATAAAGATATAGCATCTATAACTTTCAACGGCACTCCTTTTACTGACAAAGTGAGATTGTTGAAGCCACTATAGTCAAAATTAAGAAGGAGCGCCATTCGAGAGAGATGGGACTTTAAACCAGGATCCCATAAAATAATATACTTGGGTTATTTTGACGTTTCGTTTGAATTATTTAGTGTTTATTTTTGATAGCGACAATTCTTTTTCTATTAATTTTATTTCCTTCTCCCGTAAATAAATAAATAATGTGATCTTGCTTTAATCGAACTATGTATTGATTTATTTGAATATGTTATGGTCGTATTTAAAAATATGTGGAACTTTCTAAATAGTAATTTGTTGTTCTAAAATTTGTGATTTAATATTTCAATTTTTATTTGTAGTTTTAATTGGTGGTAGTTCATTTTCTGCGTTATTAATCTCTAAAACTGGTTCACTTGAGAGAGGATCATTATTTAATGCGGACAGATCAAAGAATTCAGTCGCCGCAATCACATGTACGATTTGAACCATCCACTGCCGGTTGCAATTCTATTGATAGGATCATTGCCTATTCTAGTGGAGAAAATGTTTGATATCTCAACGGCCAGCCACTAGCTCCAGCTATGTTTTGTACGTTTTGGTTAAGTTTCTTAACTCCAATAATACGGAGACATCTTGCCCATTTTTAAATATTACCATGATTTTATTTTTGTTTCTTAAACAATTTTTAATAAACTATATTAAATTTTCAATAATGGTATCCCAATTTATTTAGTTTTTATATATTTAATCCACTTTTTTTCACAAATACAAATCTACCTACTTTCATAACATGAGTCAAACTATTCGTATTACTAAGGATATCGAATTCGGCTCTACAATGATGAAATTTGTTGCAGTGCAACAGAAGATGTTCAATATCATCAGTAACATTACAAATCTCGCACACGCAATATCTTCCAAACGACGTTTATTCAAACGCTCTTTCCAATTACTATGATTCATTCTTATACTTTCAATCGTTCGTACCATTTTTGTATTACCCTTGAATATCTTATAAGAGGGTACCTTCAAAGAGACCTACACAACTAACTAAAATTCTTTCCTTTTATTAAACTTACATTTTGAAATGCATGCCCATTTATTCTATTCATTCACCTATATATAACACTCGAACTGAATTATATCTCTTACATCTCTTTTATCAATTATTTTCACTGTATAACTCACATTTCTCCGTTTAGCAAGCATGTCAGTCCTTTCATTACCGTCAATCTGTCTATGAGAGGATAACAATTGAATGATAACCTCGCAATGACGATCGAACACACATTTCCCTGGTGACCATCATTGGTTAACATTAGCATTCCACTCTGAGAATCAAAATATATTGCTATTTTCTTTTCCTCATGTATGGCCAACTTAATTCCTTCTAAAATACCTATCAGTTTAGCATTCATGTTACAGATGATGTCATAAACTCGAAAATATTTTTGAACATATCTGGAACATATACTCCAACACCTATACTTTGTTTTCACTCATACTAAAATCTGTATAAATGATAACATACCCAACATACTCACTTTTCATTCTTTCAAAAGCAGATTTTAAAATGCGATCATTCCATTTGTTCAATTTCATAATCCTCCAATTCCATTCGTACAGTTAGATTATTAGGTAAGATTTTCGGTCCAGTTCTATCTATACTAAAAAATAAATTAATATTTTCGAGTATTATTTTAGATCTATAAGTTTACTTATAAAATCTTCCTGTTTGTAATCTTCCCTTCATTTCCTTCAAAAATACATCATTTTTAATACGCATTCTAATTGTGTCTCTCATTGTGATTCACTCCTGCTTATAATTGAGAGGTGAATCATCCATATCGCACCCAATACCTCTCTGTCACATGCATTCTCAACTTTCATTATCTGGGTAAAGCCCCTTTCTATCCGTTTCCAAACACACTTATTCCGCATATGCAATTTTGGAGCATACTAATTAATGCCTTTCGTATCGTATCAGTTACGCCCAGATGTGCACCCTATTTAGGTTTACTCACCCGTTTGATCACATTCAATCGATTCATACAATTTTCAGTCAAATGTGTCACGTGTCTTCCAAAATTCAGTCGTTTATCTATCCACATTCCCAAATACTTGTATAAATTCACCTGATCGATACAATTTTCATTTATTCGAATCTCTATATTCAATCTAAAACCCACGCATGCACATTTACTCGTATTTACTTTCAAATTAAAACTTTCCAAACATTCAATCACTCATTTAATTTTGGATTAAGCATTATTAATAGCTTGCACGATACTGCGTCCTTTACCAATGATCACCAAATTAATTTATCAATATCATTAACAGTTTCATAAATAAAAATATAACTATTAGTAAAAATATTTGGCTTCCATTCGATAACTAAATACATAACGAACAAATACTCGGTAATAAACGAGTAAAAAGTATACGAATTCGTTTTGCACAATAAGGGAAATTTTTCATCGTATCGTGCCACACGAATTCGTATTAGAAATTATACGTATTCGTATTCAAAAATTCCTATTACACGTATTCGTACAATTATTGTAGGAATTCGTATTCAGAAATAGGGCCCAGATCTTTAGCTAAACCTATACTAATGTATGGAGTTAGCATGTGGTGGCCGACTCTCGATAAGGTCTATATGCTTGCTGCCAAGCGGGCATTTCCGTGTCTCCCTGATTAATGAAATTATATCAAGCTAAGATGAGATTGATACATGCCTTGAACTGGTAGAGACATACGGTGGTATCTTCAGTAGATATCAACATCTATGTTGATAGTCAAGCGACAATCAAATTACTGGAATCGGTTTCACTTTCGTCAAAGGTGGCATTGAGTTGCCATTCATCTCTAAACAAGATGGATAATAATTTCAACATCTAAATTATATTACCGGAAAAGGTAGATGTAGAGAAGTCGATTGCAAGGCTAAGATTAGAAAAAGGGCTGACACCTCGTCTAATAAAAGGTAGACAAACTCCACTAAATTCAATATAGCGAAACAAGTCTGGACAAAATTAGACTTAGCTAGCACGCTCAAAAACTTGTGTAGAGGGATTAGACGGTGAATAACTGTCTCTACTCTTGTTCAAACTGGACACTCCATTGGTGGATGAGTTTTGACTATGATAGCCAGAGTTTGTATGCTTGATCAGATGGCTTTATCTTGTAACCAATGCATGAATAGTTTACACACGGCCTAGGTTGACTTACCATCATAGAAAAAGAAAATATGTCGCTGATGTCACGGAACCTCCCAACTCGAAACGTAGCAAAACGATTAAACACCCAGTTATTTACGAACGGTGATCATCCAAAATAAATTCTTTACAGCCAATTAGAGGTTATGCTGGGCTTATGATGGGACTTAACAACGGGTCTAATTATAACATTGGTAGAGAAACCCCCAACAAAATTTCATTAGGAACTTCCTGTGATTACGGGAAGAATTTCCAAAAATAAAACACATTTTTAACTTTATAAGTCAACTTTATTAGCTTTCGGTTTTTTCAAATCAGCTATATACATTTGAAATACATGCAAAATATTAATTTTGTAATTAAATTCCTCTATCTTACTTACACTGATATTTTTTTCAGATTTAAGTTTAATTAAACGCTGTATTTGCTCATCGACTATGTTCGTGTTGTAATTACTCTTTAATATTTTATTCATTAACTTTACATAAAAGTCACGGGATTTCTGCTTCTTTTCCAGATGATCATCATCTACTAAATTGATCAGGGATACCTCTAAAATAATTGTTTCTAGTTCCCTTTTATCACGACTTGTATGAATAATTTCCATAAATTTTCCAGTTAGTTCATCTAGTTTTGGGATGCAGCCTTTTAAATGTATTTTGATATTACCGTACGATTTAACGAAACGAATTAAACTATCCACACTAAATGGATCATCTGTATTGGAAATTAATTTACTCAACTTACTATGTTATATTACACTTTCTTAAAGATTAATTTAAAAGGAAAGGGAATAGCTAGTAAATTAATAAAATTCGGATTACCTCAGTCACTGAATATCCCTTTGGTCCATCTGTTTTTTCCTGTGACACAGGCTCGATTCTTCTCTTCCTAGACGTGCACTCTCAGTCCCAATATCTGTTTGTTTTTCGAATGAAGCCCAAAATATCAAGTATACTTAAGGTCGTCAGTTAATCCTCAAGTAGGAATCGTAATCCAAAGGAGTACCATCTATGGATTGAGTATGAAGGACAGAAGCACAAGAAGTGCTCAGCAGTTCTTCTCCCTTTCCATACAGTTTGCGATGTTCCTAATTTTCATTCGAAATATATGATTATTACGGAAACAATGTCCCGTGAAAATTCCCAGCAAGATCATCAAAGTACTCTCTATCATAATTCAATAAGTACTGGGTTCTTTGCTGATTCATTGTTCCAAAGATTTTGAATAGCCGACAAGAGATGAAGTTATCTCTTCTGGTGCAGACTACCAAAAGGAAAATCTATATCTCTCTTAAGAGATAATAACGTTTCTCCTAGAGCGGGATCAAGTTCTACAAAGGTGGAAGCTGCAACCAAACCGGCCAATTTATCAGCCAATTCATTTCCTTTTATATACATGTGGCTGGTTATCCAGTGAAATACAACTTAATTCGGTCTGGCTAGTAGTATGTTCAAGGCAATTACCGTCTTCAAAACAAGTTTCGATGAAACAGTATTGGAACCAATTAGAGTAGTCTCAGAAAGATTGCAGATACGATGATTTCTGCAATTCAGAGTGCTGCTCTCAAAATTGCAGCAATTTCCGCCTGAAAGACAGTAGCGTACATTCCAAGGGGGTGATAATTTTACCCATGATTTAGCATGTAAACCTGGCACAATGATTACAGCATACTGATCCATCGGTAAAGATGGTCACCGGAGTTGGATGGAGTGTTATAGTCCCATTTGAGGTTCCGGTAATAGTTATACGAAATAATTTACCGAAAACGTGCATCGATACCATAGTATCCAAGGGCATGATGGCAGTTATGTGCCGGTTCACCTACCTCCATATATAGAAATTCCAAGGATTTAATGGATCAAGCTCTGCAGGCAGGCGGCATTTTGCGCCAAAGATCCCCACAGCCATCTCAAGCGTTACAGTAGGCGTGGTGTGTATAACTCCCATAATACTCAGCACAAGTCTGTGCAGTCGATTTGGAGATTACCCACTCAATGTTCTAGGCCACAAAATAAATGCAAGAAATAATATTGCGGGTTATAATAACCGAAACTATAGCCAGTACATGCATTTGGATTACCTTCCCCATGATTGACCAAATCACTGTTTGCATTTCGAATACATGTTGTATTTCTCTTGTTTGTGCTTTCACATTGTGCGAGATAATCTTTTAATCTAAGCGGCGATCTGCCAGATACTTGATTCCTAAAGAGAGTGGGAGACTTAAGTTTCCCAGAATCCTGCGTCTTGGAAAAGAACGATATAAGTTTGACTAACTGACCTTGACCACTACACAAGGCTAAAACTATGTTAATTTCTATTAGCATGTGATCAGATGCAATTGGTTGTAACAAATTGCTCGGCCAAACAAAAAAAAAATAAATGTAGAAACAAAATTCAAATAATTATAATAATTTATAGAAACGTTCAAGATCCCTGTGAATTTATTTTATTTTATTTATTCGACGTGGATTGATCTTATTGGTTCATCTATCAAATAAAGCTTTTCCCCTTAAGTTCATTTTTGGAGGTAAATTCACGAATTGGAGGGACACGCGTGTTGGTCGGGCAGTCAGTAAGTTAATTTTGATGAATATTATGTATTGTAGCGTATCAATTACATATTATTTTGTTATTTTATTTTTGATATTTTTTTTTTGGATTTTTAAAATTTAAAAGGCACAATAGTGCAATACTACGTTCATAAAATAAAAAAAAAATTAAAGTTATGGAAAAAATATATTATTATTAAACAATTAATGTAATAAAATATAACTTTCGTATTTAATCGTAATAACTTTCATATTGAATCGTAATTTAAAAAAAAAAAAAAAATTATAATAATAATAAAAGTGAATTAATACCTCGTGTTTGTAAAAATAAAATAAAAACTATGTATCTATGGTATGCATTTTGAAACATTTTATTTAATGCAAGCACTGAAAAAAAAACTAAAATAAAAACCTAAATTGTATCAGTGAATTATAATAAATAATATTAAATATGTGTTATAAATAAATGCATAACCTAACAGCGTGCTTACATATTAAAAATTGAACTGCTTGGAATGCATTAATATTAAAATAAAAGCAAAGCAATATACAGTCGCTATAACAAGTATCGGTGGTTGTATAGTTGGTCGAAAAACAAATAAATTAAAAGCACTTCTTTTAAAAAAATAAAAAGTGACGTCACAAAATTGTAAAAAACTTAATATGGACGATTTTTTTTTCCTCCACGTGCACTGGAATAAAATACTTTTAAAGATTATTCGATTTAAATAAAATATTACGTATATGGATAGTAAAAACAATTACATAAGACGATATAGTTAAGTTTTATTATTATTATCTATTTTTTTTTGTAGTTTTAAGTTTTGAATTTATTTTGAGAAAAAATGGTGTTGGGTTTTATTAAGATTATTATTTATATAAATTTTTTTGAATTTCTTTAATTTTTTTATTATTTTTGATTTTTAATAAATTTGAAAGTACTCATATATGTAGATTATAGACGGTTTCTTTTTCGTTTTAAATATTTGTTTTCTTCTTCTTATAAATTTGATTTCTTTTGAGTTATTAGTCTCGGTTTGTGCTCCGTTCGTGAATTTAAAAAGATGAATGTGATATGTGGATTTGAGAAAATCTGTGAAAGGATGACTTAAATAGTGTGAAGAACGAGGTATAGAGGGAGTTGATATGCTGCTATAGGTAAATATTCCTGTTCTGCTCCTGTAACTTCCTTCCTTTGCTTTCATCATCCCATGTCGTTTAACTAGCTGTCTTTCATCTTCGGAAACCCCACCCCAATCCCTGAGCTTTAGCCGGCAAACTAAAAACCACCCGAAGCTCTGAAAGACTGTATAATAAATTCGGTAACGATGGGCACTAACCAGAAAATTGTTTTTTTTTCTAATGTCCCTCGCAAGTTCGTTACATGGTTCTGAAAGATGGAGATAAATGTGTTATGTACTTCGGAACAGTCAAAATTACGAGATCACGTTTCCACCACCCATAAAACAGATGCAGGGCCAATAAAACGAATAAGACCAGTCCGGATAGCTGCGCGCAGACAACAAGAATTATTGGCCATGGTTCCTCACCAAAAATAAAGGAGAAATTGCAGATTGAATATTAATATTCCTTTTGTGGGAATAACAGTCCGATGGATTTTATAATAAATACTTGGGGGTCCTGTGATTTTATTTATCATTGATTAATTACTACGACTCCTTAATCCTTGTTCGAATGAATGCATTTGAATTTTGTGTTTCGATGATTTTCTAGAGCGGGGGAGCATAGTTTTTAATGGGGTATATACTTTTGGGACTTGTCGTGACAAAGGGGGGATGAGAAGAAATTATTCAAAAATAGCGTGGCGTAGTTTATGGATCATAAGCATTGCCCTAACAGTAGAATCCGTTGTCGTTTAATTGGACTTGGAGTGAGTTGACCACACGACAGCACAAGAGCAGTCCAGCGATTTTTCAATCCGTCCAACGACTTTATTCAGTGCTGTATTAACAATTGTATGCGTGTTGTTTGGAATATATGGGATTTTCTAACAGTGCCTTGTCCCTAAAGCACCTATCAACCAATAGCTCTAAACATAAAAGAGGACAGGCTTATAGGTCGAAAACTTGTTGCCTCGCCATCTCTTTCCATCCTTCGGAATGAACACTCCGAACATTTCTGCATGATCTGGGAATGTATCTCAGGGCGCAACTGGCTTTAAAGATTTGTGCAAGGTGGTCAAGGATGGTTTCCTGCCCTTCCTGTAGGAAACCCGGAAATATCTCATCTGAACCTGGTTATTTTCGAGAAAGAACCAGCACAGCATCAGATTCTATCTTTTGCACCGTCTGTTAGTAAAGTTTTTGTAAGTATCACTTAGATCATCTTAACAAAACTAATCTTATTCCACGCCTGCTCTTTTACCCCCAACCTCTAAGATGAGTCGTCACATTAGCTATACACTGCTCCTATCTTATATAGTTTAGTATCTCATCGGTAATATGCAGTTAACGTGTATTGCAAACAGAGAGTCAAACCGGAGCCGAATTGAAAACCGAAAACCGAAAATAAACGTTATTTTTTATGAACCGAAAACCGGAACAGAAACAAAATAAATTAAAATAATTAAACCGTAACCGAAATCGGAGTGATATTTGAATTTCGTTTTTTTTCGTTCTTTTCCGATTCGGTTTTTAAATTATTTATGTGTCGTTAGATTTTATTTCAATTTAGTATTATCAAAGATTATTATATACTATAAAGATGGTTCAATCAGAGTAAAATTTTAAAATAATAACTCCGGGTACCACTACATAGTGACGAGTACCTCTGACCCTGTAAAATAAAACAAAACAAATTTCGTTCATACAATACATTTTTGCTTTGTTTGGGTCATCTTAATGTAAAATCTTTGATATTATGTACAGAACATTATTTTCCCAATTCGTTTCTGTTTCATATGTTTAACTAATGGGTATTATCTAGAAATGTCAAATACATATATGTACATACATTACATATCCGTAAAGCCGAACATAAAAACATAAATTTTCGGTAAGAAGTACACCTGTTTGTTACAGCGGTTTGTTACTTTAATAACAATTAAAAACAATCTTAAATAAATTTAACCTTTTTTAAGTGTTTCTTATTATTTTAATTTAATATAAAATTGTTTTCATATAAAATTTATTTCATTTGCAAACCGGTTTTAAACCGGGTTTGAAACGGAATTGTAACCGGAACATAATAGTCTTGAAAAACCGGAGTAGAACCAGAACGAAAAATAGAAATCAGGAACCTAACCGCAAACCGGAACGAAATCAGTTTCGGTTTGACTCTCTGATTGCAAATTTATCAACATTAATGAATATTAAAAGTTCTGTCGGGTCAGATTAATGCAACGAGCTGGATGTAGACTTACGGCATAAAAGGAATTAGAGTTCAAGCAGTATAAAATCAGAATAATCATAATCCGCAAACTAATGAAAAATGTGGATAAGCTCGAAATTACTCGATGAATGTTGCCCATGAATTTTATAAAAGTCCAGATTTCAATAATCCACGTGGTCAACAAACAAAATTTCATACGCATGAGAGACAATCGAAAACAGTATCCTTGAAGCAAACGCAGTATCAGGTGCCATCAATACGCTTAATTAGTTGTTCAGTAAATGCAAAATATTAAACGAAGTGTTAACACATTAGACTCGTTGAATCATTAGAGAAATGCCACCACCTAAACCAAAACAACGTACAAGTGAATGTATCGATTTGAAGTGATTGTCAAATATGTAAGTGAGCTACTATTTCAGTTCAAGAAACCAAAGAAAATAATAAAATCTAACAATTTTTGCTATCGGTTTTTACAGACCCCATTTAACCCAATCACCACAGATACGCATCTCCTTGTCGAACACTAGAAGTAATTGCAAAAATTCTCGATAGTCTGTTCTCAACTTTAACACAGCATTGTGACTGCTTTACTGTCATTTTACACAGATGTGCATAATTTTTTTGGTATTCCTAAATATTCAAGCGCATACCATAGTGTCTCTCGATTGATCAAGTCATTGACTTACTTGTAATCGACAAAAATCTGGCGAAAAATCTTGATCAGTGACTGACCGATTTGGACGAAATCCTCCTTGGTAGTCACCGATAATTTCCTCCGCCACAGGAGTAGTTCTTCCCAAGATAATGTATGACAGTAACTTGTATGCTGTGCAAAGGAGAGCTAAACCGCGATAATTTTCGCACTTCAAACAACACCCTCCTTGAACATTTGACATAACGCGGTCAATTTCCATTCTTCATGCATAATTTCATTTCGCCATGGCAATCGAACAAGGTCGAAAAGACAGTTTCACAAAGTTAGCCCTCCGAATATCAAGAGCTCTGAATTAATTCAACCAACTCCTGGTGAACGATTTTTTTTTCTAATCAAAATCTAATCAAATACAGCCACAATTTTTCTAGATATAAATTTATGAAGTAAAATTCACCAAGTAACCAAGAGATGTCATCAGGTGCAGAGAAGTCGTAATAATGGAACCGTCTGCGCCACCTAAAGAGATATATGGACAGCTAATCAATAAAGAAAAAACACCGAAACATGCTCAATCTGTATTATGGTCACTAGGCAATATTAAAAACACTAATCCCAAAAGTCTTACATCGGGAGAAGCAATAATTACTTACTATGAAAGATCAAACAGCTGAAGTGAACCAGCTAGCAAGAACGATGACGATTTATGACAGATACGGTTAATCAAAGATTAGAATACTTGCTCCTGTTAAACGAGCAGATTACGATAGCGCTTAAATAAGAAAAAATTTGCTTGCAAGTAAGTGATGAGTGGATTGACGTTTTGTTGAGTAGCCTTGCCTAAATAACTGATTTTCTATAAAACGAAAATCGTATTGAGACTCACGAACTGTAGAATGTTGTCATTGAACCTGTTAATTCTCCTGGTTAGGTCAATAACGTACGATGAGTGCCTAATATTTGTATTAATTTATAATGTGTGAACATTGGATGCATTGTGATTGACTACATATAGGGACACGAGTTGGAAATATTGATCGTTTGATCCTAAAGCTTAACGAGCAAGTCACTGTAAGAAGACAAGTGTATAGTCGAGATCCTATTTATGGAAAAACACGACTTCAGATTCATGATATTCTTAATTTTTTAAATAATTTCTCAGAAATATAACTTAAGCCTACTAAAGTAAGTATAGAAATGTTTAGAGGATGCAAGAACTGAAGCTGATTATATTACAACAAAGAATTATGATGTTCTCAAGGTAAGTAGAAGTCCAGGACTAGCTTTAATCGAAAATGTAACCTGGTAATTGTCAAACTTGTCTTCCCATTTTTAATGGATCGCTGACCAATTAGGTTAATCAAAACACAAACGACACGCACCGAACAACCTTTGAAGCACACCTCTTCAACAATTACATGTGTGTATAGTACACTAAGTTTCTTAATAAGCTTGGACTTCAAGGTTTAATCGTAGGTTATGTTGATTGTTTAAAATATATTTAAAAAATATAATAATGGCCATCACCACCACACAGAATCCCATTCAAACATTAAAATTCCATTCTGTTATTTACCTGATGACGATGCAAAGTCCAGCCAAGTTTTCGTTCGATCGTCGAATAACTTAATGGCGGGAAAATCATCTGCATATAGGACGACATATTTTTTAGCCAGCTTAGCATTATCTTTATCACCATAATCTTTTACTCAACAAGTCCACACAATAAATTATCTAAATAATTGTATTCCATACAAAATTCTTACGGGAATGCAATGTCAAATTTAACAATCGAATTATCAAACAAACATACTAAAAACTTTATCAAAATTGAATTCACTTAACTCAATAGCGGATCGACATGATTCGCTATTGATTCTTTTAACACAATATATTAAATAAAACAATAGAATATTATCGAATGTATTTGTAATATTCATTTTGTATTTGACGATAAATCACAGAAATATATAATTATATGCGAATATCTATGCGATAAATACAAGCTTGTCTTGTGTGACGTATAACAACGATGCACAATGCACATTGCACAACGTTTGTGTAATGTGCAATTGTGCACAATGACGTTTTATTAATAACATAAGAACCCTATGAGCCTATATTTGTACTATAGCAACTTTCGAATGGCGTGCATTAACAGCATGAGAATTGAGCTACTTTTTAGATAATTCAGTTGCTTTTAGAATAATATAGCTACTGCAAGGTGCGTTCGTTTGTACTGAATTAACTGTATATATATTGAGTTACTATTCCGTTAATTGAGTTACTATTCAGATAATGTTGCAAACATAGAAATATATTAATTATATAGAATGAACATAAGCAAACGTCAAGCGTTCCAAATTTGGAGAAGAAAAGAGAAAGGTAGAAAAATGCCATAGGCGTACTAAAAATTCTAAAAGGGGTATTTGAAGTGAAGTTGCCGATTTTAACTAGATTTGAAATTTACAACCGTTTATTATTATTATTATATATACGAATTTTTTTATTTATATATATATGTATATATTATATATATATATATATATATATATATATATATATATATATATATATGTATATATATATATATATATATATATATATATATATATATATATATACATAATGTACTCGTTTCCACACCTCCCAAGAGGAAGAGTACTTGGTGCGTTTTTTTTATAGTGGTGTCCCCGGTAGGCCTAATCCACAAAACGTAGAGCTAAGTTGTTACATTCCTTGAAAATTTACATCCTTTTACATCCTTTGGATTCTTTGGAATATTTACATCCTTTGGATCAACATTTTCACAATTGTTGTCATAGCATAAGGTGGGAACGGCTGACATCTTTAAAATTCTGCGTTTCTTTGCGTCCTTCCGTGGTAAAAAACACGTTTCATCAAAATGTGCTGAACATACAAGCGTCCGTTTATGTATTTGATTTTTCGGTTCTGCATCTAAAATGGTTAACCATTTTTCTTGCATTTGCTTGCATTTTGGTAATCTAAAAAAATAGAATAAAAATTAAAATTATTATTATTGTTTCACTATCAATATACAATCTTAAGGCTATTAAATGTAACTTTATTGTATTTAATTGTAAATTCGCTTAATCAAAAATGTCAATTTAAAACACAGCACTAAATTATATTTGGAAGACACGCGCGCCATTTTGGGTGGACATATTATTTACTAACTCTGGAAATATTAAATCTACTGCACTGGTAAAAATAAATGTTTATATTCTCGAAACCCGAAAACAAATACCGTACATTTCGAACAAAATTATTTTGTTAAATTATAAATGAAAAATAACTATTTTTTGTGATTGATTAATATATATGCACGATGAGGTTAGTTATGACTCATAAAATAGAAGCGTAAACTTACTTATGAAACGAAATTCCCAATTTTTTTTTCCCTGGTAATTTCCACAGTTTTTAGCTATACACTTCATTATTTATTTTAATATCACTATTAAAAACAACACTACGTAAAGTTTATCAATTTTTTAATAAAAATTAATCTAACAATTATTTTTTTATTCGTTAGTAAAAATTTTATAATCACTTTGATACTGACTTGTCCGTAAAATCATCAAACTGACAGCACATTGTTTTCGGGTTTCGATGGTAAGAAAGATCCGCCATACTGGATTTTTATATACACCTCTCACTCATACTGATAACGCTTGAAACAAAAGATTTTGTATGGAAAAACAACAACAATTTTGCTTATGTTCATTCTATATAGTATTATATATTTCTATGGTTGCAAACGAACGGATCGTTCGTTTGCAACAATTCAGATTAATGTGAAATTATTAAATTCGAATAGCTTTGCTTGATTATAAAATAATTAAAAATTCAAAGCATTAATAATATTATTAAGAAATTAAAATTAATTCAAATTTCAAAAATGTGAACAGAGAGTTAATTATAACGGCAACTATGGCTGCTATCATGCTTCATAATATGTGTAGCAGGAGATGACGAAGTAGAGGAGTTAATAACTGAAACTCGGGACCAACCACAATATTTTGAGCCAGAGGACATTACTTGAAATACTCGGACCAGTAGTCGACAACAGACATTTCTACAGCTATTTCCAACTTCAAATTAATGTGCAAATTTATATTAAATGATAATTAATAAATCATCTTAATACTTATATATATTGTTACGATTTTGCCGAGTGGTTATTCTAATAATTTTTCCGGTTCGATCGCTGGATTGTGAATATTAAACTCGCAAAGATTAAATTTCAATTAAATTTATTTCCCACAAATATTACACAAATATTTCACAAATAATTCACAAATATTTATTTTCACTATAATTTTACACAATATTTATCACTACTATTATTTTAATACTTCACTTTTTATCACTTCCCGATATCAACACTTCGAAATTCAAAATTGAACTGTTTCGTAACTCAAATGTCTACACGTATTTATACGACTCAAAGGCTTGTAGAAAATTCCATTAGTTTGCTTCTCTACACTTCTCGAATTTTCGTTGCGTCGTATTTGGTTCGCTCCGCCTATTTCATTATTTCTTTTTATTTTGTTCGTTTATGTAAACATTTGGTTACAGGGTAATCCCTACTGCTATAATTTTCTTTTTAATTATCACAGGTGACATGTGTGATTCGTGACACTACCCTCCGCCCAAACCTGTTCGTCCCGAACAGGATCTAGATCTCTTCCTCTATAGAACGCCAGTCGTTCCAGGTGTACAACCTTGGGTTTTCCTCGTACTCCTCTTTGGATCCTATAGATCACATCATTTATTCTTGTTATGACCTTGTACGGTTCCTCCCATCCAGGTTGTAATTTCTGCGATAACCCTTTCTTAGGTTATGGGTTGTGAAGCCATACCAATTGACCCTCGTCAAATCCTTTATTGTTAGCTCGTACATCATACCGAGCCTTTGTTTTATCACTTGACAATTTGATTTTCTCTGTGACAAATTCGTGTGTGTAATTGATCTCCTCTTTCAAGCTGTCCACATATGCTTGTCCACATTTGGCTGATGATGGAACCGCTCCGAATTTGAGATCGCCTGGTAGTCTTAAATTGTTGCCAAAAAGTATTGTCGCTGGTGTTACTCCTGTTGTGTTATGCACCGCCGATCGATTAGCCATTAAGAACAATGGAATACCTTGATCCCAATTCCGCTGGTTTTTATCCACTGTTTTGGCTATAAACTCCTCCAATGTGGCATTGAAACGCTCCACCATGCCATCAGACTGTGGGTGAAAAGGTGTTGTCCGCGTTTTATTAATTCCCAGTAACTTGCACATCTCCTGGAAGACAACCGATTCAAAATTCCGCCCTTGGTGGGAATGCAGTTCCATTGGTACCCCATAACGGCTTATCCAATTGTATACCACTGCATTGGCGATTGTGGTTGTTTCCTGATTTGGAATCGGATATACTTCTGGCCACTTACTGAAGTAGTCCATTACTACCAACACATATTTGTTGCCACTATCGCTGGTTGGAAATGGTCCTGCAACATCTATGGCAATCCTCTCAAATGGTGCTCCCACATTATATTGTTGCATCGCTCCACGGCTCTTCTTTGCCGGTCCTTTCACTGCCATACATTGGTCACACTTTTGACACCATTCAGCCACTGCCTGTCTACATCCTGCCCAGTAGAATCTTTCACGTACCTTGGCTAACGTTTTGTTAATTCCTAGGTGACCTCCGCTTGTTCCTCCGTGGTATTCCTCCAATATTTCCGCCATCCTGATCTTCGGTACCACCACTAGCGATTGCTTTGTTTTGACATCGGAGCTTTCCCATGTTCGTTTTAAGCATCCGTCTTCCATGGTTAAACTATCCCATTGGGCCCAATAAGCCTTGATAGTTGGGCTTTTATCTGCAATATCACTCCATGTGGGACTATGTTCTTCCTCCATGAACTTGATAATTACTGCCAAATCTGGATCCTCTCGTTGCTCTTTGGAGATAACATCCTTGGTCCATTCATTAGCTGGCAACACTTTCATTAGTCTGATATCGACGATGTTTTCCTTGTTTTCTACTCGTCCGCAATGTTTACAATCCACTCTACATGGCCGTCTTGACAACGCATCCGCATTTCCATGAGCGCTTCCTTTCCGATGTTGGATTTCGTAAACAAAACTCCCCAATCGCTCAATCCACCGTGCTACTTGTCCTTCGGGATTTTTAAACTGAAGTAGCCATGTCAAGGCGCCATGATCCGTTCTTGGCAGAAATGATTGGCCATACAGGTATTTTCGGAAATGTTCTACACATTTCACTATGGCCAACAATTCTCTTCTTGTTACACAGTAATTCCGTTCTGGTTTCGATAAGATCTTTGAATAATATGCGATGACACGTTCCTGTCCATCGATTTCCTGTGACAACACTCCTCCCAAGCCATAATTGCTTGCATCCGTATCTAAAATAAAACGTTTGTTCGGAACCGGATACGAAAGCAAGGGTGCTGTGCATAATCGTTGCTTCAGTTCGTTGAACGCTTCCTCGTGTTCATCACTCCATTGGAACGGCTTGTTCTTCTGTGTTAGCTCGTGTAAACTCCTTGCGATGTTGGCAAATCCTGGCACAAATCGTCGATAATATGTGCATAGTCCGATGAAACTCCTTAGTTCATGTAAATTCTGCGGTCTTGGCCAATCCTTTACGGCGGAGATCTTGTCTTCATCTGTATGAATGCCGCTTGTTGTTATTTTGTGTCCCAAATATTTGCTTTCATCCCGGAACAATACGCATTTCTTCGGACTCAACTTCAATCCTGCTGATTGGATTCTTTCGAATACTTCCTTCAGGTTTTGTAGATGTTCATTGAAGTCCTTGCCCATAACAATGATGTCGTCCAAATATACCAGGCATGTTTTCCAGTGGAGTCCTTTAAGTACACGTTCCATTAGCCGTTCGAAAGTCGCAGGGGCGTTACAAAGTCCAAATGGCATGACATTGAATTGCCATAATCCATTGCCCACACTGAACGCTGCCTTTTCCTTATCTTCGTCTGCGACCTTCACTTGCCAATAGCCGCTCTGCAAATCCAATGTTGAAAACATCCGCGCTCCTGCCAATGTATCCAGTGTGTCGTCGATCCTTGGTAACGGGTAACTATCCTTTTTGGTAACTGTGTTGAGCTTCCGATAATCAACGCAGAATCTCATACTTCCATCCTTATTTTCCACCAATACTACTGGTGAACTCCATGGACTCGTTGACTGCTCAATTACTCCCGATGTTTGCATATCAGTTACCATCTTATCCACTTCTGCTTGTTTAGCCAATGGTAATCTTCTTGGCGCTTGTCGAATAGGTGTTGATGTTCCTGTGTCGATCCGGTGTTTAACCATATTTGTTCTGCCATTATCTTCCGGTACACCACAGAAAATGGACATATATTTTTGAAGCAACTCCTTTGCTGCTTGTTTTTATTTTGGAGTTAATTGTTCCGTCCATTTCTGTGTTAGTTCCTCCGTTATTTTCCGTTGTCGTTGGTCCTTGGCCTTTACACACGGATTCGCCTCCTCACATTTTATAATCGTGGATACTTCCTCACCTCCTCAAAGCTGACTCTTACTCGTTTAAGCTGACTCTTACTCGTTTAACGCCTTTACTCCTCAAAGCTGACTCTTACTCGTTTAACGCCTTCGTTGTTGTTTGGCGTTCCTCCTCGGCTGGTATTTTTCGTTCCTCCGGTGGCCTTCGGTACATCAGCGATGGTGCTCTCGCCCGTTTGCGCCTTATCTCCCAGCATTCCCTTGAGATGTGTCCTATTTTGTCACAAACCCAACATCTGATTTTACTAGTTCCATCCCGGAATCTCGTTGTCCGCCCGTTATCCGCTGGTTTGATGTAATTGCCCTGTTTGTGACTGATTGCTGGTTCCACTTCCACACGACGTACCTTGACTGCTGGTTTGATGATGTTGTTTGCCGTATCTTTGGTTAGGGCACACGCGATGGTTTCCGCAAACGTTGCTTTTGGAGACAACACAACAGCACGTCTCGTATCCGGATCCCGTATTCCATCTGTAAAGGCGTCGATCTTAATACGCTCTGTGTATTCACCTGCCATGTTGTAGTGGGCGAGGTGCACTAGTCGCTCTATATCAGCCGCATACTCCTGGAGCGTCTCTCCAACCCGCTGACATCGTCCCTTCAACTCCATACGATGTACCTCCCGTCCGTGGTCACCTCCGTATTTGCGCTCCAGAGCCAACATGGTTTTGCCGTAATCCTCTCGTTCGTATTCCGGCACGATTTGGAGTAGTTCCGCAGCACTTCCCTTTAGCGCCACAATTAATGCTGCTACCCGATCCTCTTCACACCAACCGTTCCTTGTGGCCGCCATTTCAAACTGGAGTTTGAGATGTTGAATGGTGTGGTTGTCACCTGTGATAATTAAAAAGAAAATTATAACAGTAGGGATTACCCTGTAACCAAATGTTTACACATACGAACAGAATAAAAATAAATAATGAAATAGGCGGAGCGAACAAAACTTTTTCTATTTGAATTTAATAATTTCTTTTCGTTACCCGATTTTTCTTTCACTTTTAAGTTAATAGCATTCTTCTTTTGAATTAATTTTTCTCTTTCTTCGATTTGGTTCCTAAAATAATAATAATAATAATGTGACGAATTACAGATGTCACCAGTGATATCGATTTGCGTCGTATAAATAGGTGTAGACATTTGAGTTACGGAACAGTTCAATTTTGAATTTCGAAGTGTTAGTATCGGGAAGTGATAATAAGTGAAAGTGACGTTTTGAAATAATTGAAGTGATAATTATTGTGTAAAATAATAGTTAAAATCAATATTTGTGAATTATTTGCGTAATTTTGGTGGGAAATAAATTTATTGTAAAAAATAATCTTTGCGAGTTTAATATTCACAATTCAGTGATCGAACCGGATAAATTAATAGTATTACACCACAGCGAAATCGTAACAATAATAAACAAAAAGTCAAAAAACAAGAAAAACGGTTTTGTGATTTATCTACACAATTAAAAACATTATTCAGATAAATCATTGCTTAATATTGCTTAATATTTTTGCTGAAGTGAAGCGTACCGAACGAACGCGCAAATCACTTAGTAATTCTAATAATTTAGTTAATTCACCACAAACGAACGCACCTGAATGATTTGGGTGTTCGATTGTGGCATTTTACACCTTTATTTTTCCTTCAATTTCACTTTTTCGTGCAGCTGAGTGTTTTTTTCATATTTGTCTATGTGTGTGTGAAAATATTTCATTATCAATGGGGGTGTTTACACGTAGCATCACTATGCTGCATCACTTCCTCGTCTCTTACCTCTTCGTCTATAAACTAGCTTTAGAGTAGGGATTTTTGTGTGCATTTTTTCAAACAATTTTTTCTGTGCCTCACAATTTGAGACACACTAATACTACGATAAAGGGGCCATCCATAAACTACGTCACGCTCTTTAGGGGGGGAGGGAGTATAAGCTGACGTGATGATGTGTGATGTTGGGGGGAGGGGGATTTAAAAATGTGACATCACATCATTAAAACGGTTTTAAGTGTTGTCCTAGTTTCCACCAAAAAATGCATTGTAATTTTTACAACGAAACTCACATGGATAGGACACATACCCTAAAAAATGGTGCCTCGACAAACAATTTGTAATTCACACATACAAACCGTTATGTTTTAAACAACCGTTATGTTTTAATTTTTGACTTTCCCCGTATTGTTGACAGACGATTACCGTTGTTAAGAGTTTGGCTGCTTGGATAATTTCAAAAAACAAACCATTGCTGCACGGAGTTTCGCAGTTCATATTTTGATATAATAAGAGATCGATTTCTTCCTCCACCTATTCCCCTCATCCAAACGGATATAGAACTCCGGGCACCAGAATTGCCATTGAAAGATGATACGCTCAACTACCCTTCTCTTTTCGTTTTATTAAGTTTACAAAACAAGAATATTCTTAATAATATGTCGGTCAAAATTGTTCCATACGACTTGTATTGTCCTTCATCGAAATTGATTTTAAAAGATAGACTTTGCAATACATGTGATATGTATTTTGGAACTAAGGCAATGTTACGAAAACACGTTTCCACCACCCCCAAAAAAGATGAAGGGCCAATAAAACGTGTAAGACCAGTCCGGATAGCTGCACGCAGACAGAGAAAACTAATGGCCGTGATTGCTCATCAAGAAAACGGAGAAACTGCAGATTGGTATGATGAAACGGAGTTGGATATGCATGGAATGGATATTCCTCCGGAGGAAACACCAGTCCGATGTTGCCTAATTATATCGGTTGATGAGTATATCAATACTATCAAATGAATAATGAATTCATTTCAATTTTGGTTATTGAAGAATTTTCTAGAGTTAAGTTTTTTTAAATGATATCAATTATCAACGCTTATTTTATAATTTTGTTATTTTGTGAACAGTTTAAGGAAATATGATATTTTTAGAATTAAATACGCAAAAATATAAATAAGATATTAATAAACTATTTATTTTTTCATTATACATTATGATTCTTATTTGTTTTTTCATTTGGGAATTGTAAGGGGGGGCTTCTTAAATTTGTGACGTAGTTTTTAATGGGGTATATACAATTTTGTGACAAGATGTGATAAGGGGGGAGGGGGGGTAAAAATTATTTAAAAATAGCGTGACGTAGTTTATGGATGGCCCCAAAGTAATAAAACAATTTTTAGAGTCGGATTTTTTTTGATTATGATTATGATTCATTATGATTATGACTATTGATGAATGAAGACCAAATCTAAAATATAGGTAGATACGCTTATATTAAGGTGTAAAAAACTGTTTAGGGGTCGATTTTTTTCTTCGTTCACTTTCTATTATGTTTTGTTTATGAAATTTTAGAATCATGACAAAATTTTTATTTTTTAGGATTTTTTATGTTGTGTTTGTATTCAATGATTCAAATGGTCATTTCTAAATACAACATTTATCTACAACATAAATCTTTATATATTCGCTTGTATTTTATATGAATTGGTAAAATGAAAAACCATTCGATTTCCCTTAAATCGAAGTTTAATTATTTTGCAAAATATTTTTAATTGTTTTTTTATAAAACAACACATGAATTTCCATAAACATTACTATTTTTTTTAGTTAAGAGTACCTTTCTTCGCAAAGCATCAAAATATAATGAAAATTTTCTCACGCATACTAATATAACTCGAATTTTTGATGTCGATTTGAGTTTTTACGTGTAAACGACAAGGTGCGCAGTGAGGTTGTGTAGTGATGAATAAATGTAAACAGGCCCAATGAATACTTGGTCGAGCGAATATCGTACAGTAACCAAATGGAAAAAAAATTAATTTTAACACGTATTTTTTCTGTAAATTTTTTTTTTGTATTCTGTATTTATGATATATTGAATTTGACGTTTCACACATATACATAAGCACAATTTTATTATATTGAGTTTCGTCCAGATTCGACTTATCGCGACACGTTTCATACGAAATCTTTTTCTAAGTCTCAAGCAAAACTAAGTCAAAGTCGAAACTCAATATAATAAGTGTTTTGTTTGTTTGTTTGTTTGTTTTTATCTCTACTATCTGTTTTGGGGCTCGAGGCACTTCCAACTCTTTCGCGGTTCGCTTATTTACGTCCTACCTTACGCCATTACAGCCAAATCGAGGACGTACGGCTATAGGTCAGATTTACGTAGAACCATCTGCACATTGCATAGCTCCATACCAGCCTATAGTACTGACATGGAAGATGGGTCGGCCCATGAATTCTGCACTCCAACAGGGGGTCATAAATGTGTTCATTCACACCACCGATCGTAATCGTATGGTGAAAAATCCCTTTGCCATCCTGCCCCTAATATAATAAGTGACTAACCTAAATAAGTGAAGAGTTGCGAATCGAACACTCAATTCACTTCAGTTGATTCAGTTAATTCAGCTAATTCTATTAATTCATGTTAATCGAAAGGACTTATAATTGCTTACCAAAGTTATTTGTTTCCAATCGACAAACCGCTAGTATCCGCTAGTAGTTCGTTACGTTTCTATCTACTTGCAACTGCTCTTGCTATTTTTCAAGAGTAGTTAGAAGCAGTTACGCATGATTTGACCACTACGCGGCTAAGCGTAGAACCGTTTCGCTTTTTCGTTCAAAAAGAATTTTTTTAAATTGTATTAAAAATAAAAATAATTGTATTTCCTTAGTAACATCAGTTTTGACTAGCAAAAAGTTTTAATAAAGTTTTTTGAAAATTGTTATGCATACATAATAAAATATAGGTTATGTTTTACACATATAGGTTATGTTCTACTCATATTTATCAATTTTTAGCGATCCAATCGACCATAGCAAAGACACGCAACGAACTACTAGCAGATCACTAGCAGGTTCTAGCGGTTGGTCGATTAGAAAGCAACATATATGAATGATGATTTGAATCGGTTAAACGGAGTGAAGTTATCCAACAGCTTGTAATTCGGTTCTTGCTTTGCCAAATTTTACTATGGTTTATTTAGCAAACGAAAGAACCGAACTACTAGTGGTTGGTCGATTGAAAAGCAACTACTAACAGATACCCAAGTTTTTCAAAGGAACAAAATGTTTACGGAAAAATTTACCCACTAAACAAGAATTTCCTTAACAGAGGCAGCACTATGAACTAAATTTACCAGACTCTTTAAATATTTAAACTACACTTAACGACCTAAAAAATTATATGTATGATTATATACGTACTTTATATGAGCTGCTGCTTAAAGTTAAGATCCTTAATCCTTGGACTAATGATGGCGAACCAAGCTTCTTATTCTCTGAAGATTTTATGAAATTAATCTTTAAATGTACCTGGGGAAAAATTTGTGTCTCTTTTTGTAATGATTGCTTCCGTTGTCTTCTAAGGTATATACAAATATAGCGTCTCGTCCCATTTCCTGTTTGCTGCTATCACCGACCATTGTTTATTGTAAAGGTTTCAAAGATGAGTAGTTGACATGGATCGTTTTATGTAAAACTCCATTTCTGTATTTCTACCTATTATGTTGTTTGCCTGTCAGTTTCTATCTTTACAATCTATTTTGATGCTCAAAATAGATTCGCTTACGTCTTTCGTTACCCAATTATACATAGCCAAAAACAGGACGTAAATTCCATGCCAGCCTATAGTACTGACATGGAATATGGGTTGGGTCATGAACTTTGTACTTCAACAGGAGCTCATAGATGTGTTCATTCACACCATCGATCGTAATCAGTTAATGTGGATTGGTATTCCTTCTTATAAAGTTAATCACGGGCTTCTTTTCAACATAAAACCCTGTGGTTAATGTAAATTGCTCAAAAATTGTTGATCACACCTTGAGCTTCTGGAGATCCCTTGGCTTTTAATGGATATGGTTTGTACAACGGCATGCTGAGCTTGTAGTGCACAAACGATAGAACTCTTAAGTGAGTCCTCGAAGCTGTAGAGTCCATCCCAGGGAGGGAGCTGAGCTGGAGTGTATCCTATCCTGCAACCCGCCCAGGCTTGTATGGGCTACATTTTTTGTCCTGAATCCGACTTAAGAACCTTCGTATATTCTGAACGGGGTAAAAAAACAAAACCCAGGGCTTAAAACCAACAAATGGACCATCTTTGACCAAAAGAAAGAGCCGAAAGGAATTGATAAGCCATCTGTTACAAGGCTGGAAGCATTTGTTTTAAACCCTTCTCTGCTCTAAGTAGGGTCACAATAAATGTGCCGCAAAAGGAGCTGAGCAGGGTCAAGGAAAAATTGTATTCCACTATCCCACCTTGATTGGAATGGTTGACGAACAGTTTATAGAGATAATCTTGTAGCATTCAAAGAAGTCGTCCTCTCACATAGAATGACTCATAAAAAATTGCAATACATTAATATCTAAGTCAAATGAGTAATTGGTTAGAAAACAACAAAATTTGTACAATTCGTTCGTAAACTGTCGATTTCTCCTAATCTTTTGACTTTGCTTTGTTATATCTTACAATACAGGCCTTAACATCAATTTTTGAATAAAAGGCATCTAAATTTGATTATTTATCAGGACTGTCGTAAAATAATTTTCCCATTTATTGATACATACTCAAATTTTTCATTCATAAGAAATTTTCCTGATTTTTGTTTTTATTTTCCGCTAATATTTAAGTTCGATAATATTTCGTTTATCGAATATTATCACATGATCAAAATGGTTCAAGTGATTCGATAAAATTTATAAAGAGTGATTATATAACGTAGCTCCTCTTTTGCATTTGATTCTTGTATAGGAAAAACACTCTAGCACACAGAGAATACACAAAGTCACAAAAACTATTTTTTTTGTTTTGTTTACGTTGATTTTTTTGTTTCTTTTTGTTTTTGATGGTACATTGTCTGTTTCTGTTATTGGTGGTGTTTATACGTGTATTCTTTCGGCGTTGTTTTGTGTTGTCACAACTATCTCTCGAGTTTACACGAGTATTCTTTCAGCGTTGTTTTATCAAAGTATGTGTGCATGTAATATAAGAAACTTTTATAAAAACATATTCGTAAATTCATGTGCAGCTGTTTAGATATTTTGTTGTTAATGGGAGTAAATAGTGTTTATCAAAATATGCACACGATCAAATATTAAGCCACAAATTCCAAATATTTCAAAAGCCGATAAATAAAGTAAACAAAATTGTGCAGTTTTGTTGTGTACTTCACAATTTTTGAATTACTAAGTTGGTATGCTACGGAAATGAATAATAACAGATGAATAATATAACAGGCAAAACCGTGGGAAAAGAATTGGCTGATTATTTCAATGCTGAAGGAAAAACTTAAAACATGTATTTTCATAAATTAACTTTAATAAATTAAAATATAATTATCTAATTTTTTACTGGTATTTTATTTTTATTTCTTCTGAATGACCCAACCATTTATTTAACTAGATCAATCACGGTTGAACACTAAATGAAAAGTGAGCTCCTGTCAAAAAAAAATAAATAAAATAAACACAGGTTTTATATGGTCTTTGTATGCATTGGTGTGATGAGCGCTGAAAATGTTCGATGAAGACGATGAGCGAAAAATCCCCACTCCAAAATTAGTTTGTAGGCAAAGAATACACGTCTAAAGAATACCATTGTGCCATTTTACACCTCGCGTCAATTTCGCTTTTTCGTGCAGCAGATTTTTTTTTTAATATTTATCTATGTGTGTGTGGAAAATATTTTATTAGCAATATGCATACTTGGTCGAGCGAACATCATTTAAACAAATGAAGAAAAAAAAATTTAACACGATTTTTTTTTCATTTTTACAGGAACATGTATATTTTTTATATAATTTTATTTAATATATTATATATGTGTTTATATATATTTTCATCATTTCAGCGTTTTACCATTTTTAAAAACATCATAATCATAAACATCACGTAGAATATTTTATTATTAATAAAAAAATATTATAATAAATCAATGTATTCCATTACATTAATAAATATATGAATTATAATTTATATAAATAAATTACAATTTATCAAATTTTTTTTTTTATATTAATCTTTAATTGGGTGCAGGGCGGACTTTTAGACAGTCCTAGCTCCTTGTAACTGTCAGAGCTCCTGCACCCAACGCGCGGTCCTTCAAGTAAAGGTTGATAGCTGCCTTAAACTTGTGCATTTTATAATCCAACGGAAACTGAAAACCGGATAACGAATTCCACTTCCTGGATGTTCGATGAATGAATTCGCGCTTTGTACCTTCAGTTCGAGGTTTCGGCAGCTTCACCGTAAACCTATGCGCATTGACCGTTCCTCGTGTTACCCGTCCTGGCGTAACTAATGGTGGTATTTTCTCCGCGGAAATAAAAATTTTAATAAACATATAAATAAAAATAAATTTGATCAATTTCAATATCACACACACACACACACAATTTTCCGTTGTAAACGATTGAATGCGACACGTGTGTTTTTGTTTTGTTTCGTTTGACGAGCCAATCCCATAATTCGATCTTCATATATTTCCCTTTACTCTGGATGATTTTTTTATATTAGTATGGATCAATGCCATTACGAATCAATACCATTGCAATGCGTATACGGGCAGTCAAACGGGAAATAGAGCACAATCTAACATACAATTTACATTTAAATCCGATATTACAAATTCATTTCGTTTTATTTTTCTATTCACGATCGAAAATATAAAAATCTAGATTCTTAAATCTTCAAAAACATGAATTAAAATATTGGTTTAAATGAAAATTATTAATCTAGGATTGTTGATAAATAATCATTTTCCAAACTCTGGGAAGTGAGTAATGGGTTTTGGGGCCTGCCTACCAAGTTATAGGAAGCTAAACGTCAAAAATTTCGAAAAAATCAACTTGTTCATACGATTGTTGATGTATTTACTTTCTAACCCATTACACATACATAGGACTGGCCATGTTTTTCGATGAGAAACGGCCGTAAACATATACACATTGATTATGCAAATAAACAAAACAAAGTATGTAGAACAACCATTTATTAGTGTATTTCGTGATTTGAAATTGATTTTGACGAAAGCAAACGAGCAAAATCATTTTATAATTTATTTTCTTAAATTTACATTGCATTGTTGTTGTAACTAACATTATGAAATGTCTGGCAAATCTATTATGGTATTTGTGATTTAAAAAGTATGGGTGAAGGGGGTTTTGGGGCAGTGTATAGATATATAAAAGTTGAATCTTAATATTTGTGTACATATAGTATGTATATCAATGTATATGTTACGGTTAAAATCCGAGATCGGCGAATGTCGACATTACCGGTGAATGTCAACATTTGCCAAACTGTAAACCGAAGTGTATCGAAATCCATTAATAGATTTTATATAATCCGATCCTACATGCGGCACGCAGTGCGACATGTTTGCTTATCCCGGCTCCTACGTTCCTCGAAGTTGAAATCCTAAAGCCCCTCGGAGGGCTAAGTGGGATGGAGCGCAGCGACTTCCCGCGTGCCCGTAAGAGTTACCGAAGCCTTTAGCCTTTACAATTCTAGGAAATCATTCTAGGGTCTACTACGAAATCATTCTAGGGTCTGCTACGAAATCATTTATTAATAAAAAAATTAAAGAGTAAATGTGAATATAGCCTAAATTTGCAGGTAAAAGTAGATTTACATTAGTAAAACGTACTTTTACCAAAGGGATAGGTAAATGTCGACATTTACCGGTAAATGTCGACATTCGCCGCATTTCGGACTTTAACCGTAATTTATACACTTATACAGTGCCTTACATATTATTACTGGTTTTTGGTTTTACTATTTGAGGGGTTGGCTATAATGCTCTTATACTTAATTAATTATTGTATGAAAATTTAAATTTAGTTTTTGGATGTAATACTATTAGGATTTTATTGCAGTGCCATGTATAGATTAATGGTCGAATGGACAGTTTTATACGACCAGGGATGTCATTGTATGTGGGGGGTGTGGGGCGGAGTGGATTGACAAATGTAAGAGTAAGTTCCGACTAGGTGGAGCAGGCACGGTCGGGATTCGGTAATAAATTGAATATATATTTGTTGGTGGTGAATGGATTTTGGCACGAGTGGTTCAGTTGTGGATGTTTGAACAGTGGGTGTGTTCGGGACATTTTCGGTAGCGGGACGTTGACCTGTATAGCGGAACATTGATCTGGATTGGAAGTGTGGACTTGTTTCGGTTGATATTTGATGGGCTGAGATTAGTCCGAGTACTTCATGTTCTGGTGGATCATCTGGATCCCAGTGGATTTTATTCGTGTTTGAAGTTTGATATGTGAGCGGAGGTTCTCGGCCGTTGCCGTGGTTGGATTGATTTTTATGTTTGTCTTAGTTGGGTTTAGTTTTAAAAGCTTTCTTTTAGCTGCAGAGGTGCTGAGGGGTGCAAAGTGAATAGCTGGCGTGTAGTTCTAGGTATCGATAGAGGTTGGTTCCTTCAACACGTTCTTGTTAGGTTTCGGCTCGGTCCGAAGTCTGATGGCGCTCCGAAACTAGCCGCGGTATCGGGGATTCCTATTGAACTGCAGGATTGATTGTATAGTGATTTTGTTGTTAATGGGAGTAAATAGTGTTTATCAAAATATGCACACGATCAAATATTAAGCCACAAATTCCAAATATTTCAAAAGCCGATAAATAAAGTAAACAAAATTGTGCAGTTTTGTTGTGTACTTCACAATTTTTGAATTACTAAGTTGGTATGCTACGGAAATGAATAATAACAGATGAATAATATAACAGGCAAAACCGTGGGAAAAGAATTGGCTGATTATTTCAATGCTGAAGGAAAAACTTAAAACATGTATTTTCATAAATTAACTTTAATAAATTAAAATATAATTATCTAATTTTTTACTGGTATTTTATTTTTATTTCTTCTGAATGACCCAACCATTTATTTAACTAGATCAATCACGGTTGAACACTAAATGAAAAGTGAGCTCCTGTCAAAAAAAAATAAATAAAATAAACACAGGTTTTATATGGTCTTTGTATGCATTGGTGTGATGAGCGCTGAAAATGTTCGATGAAGACGATGAGCGAAAAATCCCCACTCCAAAATTAGTTTGTAGGCAAAGAATACACGTCTAAAGAATACCATTGTGCCATTTTACACCTCGCGTCAATTTCGCTTTTTCGTGCAGCAGATTTTTTTTTTAATATTTATCTATGTGTGTGTGGAAAATATTTTATTAGCAATATGCATACTTGGTCGAGCGAACATCATTTAAACAAATGAAGAAAAAAAAATTTAACACGATTTTTTTTTCATTTTTACAGGAACATGTATATTTTTTATATAATTTTATTTAATATATTATATATGTGTTTATATATATTTTCATCATTTCAGCGTTTTACCATTTTTAAAAACATCATAATCATAAACATCACGTAGAATATTTTATTATTAATAAAAAAATATTATAATAAATCAATGTATTCCATTACATTAATAAATATATGAATTATAATTTATATAAATAAATTACAATTTATCAAATTTTTTTTTTTATATTAATCTTTAATTGGGTGCAGGGCGGACTTTTAGACAGTCCTAGCTCCTTGTAACTGTCAGAGCTCCTGCACCCAACGCGCGGTCCTTCAAGTAAAGGTTGATAGCTGCCTTAAACTTGTGCATTTTATAATCCAACGGAAACTGAAAACCGGATAACGAATTCCACTTCCTGGATGTTCGATGAATGAATTCGCGCTTTGTACCTTCAGTTCGAGGTTTCGGCAGCTTCACCGTAAACCTATGCGCATTGACCGTTCCTCGTGTTACCCGTCCTGGCGTAACTAATGGTGGTATTTTCTCCGCGGAAATAAAAATTTTAATAAACATATAAATAAAAATAAATTTGATCAATTTCAATATCACACACACACACACACACAATTTTCCGTTGTAAACGATTGAATGCGACACGTGTGTTTTTGTTTTGTTTCGTTTGACGAGCCAATCCCATAATTCGATCTTCATATATTTCCCTTTACTCTGGATGATTTTTTTATATTAGTATGGATCAATGCCATTACGAATCAATACCATTGCAATGCGTATACGGGCAGTCAAACGGGAAATAGAGCACAATCTAACATACAATTTACATTTAAATCCGATATTACAAATTCATTTCGTTTTATTTTTCTATTCACGATCGAAAATATAAAAATCTAGATTCTTAAATCTTCAAAAACATGAATTAAAATATTGGTTTAAATGAAAATTATTAATCTAGGATTGTTGATAAATAATCATTTTCCAAACTCTGGGAAGTGAGTAATGGGTTTTGGGGCCTGCCTACCAAGTTATAGGAAGCTAAACGTCAAAAATTTCGAAAAAATCAACTTGTTCATACGATTGTTGATGTATTTACTTTCTAACCCATTACACATACATAGGACTGGCCATGTTTTTCGATGAGAAACGGCCGTAAACATATACACATTGATTATGCAAATAAACAAAACAAAGTATGTAGAACAACCATTTATTAGTGTATTTCGTGATTTGAAATTGATTTTGACGAAAGCAAACGAGCAAAATCATTTTATAATTTATTTTCTTAAATTTACATTGCATTGTTGTTGTAACTAACATTATGAAATGTCTGGCAAATCTATTATGGTATTTGTGATTTAAAAAGTATGGGTGAAGGGGGTTTTGGGGCAGTGTATAGATATATAAAAGTTGAATCTTAATATTTGTGTACATATAGTATGTATATCAATGTATATGTTACGGTTAAAATCCGAGATCGGCGAATGTCGACATTACCGGTGAATGTCAACATTTGCCAAACTGTAAACCGAAGTGTATCGAAATCCATTAATAGATTTTATATAATCCGATCCTACATGCGGCACGCAGTGCGACATGTTTGCTTATCCCGGCTCCTACGTTCCTCGAAGTTGAAATCCTAAAGCCCCTCGGAGGGCTAAGTGGGATGGAGCGCAGCGACTTCCCGCGTGCCCGTAAGAGTTACCGAAGCCTTTAGCCTTTACAATTCTAGGAAATCATTCTAGGGTCTACTACGAAATCATTCTAGGGTCTGCTACGAAATCATTTATTAATAAAAAAATTAAAGAGTAAATGTGAATATAGCCTAAATTTGCAGGTAAAAGTAGATTTACATTAGTAAAACGTACTTTTACCAAAGGGATAGGTAAATGTCGACATTTACCGGTAAATGTCGACATTCGCCGCATTTCGGACTTTAACCGTAATTTATACACTTATACAGTGCCTTACATATTATTACTGGTTTTTGGTTTTACTATTTGAGGGGTTGGCTATAATGCTCTTATACTTAATTAATTATTGTATGAAAATTTAAATTTAGTTTTTGGATGTAATACTATTAGGATTTTATTGCAGTGCCATGTATAGATTAATGGTCGAATGGACAGTTTTATACGACCAGGGATGTCATTGTATGTGGGGGGTGTGGGGCGGAGTGGATTGACAAATGTAAGAGTAAGTTCCGACTAGGTGGAGCAGGCACGGTCGGGATTCGGTAATAAATTGAATATATATTTGTTGGTGGTGAATGGATTTTGGCACGAGTGGTTCAGTTGTGGATGTTTGAACAGTGGGTGTGTTCGGGACATTTTCGGTAGCGGGACGTTGACCTGTATAGCGGAACATTGATCTGGATTGGAAGTGTGGACTTGTTTCGGTTGATATTTGATGGGCTGAGATTAGTCCGAGTACTTCATGTTCTGGTGGATCATCTGGATCCCAGTGGATTTTATTCGTGTTTGAAGTTTGATATGTGAGCGGAGGTTCTCGGCCGTTGCCGTGGTTGGATTGATTTTTATGTTTGTCTTAGTTGGGTTTAGTTTTAAAAGCTTTCTTTTAGCTGCAGAGGTGCTGAGGGGTGCAAAGTGAATAGCTGGCTTGTAGTTCTAGGTATCGATAGAGGTTGGTTCCTTCAACACGTTCTTGTTAGGTTTCGGCTCGGTCCGAAGTCTGATGGCGCTCCGAAACTAGCCGCGGTATCGGGGATTCCTATTGAACTGCAGGATTGATTGTATAGTGATTCTAGGCCACGATTGAGGAGTTGTTGCAGTCTCTTTGACATTTGAATGTTGTTGGTTTTAATTTTTCGTCGTTCAAATCGGACCTAAGCTTGACTTGGTCGTGAGTTTTGGGATTGAATGGTTTTCAGCCGTAGTCCCAGGGTGCGTTTCCGGTGATGGAGAATGCAGGTTTGCGTCTTGTATCGGGTTTGAGTGTCCTTGTTTTGGAGAGTTTTAGAGGATGTGTATGCCTTCGTTCAGGGTGTCACTTTACTGTAGATGTGGCGGATCTGCTTCGATTTTTACGGTTTATGGGTTCAGTAGCCGCTTATTCAAATTCAAATTTGCTACATTTTAAAAAGAGGAATAGTTGGTGTTGACTTTGAGGGGCTCCATTCATATCATTTGATAGGAAGTCGAATTTGAGTGCGAAATTGAATAAATTGAGGTAACATGTGTTCAGGATGTTTAGATTTGATGCAAGATGTTTAGATTTGATGCAGAACACGAGTCTGTATCTTTCATTATCGGAGGTACATTTTGGGATTGTGGTTGAGGGTTGTTTAGTCTGGAAATACGGGTCGGGCGGGTATTTTATTTTAGTGGCGGGGAGTTGGAACTATTAGACTGGTTGGGTGTCGGCGGAATTGTAGCAGTTTTGCAGTGGTGGTTTGGAAGCATTCAATTTTGTAGAGTATCGGGAGCTTTTGATGTTTTGGCCGGATTCTTGGAGGACGTCGCCCGATTATGAAGTGGGCTGGAGTTGTGCATGAGTGTCTTGGATGAAGCGGTTTTTGTAGGTATTGTTAGCTGCATGGCGGTGATTTGTTCTTTGCCTCATGGTACTGCTGTGGTTGGGGGGAAGGGGGTTTCGGGGCTGGATGCTTAAGGGGAAGGGGGGTTTCCGGGCTGGATGGTTGGGGGGTTTCGGGGCTGGATGGTTGGGGGGTTTCGGGGCTGGATTTGATTGGGACGGTCATGAGGGTTGAGGTAGTTGCCGTGGTGGCTGGTAGCCTCTGTTGGCATGTGGGGATTTGGGCGCGAGCGGGATTTGTTGGGAGCTGGAGTATTCGCCGGAATGTGGGGTGTTTGGATAGATTGCGGTTTGTTGGATGTTGAGGGTGCTTTGAATGAGTTTGTAGTTTGGATGCTTGCAGTTGGCTTCTCGTGTTAGAGTTCGTTTACTACTAATAGATGCATGTTTGGTGGAATGTTGAGTTTGGATCGTGTTTGGTTTGCTTGAATGGGGTTCGCTCCGGGGGTGTCGATTTCCTCCACTTTTGGGGCGCTTCTGCTCCATACTTTCTGCATGTATTTTTGATTTATGAACGGTGAAGTTCGTGGCGAATCTACTACATTTGTAGTAAAGTGCCATCCCTGATCACGACCATTAATATAAAAATAATAATAATAATTTATGGAAAAGTTTGGTTTTAATTATTTATAAAAGTGTAAATATGATTATAGTTGGAAGGGGTTTACAAGGAAAGTTTATTTTATTTTAAAAAAGATGTTGTATAATTTTGGAATGTAAAACGTTTTCAGAGATTTATTTTGATTTTCTGACAAACATATTCTAATATTATGGTATCATCAGCGTAATGGTTGACGGGTACTTAATCTAGCATACTACATTAATTTAATTTATTGTTACAGATTCAGGAGCCGTAAGTTAATTAATTAAGAGTTTTGTATTTTTGTTTAACTATGATTGGTGTGCAGACTAGAGTTTAAATAAATAAAAATTTATATTTAGAATTTTGTGTAAATGATTTAATTTGAATACGTTATAGCTAAGTTGCAGGTTATAGCTAACTTACTCAATTATTTATTTATATAAATAATTTACCCTATACACGAATTGACAGTTTATTAGGTCGTCATAATGTATGGATATGAAATGCTGTCGGGTCATAAAATAAATAAATACTGCCCTCGCGTTAGATGGTGGTGGATCTGGAAATATAGGGACACGATTTTATATGTAGCATATGATGAGAAGACCCCTGGATAATTAACCTAAATACTCCAGTTTCATCTGCTGAGGTAGCACAAATACATATAGTTGTGGATACCTAAAACTATAAAGCACAAAGTATTCCTCAGCTCTATATAAATGTGAAATTATATACTTATCTGAAGACAACAGCTGACATTGTGAGAGGTCAATGAACGACCTTGACTGAATTACTCTTTTGAATTTATAATTCCATTTATCATCATTTTTATATTTATTTCTTCTAAAACTTAAACATTGTAATTTAAATTTTATTTTCTTAATTATTTAAAATGTTAGAATTTAATTATAAAAAAAAAATAATTCTGATATTGTCAAATTTTGTATAATCAGCTGATCATTGTTTATATTCAACTTATAATAATCAAATTGGAAAAAACATTAAACTTGGGTGTTTCTCAATATGGCGTGGTCTCGAGTTAGATTCTCGCCGTTGACCAATAATTAACATGCACCGGATGACAAAAAATTTGTTTGCGATTGTATGTAAAAGCATTCGTTGGGCTGACCACCTACAATGTGTGCACCAACTAAGCCTAAAGTAACAACTAAGCCTATGGCAACGACTACATGTTTAACACATTACCTCGGAAAAAGCTATTTTTCCTATTCTTTACTTAGACGCTTTGGGTTTGTCTATATGAAGGCCATTCAAGTCGTTTTTCTTTATACGTAATATGCTTTTTTTGTATTGTGTTACTGTATAATCAGGATCAATCGTCAACAACAAAAATGATACTCGAATATTTTATACACTTAATATTTTATTAATTTATTTGCTATTGCAAGTGATGTTCTCGGTTTGGTGTCCAGAAGGATAAGGAGCGAGTAATAATTTGCTGTGTTACTAAATACTGTAGCAACAATACCTGTTAACACACACACACACAATATTATTACTCGGTGTAGCGCCAATACAAATAAAAAGTTTAGCTACAATTATATTCAAATTTTAACCGGTTGATTTTCGTTCCAACATACCGCCTCAGTTGACTCATTGATGTCAAAAGATGGAATTATTGATAATTTCGCGATTGGTCTTTTGTAAATTCCTATTGATGTCTTTACGGTTACGACTCAGATAAGCTTATCTTCACCAGGATGAACTTGCTCTACTCGTCCTAATGGCCATTGACCAGCAGGTAGGTTTTCCCTACACAATATCACCAACCTTAATATCGTTGGTGTTACGTTGCCATTTAGTAAGGTTATTGAGTGTTGTTAAGTATTCATTACCGCCCAGGTGGCTCAGTGGTTAACGCTGTGACAGTTGGAGCGGGAGGTCGAATCCCGATAGGGGCAGGATGCAAAAGGGACTTTTCACCATCTGATTACGATCGATGGTGTTAATGAACACATCTATGACCCGCTGTTGGAGTGCAGAACTCATGGGCCGACCCATCTTCCATGTCAGTAAAATATAAAAAAAGAAAAAAAAAGTATTCACTATACCAACGATCCCAGAAATGTTGATATTGCTGCATTAATTGCCATCTGGATAATCGAGATTTTCTAAGGCGTCGAATATCTGGTTCAGGTTGAACATTGAGTGGTTGCCCGATTAGAAGATGACCAATGGTTAACGGGTTGATTTCATCATCTGGTAGCTTGCAAAGAGGTCTTGAATTTAGTGTTGCCTCAATTTGTGTCAATAGAGTGTTCAACTCCTCATACGTTGGTTTCACATCACGGAGCACGCCGCTGAAGGTGGAATTTTGTTGATTTAACCGCAGCTTCACTTAATCCATTAATGTGAGGTGCTGACGGTGGGAGAAAGGGCCAATTTACACCTTGTGATACTGCCTAATTTTCGATGGTTCCTGCAAACTTCTGGTCCCTTATTGTGTCATGTAAAATTTTAAGCACTTTGGTAGCTCCAACAAAATTTGTACCATTATAGCTATATATATCACTGCAGATTCCACGGCGACTTTGGAATCTCTTTAATGCTGCCAGGAACCTTTCTGAGACTGGCAAATATGTCTTATATGTGGTGGCCTTTCGTTTATGCTCAGTTCGTAGAATGTAGAGCCCGGCATAATTTACGCTTGATTGCAGGAACGGTCGGACTAAGTTTACTCTTGATGGTGGTAGTTGTCCCATTAGCTGTGATAATGTATTGTTCTACAGTGATGCATCTTCGTGTTAGTTGCTTGACGAGATCCCGACATCTTAAAATTAAAATTTTCTGACGTATAATAGTTGTGGGTAGTGATGGACCAGCATGCAAATGTATAATATGAGCCTCTTGCCAAGATGACTGGGTACTTTGCATCATATGGAATTTCGGCTTTCTGAAGTCGTCTGCCACCAACTCTCATGATGCCATCATTGTCTAAAAATGGATTTAAGGAAATTAATTTACTCTTGTTTGAGATTAATTTTCTTCTAGATAGTAAGCTTAGTTCATCCATAAAATTCTCATATTGAGCAACTTTAAATACTATCGTTTCCGCAATCGAGAGTTCTTAAAACATATTAATATATGTTAAAACACCCTGTTAAAGTTGCCAACGTACCTGGTTGGATATTTATATAAGCGCTGACCTGATCGCGTAAATGATCAGTGCTAATCACTGTTAAAATCCAATGCCTCGGTTCGATATGTGAAGAAAATGCCGGTCTTATCGTGCACGCCAAATGTATCTAATCGAAAGTTGGGTCCAAAAAATTTGATTTCCTCCAAGAAATCGTATCCAAAATATTAGGGCCGAAATCCAAATAAATCATAGGCGAATAATCGTGTCCAAATAACAAGCAGGGGTTCAAAGTTTGTTTGTTTTTTTTGTTTGTTTTTATCTCTACTATCTGTTTTGGGGCTCGAGGCACTTCCAACTCTTTCACGGTTCGCTTATTTACGTCCTACCTTACGCCATTACAGCCAAATCGAGGACGTACGGCTATAGGTCCGATTTACGTAGAACCATCTGCACATTGCATAGCTCCATGCCAGCCTATAGTACTGACATGGAAGATGGGTCGGCCCATGAATTCTGCACTCCAACAGGGGGTCATAGATGTGTTCATTCACACCACCGATCGTAATCGTATGGTGAAAAATCCCTTTGCCATCCTGCCCCTATCGGGATTCGAACCCGGTACCTCCCGCTCCAACTGCCGCAGCTTTAACCACTGCGCCACCTGGGCGGTGGGTTCAAAGTTGTCGAAGCGATGTTTCCAAGTCCAAATAAAGCAGGGGTTCAAAATTGTCAAAGCGATGTTTCCAAGTCCAAATAAAAGTAAATTCCGTTGTTTAAATTATAAAAGGCGGTTTATTTTATTTATAATAGCTTTTTTTAATCACTGTTTATATGTTTTCACAATCACGGTTGTTTTTGTTATAAAAAAGTTCTAGTCATTCGGTTCCAAAACAAGTTTTAATCTAAACAAGTTTGAACAAAGTCTCTCAACGACATCTGTAATTTCAAATGTAATCAATGAAATTTGCTAGAGTGACATCTTTAAGCGAATAGATCACTAAACTTATCTATGATCCATACAAAATTGAGCTACATAACATAATTTTGGCAACAAATATTGAGTTACAAAGATAAAAGTTTTAGAAACAATGATAAAAAATGTCAACATATTATAAACAATCTGAATTATACAAACGGAATATTATATAAGATATGTAAGTATCAAATTGATTATGAATATAATTTTAAATTTAATAGTTTTCTATTTTAGGTTGAACTGAAATTAAACAACCCAATTTGGTGTTTTCGATGTTGTGAAAATTGTATATTGCTCTAAGAACCCAACCTATGATGCGTTTCGATTTGTAAAAACTTGAGTGGTCATCAAATATGTAATTGACTTCAGTTAATGGCAGTTTTTTTGGCTGAATAAGGTTGAACGTGTTCGGAACTACTAAAACTAGAAATTTTTCTTCTCGGTTTCCTTTAGATTGCTTTTGCTTCTCCTTCGGCACTTGTATGGGATCTGTTTGTATCCAACTTGGCCCCTTCCACCATAGCTCGTGCGTTAAGATTTGTAATGGTAAAATGTCCCTTGATGCGCAATCAGCTGGGTTATAGTTACTTGGTACGTGTTGCCATTTTGCCGATTCTGTTACTGACAAATATTTCTTGGTTTACGGGCGGTGATGCTAGCCAATTTATGACAATTGTAGAATCTGTGAATAGATGAATTAACGGTGGCTTTTCTAAATCTAAGGAATTTAACACTGTGTTCAATAAATTAGTCAGTAGAACCGGCGGCATATGCTGCTTCTGAAGCGTCTGCAAATCCTATCAGCTGGATATCATTGGAAAAGTTTAGCCACCTTGGAATTTCGAGTGGTTCCAGCATGTTTAAGTTATCTCTGTTTAACATCCCATCCTACTTTTAGTTGCCAGAGTGTTTGGTATATAATTTTAACACCAATTGTAACAGGTGATAACCATCCCATAGGATCAAATATCCTCGAGGCTTCAGATAGAAGGATACGTTTGGTCGTTTTTGTCTTAGGTGGTAGATCAATTTTAAAAGAAAATGTATTTTTAGTTGGCAAAAATCGTATGCCCAGAACTAAAATTGTTCTATACCCTCATTTATTTCTTGAGGAGTGATTTCCTGGTCTTCATGTGGAAAATGGGACAAAAGATCAATATGATTTGCAGATCACTTTCTCAAGTGACATCCACCTGAATTGAGATTCTCAACTATTTTTTTTGCCGTTTTAGCGCCTCTTCGATTGTGTCTGCCCCAGACATTACGCCGTCCATGTAAAATAAATTTTTGACAATTTTTGCCGCTTCAGATACTTTACGGTGAAATCTTCGGCTGTCATTTGAAGAGCCTTTTGTGATATAAAAGACGCAGCTGCTGTGCCATAGGTGACGGTAAAAAGACGGTAGTGCTGCAATGGAAAATCAGGTGACTCCCTCCATACAATTCGTTGGAAATCAGTATCGGACTTGTGCATCCAAATCTGTCGAAACATTTTTTCAACATCGCCAGAGAAGACAAAACGGTGCTTTCGGAATCTAAGCAGAATGTTAACTAAATTTTGTTGAATGGTAAGTCCCACAAGAAGAGATGAATTTAACGACTCTCCACTGGAGAACTGGATTCTTTAATTACTCCATGGTGTGGCATATAAAAAATTTCAGCATACAGTTTCTGAATTTCGTCCATCGGAATCATCTTCATGTGTCCCAACTCTTGATATTTTTTCATGAACCGTACATACTGGTTGTGAAGATTCTCATTACGTAGAAGTTTTCGTTCCAGAGAACTAAATCGTTTTAGTGCTTGAGAAAGTGATTCACCTAATTAAGGTGCGTTAGGTTTGAATGGAAGCGCCACTCTAAAGCTTCCGTCGTTTTCTCTAGTGTATTTTGATAAGAAATTATGCAAGCATAATTTTTCATCTTGAGATAACATGGATACGAGCGGCACCTCCTCAATTTCCCAAAAATTGTCTGAGACTCTTGTCAATATCTACTATCTCAGTATGGTAAGAAACCAGATGTGTTTTTATTATTGGTACTTGGTGAGCTACCTTTATTAATTCCTCCTACGATCCATCCCAATTTGGTGTGTTGAGCGGTAGGTAACAGCTCACTTTCAATCTCTGACCTTCTGTAAAGAGGAGCAAGAAACGATCACAACCGACGAGTACGTCAATTCTATCTGGATAAGGGTCGGCTAACTGCAGATCATGAAGGTATCTCAATTTATTGAGTGGTATGGCTCTTGCTGGTAGATTGGATGTGATTTTTGGTAAAATATAGCTTTCCAAATCCACGATAAAGGTATGGTCAATTCTTGATCGAATTCGCATCGTGGTTACGCAACCAGGTTTTCCACCATTGAGTGTATTAATATTGAGTCGTGCGTTAGTTCTTTGTAATCCAAGACGACGGATACAAAATTCTGTAACGAAGGATCGGGTCGAGGCTGAGTCTAAGAGTGCACGGCAAGTTTGCCATGTGCCAAATTTATCTTGCACTTCTACTACGGCTGTTGGTACTATCGTATCGTGACTTGTTATTTCTCGAGGTGTCGGATTATGATCAGATACGTTTGGTTTGGTAGGCATCAAATAGCATCTTGTTGCGCCAACACTCTGGGTTGAAGTTGAAGGTGATGAGCCGACACGTGGTGCGCTTACTGTTGTTGGAGCAAGCTTGGAGTTAGGTGCTTGGTGAACTAACGTATGATGCCGTTTTCCACAGCGAAATCATTTCGTTTTCGTACGGCACTTGAAGACGGAATGCGAATCACTAAGACAATTGTAGCATCGATTTGATTCCTTAATAAATCCTCTACGATTGTTATGTCCATTTGAAGGAATTTAGAGCAATCACAGAGCGTATGCTCTGAACATGGAATGTCTTGCATGAAGTTGGTTTTGACGGCGTCCGTGTTTGTTCGTTTCGAGAAGATTGTGGCTTTATTCCTTCTAAAGAATCCATACGTTTACTAAGAAATGTCATAAATTGTTCGAACGTAGGGAAATCTATTTCAGCTGTCTATTGTCTCCAAAGTTGGCGAGAAATTTCATCCAGTTTATTTTCAGCTATGTACAGTAACCAACAATCCCTAGATTCAGCATTTGTTCCAAGTGCCTTTAATCAACGTATGCCTTCATCAGAAGCATCATGCATGCTTCTAATTGCTTCAGCAGAAACAGAATTTATTATTGGCTGATCCAAGTATAATTCGATGAAATCATTGACAATATATCGCTTTTTGTCATAACGTTTGACAGGTTGTTCTGCTGGTCCTCGTAGCTGACCTTTTAAATACTGAAACTTTTGAGCGGGAGAGAGGCTGGTGTTATCGTTAACTGTTGGACAAAACAAGTCAAAAAAGGAGTTCCACTCTCTTGGTTTGCCGCTTAAAGTTGGTAAACTTAAACGAGGAAGTTTGTAGTCTGCTGATAAACCGACTGAAGCTGATGTATTAAGAAGAGTGTCACCATGTTCCCATCCAATCCCCGACATCAAGCTCGGAATTACTTTGGCAGTCCATCGAACTCTGTTTTCTTGTTTCAAGTGCGTGTCTTCTTTCTTCATCTTTTATTTCTTAAGATTCTACTCCTTGTGTTTTGCTTCGGAATATTGCTTGGCGTTCCATGGCGAGTTCTATGGGATTGGACCAGCGATTACTTGTACCGCTGCTGCTGATACCATGTGGTAGGCCGAGACTATTTTAATAGCTGCTTTGCGTTGTACTTGTGTCAACCTTTTCCGGTACATCTCCATGGTCAGAGCTTCTATCCAGATTTCGGCGCCATATATTGGGATTGATTCCACAGTAGACATAAGCAAGCGACGCTGAGTTTATTTGATTTAATTTTTAAGGATGTCGCCAGATTTACCATCGGACCCTGGGACGTTTTTGTTTTATAAAACGTTAATTCCCGGTCGAGTTCTACTAAGGAGAAATACTGAACGTCGTCTATCCCTGGATTTGTTTGTACTAGACGTATTGATGGCTTGGGAACGAGGCACCAACAATTACTTCTATCATGGATGCCTCGATCGCTAAATTCCCCCTTAGTTCGTGCGTTTCTGTTATGTCGTAACTGCTTCATTTTCTCTCTAAACTCCCTTGATCGTTGGCACGTTTCCTCGAGTTCTAGCTTGTTGCCATTGACGCCTTGAGTGTAAACAAAGTTTACAAAGTAAACAAAGTTTAGTCCGTATACGGAATTTTTACCGTGCCTTGCCCATTTTTTGGGCAGAGATGCGTAACATGCTTGGACGACTAAGTGAATAGTGTTGTCCACCAATTCTTCCATTCCCGTTCTATCGTTAATTTTCCCTTCTTGTATTTTTGTTATGCCTCTAGCTATTGTGCTAGCGAAAGTTTCTTCATAAATTCTTTCCAGATTCCAGTTATAGTCTTCCAGTTACCTGGACGTCGAAAAGATGGTATGTTACCGGTATTTAATACGAGACATTTCCAGTATGTAGCTGCACCGTCCGTGAGTTCGAATAAGACATTCCCCACTCCAATTCATGGTTACCAAAGTCCCCAGTCACAATTACTTCGCCTACAGCATTTAGGATGGCATCTTCTAGATCTTCATCCAGGTTCATGCATCACGTTCTCCACCACACCTAAGCAGCAGTTTTTCCTGTCTGGATCTTCACACCCATTTCTCTTGTGTCCATACCTCAGGCATTTTACGCGCTCAACTGTTGCTCTTCTTCTTATCCTTCCAAACACCAACCAACTTTGATCTTTCTCTGAGCTAAAAGTTTGTTCGCCCATGAATTGGCGAGGTGGACTATTGCAACTCTTTGACCTCGACCGCGAGTTTGTGTGGCATGTTTAGTTGCGTTGTCAACATCTCCGATGCCTCGCTTAATTGGTTCGATTATATCAGCCTTCTCTGTCAGGGAATCGAGGTTTCGTATCTCGAAGGAGATAGGTTATAGGGGCTAGGTTTCTCACAGCACCGTTTTCTCCAACCGCTTCTTTTAGAGCGTCCTTTAGTTACTCTGAATTTTAATCTCGGCCCCTACGGTATCAGAGTTGATTTTACTTTTGATACCCTTTAGTGTGCTTGCATATGTTTGTTCTTCCGTTGGTTTAATGGAGGTGCCATGAAAGTTTTCACTTGAGTGCCACGTTTCTTCTTGTTGGTTGATTTGTCTTTCGTCTCATATCTTTGTTATTGCTTTTGAATACTGTGTGTCATTGATAGTTAATAATTGAATGCGTGTTATTTTCAGGCTCATTCGTTTTTCTTTTTTTTAAGTTTTCGCCTTCTGCAGGGCTGATGTTTGCGTTTGTTGTGATTTTTGCAGCTTTTCAACCCTTTTACAGGACTACCTCATTTGTAGGATGGCGCTTTAACTTTTTCTAGGTGTAGAATTCGTGGTTTAATATCATTCCAATATTTTGTTGTTTTTGGGTAGCAACTTTAATTGTTTCTAGGATGTCCAAGCGTTTGTGAAGTGTATTGTCTTTCGCGTTCCTTACATTTCCTTTATACATCTCGATAGGTGACCCATCAGCCTTAAATGTGCTACAGTTTGCTCTCGATCCATTAACTACAACAATGTTGCTGATACTTGTTCCCATATAAGACGTTTCATCCTTTTGAGGTATTTCCGGTATTTTTCTTTCTCTTTTGTTGCGTTTGGTACTGGACTTCTCTTGTGATCGAAGCGGTGATCTTTGTAGAACACTGCTTCCACCAAATAGATTTCTTGCTCCGACAGGCTCTTTAGCTTTAAAACCTCCAGCAGAGAGTTCTAATATTGCCGTAGGGTTTCCTGCTGCAATGCTCAATGAGATGTGGTTTCTTCTATTGCAATTGGTACATTTGAAGATAGACCACTCTCTTATTATGATGATTTTAGAGAAACAACACTCATTTTTTTATGTTGTTGGTTATTAATTATAATTGTTCCCACGAGTAGCACGAGAAATAACGGTCACCACCTATGACAGACCTCTATCATAGCTCTATGGTTAAAATACTGCAGCGTGGAGCGGAATGTATCGGGTTTGAATCCCGATAGGGGCAGGATGTGAAAAGAGATTTTCACCATCGATCGTTTGGGCGGTGCGATCTTTGGTGAGAATAAACTCATTGACCCAGTTGAGGTTAGAATCTGTGTGCCATCCCATCTTGCATGTCAGTACTATAAGGTGGCATGGGCTATGCAATGTGCAAGTGGTTTCTACGTAAATCGGACCTATAGTCGGAACTTAAAGTAATAAAGTGGAATGTCACAATTAGCCAATATGGCCTTCGTGACGGATAACACTAAAAAAAGGTACCCCTAAGCCATGTAGCCAGCGTATATAGTGCAACCTTAGCTTGGGTGCTAGTAGTTTGGTGCGCCCGAGTATTTGATTTCCTGCCATATCTGGCGGGTATTCTCCTACCTGTCACCTGGGGATGAACCCGATGGGACGCTAGCAATTAAGGCTTTAGGTAATCAGTAAAATTTAAGCACCAAGATTCAATGAAACAACAAAATATACAAAACAAACAATATATTTTTATTAACGATTAATTATTTTTTTTTAATATTAAACATATATTATATATAATTTAAAAATATTTAATAAATGAAGTTGAAATAAAATGATATAAATATACGAGTACATTATTTTAATCTTTGCAATATAAAGTCCTTTCGATTGACATCAATTAATAGAATTAGCTGAATTAACTGAATCAACTGAGGTGAATTGAGTGTTCGATTCACAACTCTTCACTTCAGTTAAATATTGAGCAACTGAGTTATCTGAATAAAAATTTTGTTTTTGTTGTATTTTTGACATTTATTTTATTTTGATTAAAAATTGTTCCAATTGTCGTTTTTAATCCATTTTTTATCAACTTTTATTTTTATTCAAGCTATAATTAATAAAAAATAAATTTAAAATGATTTTATTTTTGGCATTAATTTGAAGTGAATGGTACCAATCAAACACCCAATTCACTTCAGTAGCTCAATTATTAAAATAGCTGAATTATCTAAATAGTAACTCAATTCTCATTCAGTTAATTCATGCCATTCGAAAGTACCTATACTTTTACACCTATTAATTTTAGTTATATTTAGAATTACTATTATTTCTTATTCTATTATTATCAATATATATATATATATATTATATATATATATATATATATATATATATATATATATATATATATATATATATAATATATATATATATATATATATATATATATATATATATATATATATATATATATATATATAATATATATATATATATATATATATATATATATATATATATATATATATATATATATATATATATATTATATATATATATATATATATATATATATAATTATATATATATATATATATATATATATATATATATATATATATATATATATATATATATATATATATATATATATATATATATATAAATATTATATATACATATATAATATTTATATAATTAAAAATATATTCTACTTAATTTACAACGTATGGATTTATGAGATATACCGATTTTACAACGTACATTAGATAATACAAGATTATTGTCGAAATTATGAAAATTATAAAAGTATTCTATTATTTTTACAAAGTATTTTGTGTTATTTACAAAAATAGTTGTCCCATTTACAAAACATTTGATCGAATTAAGAATTATTTCAAACTAAGCAATAACAATAGGAAAATTTGCAGACGACATTTGCATTATTGTATAGGAAAAATCACAAAGAACTATGTAACAGTCGTATATCAAATTCAAATGCTATTTCGAACTGCCACAATATTCAACGCAAACATTTTATGTTCACCTAACCCATCGCTTGGTTAATAGTTGAACTAAAATATGATAGTACACCGACTCTACACAAAATGTAATTCGAACATTGCATCATTCGAACATACTTTTTGTGTTGCGGAATATCCCTTACGGTGGCGCACGAGTTCCATGTTCGAAAATATCACGATGTCAAAAACTCGGCCATTTTATGATTTTGGATTTCGCATCAATAAAACACATTTTTCTTTTATCGGATCAATAGGTTAATCAGCGCGTGGTGTGTAGAAAATAAAAATACACATAAATTAATAATATTTTTTGAGTTCAAAATATAAATTTATATTATATAATAATCTAAATAAATAATCAAAATATACTGGTGGATACAAAATTATTGTAATATAAGCAAACGTGGGTGTTGGTGTTTTTTTTATTTTTGAACGCGTGACCTACACGAGGATCAATGAGGCTACAACTACAATCAATAGTCACTAATACACTCACAGAATCCAAAACTATATTTTACCCACAAGGAAATCCCAATATAATTCACTTTTCACGGTTGAGAAGCACATCCGGCGCTATGCTCAAGGCATTTAAAGCATTTGAAAATAAATTTATTTTCGATTATACGTCAAAAGTTTATGGTGAACGTCGACTAAAATATTCTACAGTAACGAAAGTTGGTTAAATTTCTTAAAAGTGGTAGAAAATGATGAGCCCCTGGGAAGACCACATGACATCATCACGCATGAAAACGTTATTTTGGCAGGACATTTTGTATTAGAGGACCACCGCGAGCTATCGAGCAACCTCTGGCTTTCTTTGGAACCACAATTACAACTCTGCATGGTCGTCTTCATCTTTCAAAAGTTATTACTAGATGAGTTTCCCGTTCACTAGCCCCGGAATACAAAAAAATGCATAAGGCTCAAATTGTTCAAACTGCTCTGTGTCAATGCGGCTTTGAACAAATCCTTTATCCACCCTATAGTCCAGATTTGGCGTCTAGTGATTGTTTTCTATTTTCAAATGGGGCAAAAGTCCCGCTACCATTTTAATTTCTCCAGCTGCTATCAAAGATGATGGGCCGTCTTTAGCTGCTAGCCAATATAACGTTTCTAACAATAGAAATCCAAACAAATACAAGGCGGGAATGATGTTAGTCCGAACTGTGAGGGAAATACATGAACTGTGAGGGAAATACGATAAAAGCTGGAGACATCAATGCTAAAAGTGGATTGTGGGACAGCCAAATTGAACAATTTACAAATTTTTTAGGAAACATAATAGCAGATCTAATCACAGACAACAACATATAGGATACATACAGACATTCTACAACATGCTAGATATTACATTATGCACGAACAAATGTAATGACTGTGTAATAAACTCTCTTGGGAAATAAAGATCTAGGTAGTGACCACTTCCCTATAATTATGAAATCCATTATGAATGACACAGCTACGAAACAAACAGCAAACTGGAAAAAATACAAGTAACAGACATTGAAAAATATATAGAGGATATTAGTTGCTACCAATCGACTAACCGCTAGTAGTTTGGTTTTTATCTTTGCTAAATAAACCATAGTAAATTTAGCTAGGATATAAACCAAACTACTAGCGGTTCACTAGCCGGTACTAAATACATAAACTAAAACTACAAATAAAATGAGACAAAAAGACTTTTATCATAACACTAACAATTCAACAGTCTGGAAAGACATTAACAAATCAAAACCAAGCAAGAATCTAATTATAAAATTTTAGATAGTGAAAACGAAGCAAGACAGTCTCTAAACCTTAACTTTTCAAGCGCTTACAAACTAACTGAAACCCAAATAAATCATCGCAATCAAAACCTAAATGCAATGGAATTCAAAAGCTTAGAAATCCTTAACATTCTTAAAAAGACAAAAACACCGCATCAGATAGACACGAGGCCTTTGAAAAAGTGACCTTGCTTAAATTTCAATAGCTCCCAAACCAAAGCAGATAAAATAAAATTAATTGATGATTTGAAATAAAAAACAGAGGTATTAAAGGATACAAGTCTAACCAACAAAATCTTAAATCAATTAGCTATAGACTACTAAGAGAAATAACTAAAACCAACTAAGATTTCACTACGCTAATGACCAACTACTCCCAACAATTTTTAATCTATATAGTACAACAATACGTGAGCTAAGCAACAACAATAATAAAAATATGCTCAAGGAATTTAAAACAATCAAAAATCAAAGCTAGACCAAGCCTATATTATCACCGAAGATAATAAAACAACCCAAAAATTATTTCAATCTATTAAACTGCATCATAATCTGTCTCGGACTTACAAAAACCACACCCATACAATCGCTACTTTCAGAATCCACAGAAAAAACAACGAAGTTAGACAATAGAGAAAAATATTTAAATACACTTCAAAACAACTTTTCAAAAACACCCAAATCGCTAAAGACATAATAAATAACTCCGTAAACTGAACAACCTCTACATTTAACATCCCTTATTACCTAATATTACAAACTACCAGGCTGGGCCTAGTCGTAAACGGAGCTCGCTTGATACCTAGCGACCTCCAGTTGTAAGTAGCCTTACCTGCGTAAGCGGATCTCTGCGCAGGTGGACCGATTTTTCTCCGACACTCTGGGACCATAATGCCTAAAACTATTAAAAAACCAATCAACAAAACCGAGACCGGCACTATCTAAAGAAGAGAGCTCAAACCGTAAAGGTGGGACTCAATCAAAAGCACCAGAGTGGATGACTTCAGGACACCAATGCCAGGGACTAGCGGAACACAGGGGTAATCTAGTGCTGAGGAAAGAGGATCGACTAACATCCTAAGCCCAAGAGCGCGTCTGTGGATACCAACCGAACCGACTAGCCTAGAATAGATCTGGAGATAACCCTAATCTTCCGACAGGGAATTGAAAGATTGTGAGTCAAGAGGATGCCAAGGGGGCTTCAGATTATCTACTATGGTAAGCAAAGAGAATCCGTGGTATGGACCAAGAAAATGGTAGGCAGTGTAGGAAATACTAGTTGTAAACCCCTGAAGTACAAACACGTACATAACATTTTATTGTATTAATAAAATAACTAGATTTATTAGATTTGATTGTTAAAAAAATGAAATGTAAAATTGAACACAAAAGATGATAAAAAAGAAGAGAAAAAAGATGAGAAGAAAGTCAGTTCTGTTGTGTACCTCTAATAAAAAGTACATACAACAAATTCAAACATTAAATCCTAATAAATAATTAACAAAACTATAAACAATAACTTTGAAAACGTCTTTTAAAACCGAAAACCAGCCTTGATCCGTAAAGCACACAACAGTAGCGATAACTCGGAGAGAGACCATTTGCCGAAAAGACAGCTACCCCGGGATGAGCTAGAACCAGTCGACGCAAAACGGTCCAAACTGCAAGCGGAGAAGGAAACTCCTCACAAGATTATGCCGAAACTCAAGTCTTTCAGTAACATTGTGAAGGAGCGTGTTTTGGTGCTAGCCGTCATGGACAGGATCATCACCATGAAAAAAAATGGAGATTAGTGTATACACTAAACTCCGTTTTCCTCAAAGTCCTAGGTGAAAATCCAGGACCCTTCCATTCTACAGACATGCCAAGGGGTTTCAGATTATCTACTATGGCAAGCAAAGAGAATCCGTGGTATGGACCAAGAAAACGGTTGGCAGTGTAGGAAATACTAGTTGTAAACCCCTGAAGTACAAACACGTACATAACTGAACATAAAATTGAACAGAAAGATGATAAGAAGGATGATAAAAAAGTCTGTTCTGTTGTGTACCTCTAATAAAAAGTACATACAACAAATTCAAACAAAAAATCCTAATAAATAATTAATAAAACTATAAACAATAACTTTGAAAATGTCTTTTAAAACCGAAAACTAGCCTTGATTCGTAAGGTACACAACAGCAGCGATAGCTCGGAGAGAGACCATTTGCCGAAAAGCAAGCTACCCCGGGATGAGCTAGAACCAGTCGACGCAAAACGGTCCAAACTGCAAGCGGAGAAGGAAACTCCTCACAAGGTTATGCCGAAACTCAAATCTTTCAGTGACATTGTGAAGGAGCGAGTTTTGGTGCTAGCCGTCATTGACAGGATCATCACCATGAAAAAAATGGAGATTAGTGTATACACTAAACTCCGTTTTCCTCAAAGTCCTAGGTGAAAATCCAGGACCCTTCCATTCTGCAGAGATGCTTCCTAGAAGGCGAAGACCGCGTCTTTGGATACCAACAGAACCGACCAGCTTTTTCCTTTCGACTGTTGAAGAAGACACAACGTTGCTGAGTTGCTGATAATTAAATACAGCTAGATAATTTTTTATAATTTAAAATTATTTAATTTGATACAAAATTATAAATAAATACAGTTCGTTAATCTTAATTTTATATAATAATAAAACCTATTAAGTTCACTAACTTTTTCATCATAAAAATAGAGTTAGCCATGAACTGTGAAATGTGTAATCAAATGTTTTCAAGTACCGATCATTTGAAAAGACATATGAAAAATATACATGAATTAAGAGATGGTTCGAAAATAACAGAACAGTGATTTATTCACTGTTGTTATGAAATAACAGGAAATATATATATATATATATATATATATATATATATATATATATATATATATATATATATATATATATATATATATATATATATATATATATATATTTATATATATATATATATATATATATATATATATATATATATAATATATATATATATATATATATATATATATATATATATATATATTTATATATATAAATATATATATATATATATATATATATATATATATATGTATATATATTTATATATATATATATATATATATATATATATATATATATATATATATATATATATATTCAAAGTGTAAGTGTATGGAATACAAAGTTGAAAAATAAAATGATACAGTCGAAGCTCATCCTTTCAAAATTTTTATTGCTATTTCTAGTATTTTTTCAGTTAATTAATTGGTTGAGTAGTATGAGGTTCAACTAATCATTGTACCACGTACGTAACGAGTTATTTATTTATTTAATTTTTTTTTTGAGAGAGAAACGCAAGTATAATTTCATCATTTTATGTATTTCTACACTAGTCTTAACATTAAGAATTAACATTATATAAATAATGTTAATTCAGTTTTTATTCCTGTTTCGTCTTATTTATTGATAAAATAATTATGTTATTGCTCTCCAATACAAATCAACTGTGATTTCAAATCATAGTTTAAGCCAGAATAACTAAATTATTAAAATCACAACTGTTATTTTAGTAACATGTATTTTTTACTGTTACTGAAAAATGGTAAAATATCAGGTTTTTGCATCTCTATAACATGATGAGATCGAAATTTTATGTGAGCTCTGTGGGAAGTGTGTTTCTAATTTGAGAAACCTTAAATACCATCAGCGAAAAGAACACGGATTAAATCTATCATTTAAACGATCCGCTAAATATAGAGTAGATGAATCGAATGAAGGATTATCAAAAAAGATTAAATTAAATGAGAAATTGAGCAGTGCTGTATCGAACAGTAAATTTGTATTATGTGAGATATGTAATTTACAAGTGATAAAAAACTATCATAACCAACTCAAGAGTATAGATCATAAAAATAGAAGTTTAAAAAAATATGAAAATAATTACTGAAAGTATCCGGAATTGTAGAATATCGCATTTCTGATTTATTAAAAGATCATATTGACTTGAAAGAGTTTATGAATTCTATTAAAGTAAATAATTTAGTAGAGCATCAAATAAAAGTAAATAAATCAATTAAAATTAATTTTGAGTTATTTGCATCGTATATAAAATATGATTCTAAAACTGAAGAAAATGATAACATTACCACAATAAAAATCTTTAACACAAAAAACATCGTTTTAACAGAAGGAAGTGATTTAGGTCTAATGTTAAATAAAGTTGTAGCTGATTTACAAACACAAAGTGAAGACTTTCAAGAAAAAGAATCAGGATGGGCTCTTCAAAATATATTATTTATTGAAGTTAATGTGAACAAATACAATCCAATGAGAGGCCCATCATATATACCACTACCAGGCAACATCAAACGAAAAAAGCGGTGATCAACATTGAGAACTCTGATCAAGCCTGTTTTGCATGTTCAATTGTTGCTGCAATGAATCCAGAGGTCAAACACCCGGAGAGAGTATCTTATCATCATTACTCAAAACAATTAGTTTTAGATAATATTAGTTTCCCCGTTTCTATTAAAGATATTTCTTTGTTCGAAAAATTAAATAACATTAGTAGAGCCCGGATGTTCATGTAAAAACATATTTTTTGTCGTTCATTATTTTAAAATGGTAGAAATTCGATTCATAAGAAACTGAATAATTTGGCATCATATTGTTTTTGCATATATATGCATATTTACCCTTTAATTGCATATAAATACATATTTCTAGTAATAATCCTTTTTTTGTATATTTTGACGATAGTTTAATAATTGCATGCCAAATTTTAATAATTTCTCATGAATGATTTCCATTTTTGAAGCGAGAAAATTACTTCTTGATGCTAAAATTTAAAATGAATTAGTTTTTAATTCTGAAAATTATGGATTCTTACCTCAAACTATAAAGAGACTTGAAAATAGAAAATTATTACTTTCAGAGTCATTAGAAAAGTTAAGTGCAGATGAATCAAAAATGAATAGTATCAAAAGTTCGACTTCAGAGAAAATCAAGTTTAAATTTAATTCAGGATTTCATAAAACGAATTTAGATTGGTCCTTGATAAAACAAATTAAAGAAGTTTTATTAAGCGACGTTCGGGTAACAATAAATGTATCTCCAGATATCATAAGATTTTACAAATATGCTAATTTAACATCGGTTGAAGTTGAACGAAGTTTTTCCAAATTTAAAGCTTTATTGAGAGATCGCCGACAAGGATTCAAATTTGAAAATTTAAGAATGAATTTTATGGTTCACTGTAACATTAACTGATCCTTTTATAATTTGGCACAGTTTTCTTTATGAATTTTTAGTACACGAAATACAGTATCATTTAATAAGAAATTTTATTACATATTTACATGTTTTTTTATTGTATATTTAACGATATTTTGTTGCATATTTGCATATATATTTCACTTGCTTTTGGTGCATAAACATCCGGGGTCTAAACATAAGCATTAATGTATAAGGATTAGAAAATAATCAAATTGTCGGTCCTTTTATATTTCACTTATTTAAAAAGAGAAAAACACGAAAATCTTTTGTATTTAGAAAATGAAAAAACAAATCATTATAGTTGGATTAAAAATTTAAGTAGGTTAGTAGGCTCTCAGTTATCCAAACACTATAACAAAGAACACATTTGCGAAGGATGCTTAACATTTTTTAGAGACGAAAATAAGTTTCAATTTACATAATAAATATGGGTGCAATAGAATAAAATCTATTCTTCCAAATGAACACAATGATATTTTACAATTTAATGGAATAAAAAAAGATTTAGAAGTTATTAACAATGAAATGCATATTAAAATGAAAATACTTTTATTCGCTGAACAGCTTTGTTATGTTAATGCAAATAAATGTCATATTTGTGATGATAATTTTAATGACCCCGAAAACTATATAAAGTTAGAGATCATTGTCATTTAACTGGTAATTTTAGAGGCGCTGCTCATAATAAATGTATTCTTTATTATAAAATAACCAAATTTGTTCCTATTATATGTCATAATTTAAGTGAGTCTTATAATAAAAAAAAAGTTCATATAAATATTGTACCAACAAATTCTAACATCGACCTTTGTAAAGCAGATTTTAAATTTTTCACAAGCCATTTTCCGAACGGAACAAGATATCGAAAATATGATTATAGATTCGGATTCAACGTAAAATTTGAAATCAAAAAATTTTACGCTGAATCCGAATCTGTAATCATATTTTCAATATTTCGTCCCGTTCGGAAAATGGCTTGTGAAAGATTTAAAATCTGTCTTACAAAGGTCGATTTTGGAATTTGTAGGTACATTATTCATATGAACTTTTTTTATTATAAGACATTTTAAATTTCTAAGAATGATTTTTGAAAATTTTTCATTATATATATATATATATATATAAATTTTTCATTATATATATCTTTACCAAAAAGGTGAAACTATTTAAATACCTTCACTGAAGGAAAAAATATTAAAATTGAATACGAATTAATCAAAATTACAAACAATATCATCAAAAGAAGAATTATTTTATCAAAAGGAATAAAAAATTTTCAATTAAATTGTTAACTCTCTTTCTTACATTTTTGTTAAATTGATAAAAAATAGTACTCAATTTTTATTCAACTTGATAGATGTTTGTGAAATTGATTACCTTTTAATTAAATTTAATTAATTTGATGATTATGAGATGTAGTTTTTAATAAATTTTATTGAATCGAAAGAATTCGTTTATTTTATTATAAAGATTGACCGTGAGAATTTGGCTTTGCATTATGCATTCACATTAATGAGGCAAGTCAGAGTGGACGCGTTGCGTAATTTTGTAGTTTTAAAGTATAATTGTTTTAAAGTATATCTTGTGTAAATTAAAGTCAAATAAATTTTCGAAGCAAGTACCGTTCATAATTTAATTTGCTTTACTTTAATCTTAAGAGCATCCTACTGTTTTTATTATTTTCTAATTACTGGTGTAAGTAATATTATATTTTTAGGGTGTGTATTTCTTTAAACTCCCAGGACAAAAACCTATGGGCAAAATTTATGCCAACTACTTCAATCAAATAAGATCTCTCCAAAACGCGGGGCTTCGAAAAAAACGCAGTTTGATAGCTACAGAGGAAAAAACACAAAGAAAATTCAAACAATACTAAACATCGAAAATAATATTGAAGCAAATTTAGAAGAAATAATTAAAGATAATTGCAGTTGGGCCGAAATAGAGCAGCACTACGCTGCTATCTCGAATTATAGAATGCAGGATATTTTGAAATCAGATTCTACATATAAAATATTGCAGAAATGGGTGCAATATAAACAAACCTTTCGGTTATAAATTAGTATTTTTTATATCGTTTTTAGCTTTTTGCAATTGAAATCGCGCTATGGAAAAATAGTATATAAACCACAGCTGAGAAGTACTATCTTAGCTTAGCGTTCGCTCTATATAATCGTCGCCGATTTTTGCCTCGGGTGGCTGACCACTCGGCTACAATAGTATTCTTTTCAACTTTGGAACTGCCAAATACAAAATTCTATTAGTTACTATTCAACTAATTAAACCTTAAAGTTAAACAAGATCTAATTTCATTAGTTATTTTATGTTAAATAATTAAAATTATTGTTTCTTACATTTAATTCAATATTTTTTTTGCCATAGATTGAAATAGATTTCAACGCTATTTACCCCAACACGGAGAGCATTGAAGTAAAATTTACAACGTTTGCGCTAAATATGTGCGATGTTTTGGACAGGAAACTAAAAGATAAAAATGCCAGATGCTTGCTAACCAATTTAAAGCAAAAACAAAACATTTCTCAAAGTAAGTGTAATCCTACAGTAAAGCTTATTCTAATCTGTCTAAAATAAATATTAACATTTTTCAGATGGTTCACATGCTTTAATCTCCAACAACTCGAACCGTTAAACTCATAGATGAAAAAAAACCTGTTAGTAAAGCCTCAATTAAAGACTCACAAAATTCGTTTATGTTGGTTGGTGCAACTGCAGCAAATGTAGAAGAATTATTACAGCAGAAACTAAATGAACATATAGCGATACAACCACTAATTGTTATTAAAGGCAAGACAATCCAGAAGTATATATTTTGATGGAAGCAAGTACCAAGTATATTCCATAATACGGGCCGTAGAAGTTTGCTTTAAAATATTCTACGTATTTAATTTAAACTTTCCGTCGGCATCAATTTTAATTTGGAGTTTTATTAAACAGTATTTTTTTCAATCGATGGATAATAACGCTTGGAAAAAAAACACCCTGCAGTAGATAGTTTAATTGCGGAGTTGAAACGAAATAATTATTAATTTAACTTGAAAGATTTAGTCTGAAATCAGTTAATTTCATATATCATGACTATGTTATTAGGAATATAATATTTTAGTAATTTGTTTATTATTATTCCTTTAAGTTTAACGTATTTAACTATTTTATATATTTTGTTCATTATTTTTATATGATGTGGCAAATATTCTTGTACCTACACATACACATTCATCTAAAATTTTCAAAAAATAAAAACCAAGTGTCCATAATTTTATAAACTTAGGTAATTACAAATAAAAAAAAAATAATGAATTATATAAAAATGTTTTCGAATAAAATTAACTATAATATTGAAGAAATATGTCTTTTTAATAAACTAATTTTCCTATTAATATGAAGAACCCGTCTATTAAATGAAATAATTTTCTATTAATTTGATGAAATATTTTATAAAATTCAAAACTATTTATTTCATATTGAAGAAATATATTACCATTTATAATTATTTTTATCAATTTAATGAATTATTTTATTAAATGAATAGATTTTGCTATGATTTTGAAAAAAAGTTACCAAATTAATCATTTTAACAAAAGTTTTATCAAATCCGTAAAATTGGATATCAAAATTAATACCAAATTCAGTCAATTTAATAAACATTTCCTTAAAATGATTACTTTTTGTTTGAATAAACTTTAACAAAGTTTTATCAAGTTTTCTTTAAAATGATAAAAAAGTTTATTGGCGCTATATTGATGGTTGTTTTATGAAAATGATCACTAATTTCCTGAATTTAACTACTTTTTTTGAGTGTATGTGATTTTAAGCGATTCTTCCTTTTGTGTCTTTTTTTTTATTAAGTTTTTCTTGTTTTCTAACATATCCAATTTTCAAAGAAATCGTACAGAAATTGACCAAGTTATCAACAATTGAATTTTCGCTTAATTGATTTTGGTAAACATTGAATTTGAATTTGAAAGAATCGTTTATCTACAATAAAATTGATGTACCAAATTCATCGCCGAATGCAAAGTAGTATAAAAATATTTTAAGCGATTGATGTTTGAATAGTACGATTTTTTTTCTAAATCAGAAATAGCTTAACATCAATTAAGCGATTCTTTTAAAAGTCAGTTAAAGAATTTTTCGTATCAAAGAGATTTTAAGCGATTGTTTCAATTATTGTGTTTATAGAAAATTAAACTGTGTTTCTACCTAAGTGACTTAAGTGATATTTTTAATTTTTGAAGTCAAATTAAAAGATTTGGAAGTGATTTTAGGTTGCATTTTCAAGTGTATAAAATTAAAAACCGTGCATATAAGTCATTTGTGTCATAATTATACATTTTTAATAAAGTGATTGTGGAGTGTTCATTTATAGCGTATATTAATACAATATTAGTCTGTTATTTAGTTTTATTTATTATAATTCAGTGTTTAAAAGAAATATTTAAGTATACCGTTTGTTGAAATAATATTATTATAACGGTTGTTTAACGTTTTTAATTTTTGTGAGAATAATGACGTCTCGAGCGAAAAAGATGTTGCAAATGGCGAGAAACAACGCTGAAAAAAGTCTAAAATATTAGAAATGAATAATTACACTTTACAAGGTAAGTTCATCTTAGTTTGTAACACGAAAAGGTACATTAAATTTTATTTTGTGATTGTTTTATTTTACTAGATCGCAATCATCATATGAAACGAATTAAACCAAATGATTTCGAAAAACCAGCTACTCATGATGAAGAACCTTTATTTAGAGAAACCGTGCAAAATGATGATAACGGTGAAGCGACAACATCAAAAAATTCTCAAAATCTTCAAGACAATGGCCAATCCAGCTCGGATGAGTTTGATGATAGTGACAACGATCCTCATTTTATTCCTACTACTTTTAATGACTCCTGTTCCATTTCATCCGACATCAACGCGACAGAAATAGAAAAATTAGCGGGTGTCATTGAATCAAACATAACCAACAACGATTATTCGCCTCTTTCTTGTATTGATACAACAATAGTTGGTAGCGAAGATCAGCATGCCATTTCTACTTCGTCAGTTAAAGCCGGTCAAAAACAGCACGGCCTTCCGGGTTTAATCATCAAAACAATTATTAAGCCAAAATGGAAACGCGGTAAAGCCAAGGAAAAAATATGTATGTCTTTAAAAGATTGTAAAAAGAAATGTCGAAAAAAAGTTACACTCGAGCAACAAAAAATATTTGCAATCAGACTTGAATATTTCGTTTATGTACAAATTATACAGTTCTACATACACCAACCCAGTATCAATTACTAAATATACCGAAGTTTTCAGAGGTTTGATTAAAATTAATTTTTAAATATTTATTATTGATTATAATTATTTATTTAAGGAACCGGATTAAAATTCAAAAAGCCAAAATCGGATACTTTGGAACAAGTGCGATAATTTAAAAATGCAAATAAGCCTGGCTAAAAACGATGATGAAAGGAATAATCTTATTGAAATGCAATCATTTCATCATGAAGATGCCGATTTTTCTTTTATTTCAAAGGAGGATGATAAAAAATTGTCAAAATCAAATTCAAATGTGAAAGTTTACTCTTTTGACTTACAGCAGTGCCTCCCAACACCACTACTTCGATCAAATGTAAGTTTTTACAAAAGACAATTGTGGACTTACAATTTAACCGTTCACAATTGTGTAACAAATGAAGCATTTTGCTACATGTGGCATGAAGGGATTGCAAAAAGAGGAGGAAATGAAATTTCTTCATGCCTCTTTCGGCATCTTATGGGGGAATCACCAGGTATAGAACACATCATATTGTATAGTGACTGTTGTGCCGGCCAAAATAAAAATTTATTCGTCGCAACGATGTTCACAACAGTACTGCAAAACAGCAACAATATAAAAATTATCGACCACAAATTTCTTGTCTCAGGACACACGCATATGGAGTGTGACGTGGATCATTCTATAATCGAAAGGAAAACGAAAAAAACAAATGTCCAAATTCACCACCCGCGCGAATGGTACCAGTTTGTTAGGTCTGCTGATTGAACTCGTAATTTTGATGTAATTGAAATGGAACAAAATAAAATGATTAACTTTGCTAAAGTTTTGAAAACTAAATGCATGTGGCGTAAAGTGAACAACGATGGTGAACAATTTAAATGGGCCGATGTAAAGTGGTTGCGGTTTGATGGAGATTTCGGGAAAATTCAATATAAAAATTAATAAATATTTTAAAGGCCTAAATATTTTAAAGGCGTGCGAAGGCCTAAAATAATGTAGCCCTTCACACAGTTTTCAAACTCAAATTAAAAACTTCAAATTCAATAATCTCAAAACTATGAAATGGACTTAAGCGATTTTACCTTTTTGGTACAGGTATATATAGGAGCTGAGCAAAATAATAAAAACAAAAAAAAATTATATATATATACTTGACAAAAAACTAGAAACTGAAAATTTATTGTCACCATCAGGAATCGAACCCGGGACCCCAAATAACAGAGCAATTGCTCTAATTACTATTATACCGATGGCTTAAGATAATTAACGCAATATTTAAGATTAAATATTTAATATTAAATGGTATTAATGAAATATTTAATGCTTTAATATAGGTATCTCTTTCTTTGTTTTCCCTTTTTTTAACAAACAATTGACATATACTTGAAAAGAAAACATATTTAGGTTAGTTGAGTTAAACAATAAGACTAAACCAATCGCGAAATAATGGAAAGTAAGAATTATTTTTTAATTATTTTTATTTTATAAAGTATTAATTCGAATAAATTTTATTCTAGCCTTTGGTGAAAAAGTGGCGTCAATTAAAACTTCGCATTTGCTTTACAATAAAAGAGTAAATAAAGTTTACTCAAATTCCAATTTTTACATTTCTCGTGTTGAAATATTTATTATTAATTTACATAAAAATCAAGAAATTATTAAAATTTCTACTTGAGTCCTTATTTTCAAAATTTGTTAGATGCGTCATATTGACGAGAACCACAATGACTACAATTTCAAAAACAACACTAGTCCAAAACTATGCTATATTAAGACTTAAATTGTATTCAAACATTCGATGTTATTTCAAAACTTGACAAAATGAATATCGCTCTTATTTCAAAACTGTCTATAAGTTTATTGTAGCAAAACTGGTCATCTACTCAAAAATATAAACCCTTTTTAAAATTAATATTCCATAACTTGATATATTTTACTCTCTTTGTAAAAATAAACATTGTTTTAAAATGAATTTAATCAGCTCCGTAGTTCCAGCTGAGAAGAGTAAATCTAGGAAAAAACTTGCCAATAAAGAAATGTGGCACTATGCTCTAGTGTGTGAATCGTGTGAAAGGTGGTGTAATATTGTGTAATGACGATTAATAAAATTATTCTTGGCTGTGTAGGCATATGGGAGTGAAATCGGATTTATTATTACCAATATGTGGACACAATTCGAAAATGTTGGCATGTTCTAGCGTGACCAGAAGAGACATACAGAATTTTCAGTCAGTTTTTTATAAAATTCCGGATAAAATTGTACAACACAGCCTTATTCTAAAGTACAGCAAGGCCATTTATCCTAAGAGAAAACCAATTTCTGCTACTGGAAATCGTTCAAAAAACATAACTATAAAATACCTTATAAAAAACGAATTGAAGCAGCCGGGACAAAAGCCTGTCGTTCCTGTATGCAGGAAAGTGTTTCTAAACGTTCTGAATCTCTCCAAATATAGAGTTAATATGGTATGCAGCGCCATTTGAAAACTGAAGAACCTGCAAGTGAAAAACGTGGAGGCGATACAAAAAGTCATAAGTATGAGGATAAAAAAAAATCAGTAAAAGAATTTATTGAAAGATTAGCGATTACCGAATCTCATTATTGTCGAGATAATTCTAAGAGGCAATATTTATCAAGCGATATAAATATCAGCAAACTATGGCGAATGTACAATGAGTCAGCTACTTTTAATCTTAAAGTAAAGCATTTTTTCTCTAGCAAAGTTTTCAATACCTCGTATAACATTGGATTTGGAGCTCCAGCAACTGTCACGTGTTCGTTTTGCATATCGTCGCGTGAAAAAATTAAAGTTACTTCCAAACCATTACAAAAAAGTAATTTGATGTGTGAATTGAGACTGCATAAGCTACGAGCTAGAGCATTTTTTGAATTATTAAAATCCAATGTGATAACGAAGTGAACTTGAGTTACGACTGCCAGAAAAATTTAGTTTTGCCAAAAGTACCTGACCAAGCTGCTTACTACTCGCGCCAGTTTTACACGTACAATTTTACGGTTTTTGAAGGCTCATCTAAATCAGCTGAGACGACTGATAATGTACATATCTACTCATGGTTGGAATCCGCTGGGCCTAAGGGAACCAACGAAATAGCTTCAGCCATATTCGATAGATTAACAAAAATGAGCTTAACAAACGTCAATAAAATAAAATTGTTCGCCGATGGATGTGGTGGCCAAAATAAAAACCACATTGTAATTTTTATGGTTTCCTATTGGTTGAGAAATGAAACACCAAATAACGTTCAAAAATGTAATATTAAAAAAAGTGCATAATCAACACAATGCAAAAAGATGTAAAACTAATCTTCCATGTCAGTACTATAGGCTGGCATGGAGCTTTGCAATGTGCAGATGGTTCTACGTAAATCGGACCTATAGCCGTACGTCCTCGATTTGGCTGTAATGGCGTAAGGTAAGGACGTAAATAAGCGAACCGCGAAAGAGTTGGAAGTGCCTCGAGCCCCAAAACAGATGGTAGAGATAAAAACAAACAAACAAACAAGATGTAAAACTAAACGTTAGTTTAGTCAGTTCTAAATATATTTTCAAAGAATAAACACATTAATTGTTAGTAACAGGGTTGCCAATTTAGCACTTTCGGTGCTAGATCTAGCACTATATGAAAATATTTAGCACCTTAAAAATTGTATTTGCACCAAAGTGCACTCTGGCACTATTTTGATTTTTTTAGCACTCATTCTAGCACTTTCAAAATATTCTTGTAGTTGCACTTGCAATAGAGCAAACTTCAATGCGATTAATTATTGCATTGTTATTGTTTTAGTTCTACTCCATTCCTTTATGCTATATCAAATTTCTCTAGTACACAATTTTATTATGAATGGAAAAAAAGAGGGACAAATAGATAGAAGAATATCGATTAGTTTAGAGCTAAAGAACAGGTCAAGTGTATATTTGCTAATCAAAAAACAAGCAAATAGCAAGTGCATATTCCATATTGTATTACGTTGGCGCGGAAAACGAATTAATATATTCAAATTAAAAAATTTAATTATTAATAAATAAATTTTGTGAAATTTTATTTTTTGTGATATAAAAACAAGTAGTTTAATGTTTTAGTGGTTAAACAATAAACAATTAAAATTTAAGTTTCGAGGTTTGTGAAACCAAGTAAAATGAAATTGCAAATTCTATGCATCGTTGTATTTTACTGGTGCCGCCATTTTTAATTATCGTATAAAATATTATAAAATTTTCGTATCAAATAAAATTTTCTAATTTTGTTGTTATCCGCAGAATTAAACAAAACGCCTGTTGATATTTTGTTTTCATTCGAATTTTGTTAAATTTTTGTCATTTAGTTGATTTGATTATGTGTATTTTCCGTTAAATTTGTGAATCACCAAATTTTTGTTTAATAACTGAGCCACTTCAAATTTTTTTTAAATACTTCAGAAGTATTTTGTCAAAATAGGACAACGGACTATCATAGATCGATTATCTCGCTCGATCACATGGCTGTAGTTTTATTTTAATATGTCCTAACAAAATATAGATATCTCTTTTATGTTTACACCATATTTCTAAATAAAAAATGAAACAATACAATACACATACTTAATCATTTCTGGATACTGAAAATTAACTTTAATATAAACCAAAAACAAAAGAAATTTATTATAAATATGTATCACGTTTAACACTTTCACGGCGCAGTTGGCAATTTACTTCATAGTATTTTTGAAACACTCGATAAAATAAAATCAAAAGCCCTTGAATGGATTAAGCAAAATTATAAAAAAATACACATGAACAAACACTAACAACAATTTGTGATTTTATTAGGATGTTTTGTACAATACAAATGTAAATTACATAAAGGTTGCAACTTGCAATATATAATATGTATATGTACATATTTTGGTTCAATATTTTGAATTTTTTTTGATAATTTACAAAATAAATCGTTTGTGTTTGACGATTAGAAGGTTTTGTTATTGTTGTTGTTGTTGTTTCATATGCTTTTCTTTTGCATAAATGGATTTTGATTTCTAATAATTCCATTTATAAAGGTTAATTTTTTATTATTGATATATATATATATATATATATATATATATATATATATATATATATATATATATATATATATATATATATATATATATATATATATATATATATATATATATATATATATAATATATATATATATATATAAATATATATATATATATATATATATAAATATACATATATAAATACATATATATATATATATATATATATATATATATATATATATATATATATATATATATATATATATATATATAATATACATATATATATATATATATATATATATATATATATATATATATATATAAATAAATCAGGTTATCTGTATGTGTCATCAGTAAATGGAGTAAATGAACAAGGAATAATTAAAGGCAGAAAAATGGTCAAATTTTCTAATTGCTCAATCAATATTAATTCGGAAATTTGAATATTAATTGAGGAAATAACACATTATATAAAAATAATTATAATACAACCCTTTGATGGAATAAATTTAACAACGAATATGGAAACTGTTGAAAAGAGAAGTTAGATGATCGTCCCATTCCATAACTATATCTGGCTATACTTTTGTATCATGTACTTTTTTAATTTCCTGTATATAATACTTTTTTTACTTCTAAGCATTAAAGGAACTTGTAAACGTTAGTCACGTTTTTTATTCACTGCGTTATTAAAATTATAATCGTTCATTATTTTCATCAGGTTATGGGCCCAGACCATTCCTACTGTTAATTATAATTTGTTAAGTTCTTTAGTTTTTTTTCTTTCGTGAATTTAAATAAATGTCGAATAATATACCGCATATCGAAAAGCTCAAGGGAAGAGAAAACTATGAGTCTTGGAAATTCGCTGCACGTGCTTATTTAGAAGTTTCTGGGTTATGGAAATATGTCGAAGGCACAGGAGATGCGAAAGATGAAGACAAAGCAACTAAGGCACGTGCAATATTGGTTTTGCTTGTCGATCAGGTAAATTATGTTCACATTCAAGATGCTGAAAATGCACAAGCCGTCTGGGATAACCTCAAAAAAGCATTTGATGGTTCGGGGCTTCTGCGTCGTGTGGGGCTACTACGCGAACTGGTATCAACGAGATTGGAAACGTGTGTTTCAATGGAGGATTATGTGAACAAAATTGTTACGACGGCACACAAATTAAATGGCGCGGGTATGCAGATAGACGATGCTTGGATCGGTACACTTTTATTAGCGGGGTTGACTGAAGATTTCAAACCCATGATCATGGCAATTTAAAGTTCTTCTGTTGGTATATCATCCGATTTGATTAAAACGAAATTATTACAAGAAGTTCGTTCTAATGATGGAGCTTCTTCTTCGGTTGCTGTGTTTGCTAAAAAAAACAGTCCAGAAATAATGTTAAAAATCGTGAAAAGAAAAAAGATGTGAAATGCTATGGTTGTGGTGGTATCGGTCATTACAAGAATAAGTGTCCAAGTGCAAAATCTGAGGCAGATCATAAGCAAAAGTCGATACTTGTCTCTTCTTGCTTCACGTCAAATGAACTCACACCAGGTGAGTGGTATATTGATTCAGGGGCGTCCAAACATATGACGTGTGTTGCTGTTTGGTTGATAAATTCCAAAAATTCGACTGGAACAGTAACAATTGCAAATGAAAAAAAACTAACCTCAAATATGGAAGGTGATGTTCGACTTAAACTCAAAATCAATAATCGTGTTGTCGATAGTGTTGTAAAAGATGTTTTATTCGTTCCTGAGTTGTGCACAAATCTACTTTCTGTCAGCCAGCTGGTAAAAAAAGGCTTCAAAATTGAATTTAATGCTATGAATTGTACTGTTTATGACAAAAACGAAATTTTAGTTCAAGCTAAACTATGTGATGGATTGTATCAAGTACTGCAACAAGCTTCTTCGTCGAGTTTAATGGTCTCAAAATTATGTTCGTTACAAAAGCTCTGGCATCAAAGATTGGGTCATCTTGGCTACGATAATTTGCTAAAATTAAAAACTAATGGATTAGTGGAAGGAGTAAATTTTAGTGAGGAAGAGCGCGAAATATGTGAAGTTTGTGTTAAAGGCAAACATGCCCGTCATAAGTTTAATCCCAGCAGTTCAAGGGCAACTGAATTATTGGAATTAATCCATTCGGATCTGTGTGGTCCGATCTCGGTCGATACTTTTGGTGGCTCCAAGTTTTTTATGACGTTTTTAGATGATCACAGTCGAAAAGTGTTTGTGTACTTTATGAGGCACAAGTCGGAGGCACTATCCAAGTTCAAAGAATTTCGTAAAATGATTGAATTACAAACAGGTAAACGCATAAAAATGTTAAGGACCGATAACGGCAAAGAATATGTAAATAATAGTTTTACTAATTACCTGGCGAGTGTTGGAATAGTTCATCAATTAACGACACCATATACTCCACAACAAAACGGCATGGCCGAACGATTAAATCGTACACTGGTCGAACGTGCAAGCTGCATGTTATTCGAAGCAAAGCTAAATATCAAATTTTGGGGAGAGGCAATAACACGGCTGCTTATCTAATAAACCGGTCACCATGTAGTACATCTGATAAAACTCTTGAAGAAATTTGGAGTAATAAGAAACCGAATTTATCACATATTAAAGTTTTTGGCTGCAAAGTTATGATCCACGTTCCAAAACAAAAGCGAAAAAAATTTGAACAAAAATCGCGTGAAGGTGTTATGGTTGGCTACAGCTCTCAAAGTAAAGCTTATCGTGTTTTCAATTTGGAGAAGACGCAAGTGGTGGTTAGCCTGATGTTGTCTTCCTGGAAAATGAGCGCTGTGAAGAAAAGCTATTCAAAGATGATACAAATAAAGTGGAGGAAATGTTACACAGTGTCAGTCCAATAAACGATGTTGCAGATGGCACTATTGATCTTGCAGACGATAATATTTATTCAAACGATTCGATTACATCTGAGTTTCAAGGTTTTCCACCCAATGATATAAGTGAAGTTGCCGAAGTACAACAAACTACGCTTGAAAGTGACAGCAGCCTATATGATAGTTTTAATAGTGATCATGATGTGCAAGATGTTGATGATTCAGAGTACATTCCGCCTGATAACATTTCTGTCGATTCCGTTACTTATCCGAGAGTTTCAGCTAGAACGCCAGAACCTATTGTACGCAAAGATTTTGTGTCATATTTAATTCACGCAACTGATGATCCACAAACAGTGGAGGAGGCTATGGGTTCACCTGATGCTAATGAATGGAAGTCCGCAATGAAGCGTGAATATGAGGCTTTACAAGAAACCAATACATGGGTTATGGTGGATCTACCTTCTGATCGTAAAAAAATCCAGTGCAAATGGGTGTTCAAGAAAAAATCTGACACACTTGGTAACGTCAATCAATACAAGGCCAGACTTGTAGTAAAAGGCTGCTCACAGCGCAAGGGAATAGACTACGAGGAAACTTTTTCCTCCGTGGTTCGATATACATCGATACGTTTATTGATTTCTCTAGCTGTGAGATATGATTTGGATATCGACCAAATGGACGTTACTACAGCTTTTTTGCATGGTAACCTTGAAGAACCAATTTACATGGAACAGCCAAAAGAGTTTTTTGATGGCACAAATCGAGTATGTTTGTTAAAAAAATCGTTATATGGGCTTAAACAAGCCAGCCGCATATGGAACAAAGGTTGGATAGTGCACTCAAAACATTTGGCTTAAAGAACTCTAAGTATGATTATTGCATTTATTACAATTGCAACGCAGGCAAGGTATTGATTGTTGCTGTGTACGTTGACGACTTGATGTTATTTTCAAATGATGTTCTGCAAAAGGAAAAACTCAAGTCATTTTTAATGAGTCAGTTTAAAATGAAAGATCTCGGTCAGGCAAGAGAAGTTTTGGGAATGCGTATCACGAGAAGCAAAAATAGAAAGTTAATTTCAATTGATCAAAGTCACTACATTCAAAAATTGCTTGAGAGATTTAATATGGACCAATGCAATGCTGTTCGGTCGCCGGTAGATATGAACCAAAAACTCACTTCTGATTTTTCACCAAAAAATGAGGCGACTCGAAAAGAAATGGAATGCGTGCCATATCAAGCAGCAGTCGGAAGTCTTCTGTTCGTAGCACAAGTGTCTCGTCCAGACATTCAATATGCAGTTTCGTCAGTGAGTCGTTTCAACAATAATCCCGGCAAATCACATTGGCTGGCAGTCAAAAGGATAATGCGATATCTTAAAGGTACGATCGATTTCAAATTAACGTATTCAGGAGAAACAAGTAATTGTCTTGAAGGTTTTTGTGACTCAGATTGGGCGAGTGACATGCTAGATCGCCGATCAACAACGGGATACGTTTTTAAGTCGCAAGCTGGTGCTGTGAGTTGGTCTTCAAAAAAAAAACCAACAATTGCACTCTCAACGACCGAAGCTGAATATATGTCAATGTCAGTCGCAACTCAAGAAGCCCTATGGCTAAAAGGACTTCGTGATGAATTATTCGAAGAGCATAATCAAGGACCTGTTAAAATTCATTGTGATAATGTAGGTGCTATAAAACTTGGTGAGAAAACTGCATTTTCTCCTCGTACAAAGCACATAGATGTACGTCACCATTTTTTGCGTGAAAAGGTTAATCAAAAACTTGTAGAGTTTAGTTATGTGGCAACGAAGTATATGGTAGCCGATAGTCTGACCAAAGCAGTATCTCCTGAAAAACATAGTTGGTGCTCAAGTGGTATGAACATCATTGGAACGAGTAAATGTGACGCTAGTGGAGGTGTTGAAAAGAGAAGTTAGATGATCGTCCCATTTCATAACTACATCTGGCTATACTTTTGTATCATGTACTTTTTTAATTTCCTGTATATAATACTTTTTTTACTTCTAAGCATTAAAGGAACTTGTAAACGTTAGTCACGTTTTTTATTCACTGCGTTATTAAAATTATAATCGTTCATTGTTTTCATCAGAAACAATAATTAATTTACCAAAACTCCAGGACCATAATATGCAGAATATAAAAAAGATCAGCGAAATGCATAGAAAACTCAACATAACTCGTTACACGTTATCAGGAGCATCAATTCTATTGATCTTAGGGATCACAATTTTATTTAACTATATTTTCAGGAAAATCAATATATTAAAATTAGTAATTACTCAACTACATTTGGGTTTGGTCAACCATCTTAAAGGGGAGGAGTTACGACATCCGCAACCATCCACATCTACATTGTAATAACAACGAACGGGATGGGCGAGTTACGTCATGCTACCACACACAACATGACTTCACCGGTATCAATACCGCTGACACCCACATGCATTTGTATATTGTTATGACTATAAAATTGATATGATGCGATATGCTAAATAAAAAGAAATGTGAATGACCGGATAAAAAGAATGTAAAATTTGAATGAAGTAAAATAAAGAAAGACAAGGCAGTCTGGTTGAAGACGGCATCGAATAAAGTCTAGTTTTATTCAAGTGAGAAATTAAATAAGTGGACGCATAACAAGGCGATCTTGCCATTCTATGATAGGAAGAGAAAAAAAATAAAATTAACTTAAATAATTTAATTAATTAAATAAAAATAAACATGTTTCAAACGCAAGTGGATAACGTAAAAATAAAGTAAAATGTTAATAATAATAATAAAAATAATAAAAATTATGTTTTAAGTGAAAAAAAAAAGTGTGTGAAAATAAAATGGGCAACACGAACGTGAAAGAAGTGCAAGTTGTGCCAAAAGAAACGACTTGTTTAAAGAGGAACTACTTTCCTCAAGACGTGTGGAACAGCAATTGCAAGATTTGCAATCATTAACGCAGATTGAAGTAGTTTGCGTTATTATCATAGTGCTAGTAATAATAATACATCTGATGAAAAAATTAATCCGAAGTTCAACAGCGGAAGCAATACGAGGAGCAGCGTGAAAAAATATAAGTAATATAAAAAATTAATTGAAAAAAAAAAATTAAAAATTAAAATAAATAAATAAATGAATAAAACTAAATCCTATGTCATTAAGAAGTGGTTATAAATATAGAAAATCAGTTTTACCGTTATGTTTTTTAAGTTCAGTTAAAGTAAAGAAAAATAAAAAATTATTTATTTATATTTATTTATTTATTTATATATTGCTTATAATTTTGATTAAGAAGGAAAAGCGCATATGGAAGTAACTTGTAAAAAAATTATTACTTCCATTAGGCATAAAAACCTCTTAAATTTTTTACTACAAAAGGTCAACACCAAGCACGCACATCCCATTTTGAGTACAAGCTCATTTACAATAGGATGAGCAGCAGGGATCAGACAATATATAAAAAAAAAATCTTAATAATTAACTTAAACTAATTATATTGTCATTCAGACACGCCATTCAAAAAACCTCGATTTAAACGAATCGGCAGATCTCAAGCCCCTAATACTGTATGGAACAGAATTCCATAGAGAAATACCTCTAACAAAAAAAGATGAATTTAAAGACCTAGAAGAATTTCTCGCAGGAAGCAATCGTAGATTAAAATTAGTGAATATGGCAGCTTTAACCGCCGATAAAGTTATAGATATAGTGGCGAAAGTATTCCCACATGACTATGGTGGTTGTCCTTTACTTTTAAATAATGTTATTGATAAATTAGTTACACTACGTGATTCAATCAATCACGAAAATAATAAAGAACTATTAATATCGTTAATTAAAGCTAAATTAAGTATACTTACGGGAAGAGATTGTAAATATTAATAATATCATCTCAGATTTGAAAAATGGTTGTAAAGGCCAAAGCTCTTGGCAAATTGCAACAACGCTAGAAGGTATGCGAGCAAGCAACAGATCTAAGTATATATGTTATAAGGTGTAGATTTTTTTAACAAAAATTCTGTTATAATTAGTTACGATCATTTCACATTATCTTTAAATAATGGTAATCAAAACATTTGCATTCCTATTAGTAATCATATGGGTTGCAATGCAATTGCAATACCCCCGCATTCGGAAGTATATAGGGTTGTACCAAATTTAGTACTAACAGAAGATTCAGTAATTTTTAACGATGAAATAACGAACGGAGTTTTTGTGGATGGATCAATAATAAGTAAACATTTTCCTGTCGTTCGTTTATTAAATACTAATTCGGAATCAGTAGTTATATATAATATGAATTTAAAATACCAACCTTTAAGTAAATTTAACGTAAATCAAGAAAAAAACCTAGATAAAAACATAAAATTAGATAAACTGATTAAAACAAACACTTCTCAAGTTCCGGAAGACACAAAAATTAAACTCATGAAACTGATACACGAGTATTCAGATATTTTCCATGATCAACTAAGTGAAAATAGGTTAACAGTCAATAATTTTTATAAACAAAAATTACGACTAAATGATCCAACGCCAGAGTATGTGAGGAATTATAAAATCCCACACGCTCATAAAGTTGAAATTCAAAGTCAGGTGGATAAACTCAAAAAGGATGGAATAATTGAAAATAGTTATTCTAACTACAATTCACCAATTATTCTAGTACCTAAAAAATCATTACCTGGTTCCAATGAAAAACGGAACCAACGGATAGTTGATTTTCGCCAATTGAATAAAAAACTAATAAGTGACGTATTTCCAATACCTAGAATAGATGATATTTTAGATCAGCTAGGTAGAGCAAAATGGTTTTCAGTTTTAGATCTACATTCTGGATTCCATCAGATAGAATTAGATCAATCATCTAGAGACTACACTTCCTTTAGTTCAAACCAAGGTAACTATAGATTCACAAGGGTACCTTTTGGGTTAAAAATAGAACCAACTCATTTGCACGAATGATGCAAATGGCATTTTCGGGATTACCGCCGGAAACTGCTTTTCTATATATGGATGACATTATTGTCATTGGTTGTTCCGAAAACCATCATCTTCAAAATTTAAAAAGTGTTTTCGAAGCAGCTAGGAAAAGAAATCTAAAGATAAACCCACAAAGTGTGAATTTTTTAAACGAGAAGTAACCTATCTCGAACACAAGCGTACCGATAAAGGAATTCTAATTGATGACACAAAATATATTATAGTATTATCAAAGATTATCCAATTCCAAAAGATGCAAACGAAGTAAAACGTTTCGTAGCATTTTGTAATTACTATAGACGTTTCATCAAAAATTTTGCAGAAATTTCGAACTGTGTAAATAAATTGACAAGAAAAAGTCAATCGTTTGTATGAACTGCTCAATGTCAAGCAGCATTTGATACATTAAAAACAGTTTTAATAAACCCACCTATCTTAAAATATCCAAATTTCGAAAAAACCTTTATTTTAAGTACAGATGCATCGGACAAAGCCTGCGGAGCAGTACTCAGTCAAAATTATGGAGACATAGATCTTCCTGTGGCATATGCATTTAAATGCTTTACTCTAGGAGAAAGTAGGAAATCAACAATTGAAAAAGAATTAACAGCCGTTCACTGGGCAATAAATTATTTTCGTCCTTACTTATATGGACGAAAATTTATAGTAAAAACAGATCACAAACCACCAGTGTCTCTGTATTCCTTAAAAAATCCATCATCTAAACTTACCAGAATGCGTTTAGAGTTAGATGAATTCGAATATATTGTCGAATATGTCAAAGGTAAAGATAACGTCGGGTCGGACGCACTCTCAAGATTATCTAACGATGATTTAAAATCTATTAGATTAAATAGTATGTTAATCTTAAATGTTCAAACGAGGTCAATGACAAAAAAATTAACTTAAATGGCGCTATAATTAATGAAAGAAATAAAAAGTTAAATAATTATATGAATGAAAAAGAAATTAACCAACCCAAAATGTATGAAGCATTAGATAATGTTTCTATACTAGGAATTCCATATGTAAAATTCTTTATAAAAGATCATAATATTAGAATTGTGATTCATAAAAAGAATAAAATACTAGATAGTAAAGATCTACAAAGTATCAATTCAAAAAGCGTACTTGTATTCGAACAAGTATTGTCTGAATTAGAAATGCTTTGTGGTAACCTAAAAATAAATAATATAAAGGTATACCTCAATGATGAAATTTTTAATTTTATAAATATCATTGAATTTAAAGAGTTAGGGTTGAAGAAGCTTAATAAATTAAAAATTATTTTATGTAAAACACCGATACAAGTTATCAATGAATCGGACAAACAGATAATAATGAATAAATTTGACAATGATCCTTTAACAGGCGGACATTCGGGAATTAGGAGAACATTTAATAAAATTAAATCCATGTATACGTGGAAAAACCAAAAGAAACAAATAATCGATTTTTTTAATGAATGTAAGCAGTGTAAGTTAAATAAGTATAACAAACATGTAAAATCCCCTCTAATAATAACCAATACTCCTCAAATGCCATTCGATGTGGTGCAAATAGACACAGTAGGTCCTCTAGCCTTAACGGAAGACGGGTATAAATACGCTGTTACGATGCAGTGTCAGTTAACGAAGTATATTATAACGGAAGCTGTAGCAGATAAGGAGGCAAAGTCTATTGCAAAAGCTATTTACGAAAACTTTATTTTGATATATGGACCTATGAAGGTTTTGATATCAGAGAAGGGAACTGAATATGTAAATAACTTAATGAGTGAGATAACTAACACCTTAAATATTGAAAAAAGGGTACCAACTGCTTATCATCACGAAACGTTAGGAGCAATAGAAAGAAATCATAGGGAACTCAATGGTTATTTTAGAACATACTTAGGCTCAGAAATATTTGAATGGAATAAATGGTTACCAGTATATAATTTTTGCTATAATACAACTCCTAATATAACTCACGAATACACTCGATATGAATTAATTTTTGGAAAGAAAGTAAATATTCCAGATTCTTTTGGAACAAATACAGAACAACTTTATAATGTGGAAAATTTTAATAATGAAATGAAATATCGATTACAAACAGCCAGAAATATAGCTCGAAAATATATCGAAAACATGAAAATAAACCATAAAATAAAATATGATAAAAAACTCAATGAAATAATTATAAAACTATGCGATAAAGTAAAAATTAATAATCCAGCAGGACATGAAATGGATCCTTGTTATTTAGGTCCTTATACTGTAATTAATATATTGGATAATAACAATGTACAAATTGAAGACAATTTAAACAAAAGACAAATGTTACACAAAAATAGAATTCTTAAATATTAAGTTTAATTTTGTATTACATAAAAACAAAAATTGTTATAAAATATTTAAATAAATCTTTAAATTTAAATTTTATCTTAAGTATATAGAAATAGCAAAGACAATGTACTATTCAAGGAGAGCTACTGTTTGTTAGGCGAAGAGTTTGTAAATAATATATATATATATATATATATATATATATATATATATATATATATATATATATATATATATATATATATATATAAATATATATATATATATATATATATATATATATATATATATTAATATATATATATAAATATATATATATATATATATATATATATATATATATATATATATATATATATATATATTTATATATAATATATATATATATATATATTTATATATATATATATATATATATATATATATATAAAGGGTGTTTTTTAGGAGGTTTGTTTTTCCGATAGATGTCGTTTTATTTTATGACAGTTGTTTTGACAGCTCAAAGTGGCATTTCTACTCAGTATTGTTTGGCAAATCATTATGAATAGGTTAACTCCAGAACAACGTTTTCAAATCGTGGAAATTTATTTTCAAAATCAGTGTTCAATTAAAAATGTTTATAGAGCACTTCGTGAATTTTATGGTGCACATAATCGTCCGTCAGAGACCACCATAAAGAACGTAATTACCAAATTTCGGTCTACATTCACTCTTTTGGATGCCAAGCCACCGACAAGAATGAGAAGAGTTCGTACAGAAGAAAATATTGCTGTCGTTGAGGCCAGTGTCGAGAAAACGACAATTTATCGATTCGTCGTCGTGCTCAGCAAATTGGACTTTGTCCATCGACTTTATGGAAAATTTTACGTAAAGATTTGGGTTTGGTGCCATACAAAATTCAATTGGTGCAAGAATTAAAGCCACACGACCATCGTTTGCGCCGTGAATTCAGTGATTGGTCGTTAAATCAATTGAACGAAGATCCATTTTTTTACCGTAAAATTCTCTTCAGTGATGAGGCGCATTTTTGGTTAAATGGATACGTCAACAAACAAAATTGTCGCATTTGGAGCAAAGATAATCCACACGCCGTTCAAGAATTACCAATGCATCCTGATAAATGTACTGTTTGGTGCGGTCTATGGGCTGGTGGGATCATCGGTCCATATTTCTTTAAAAATGAGGAAGGACGACGCGTTACCGTGAATGGAAATCGATACAGAACCATGTTAAATGAGTTTTTGTTGTCAAATCTTGAAGATATGGATATGGATGAAATGTGGTTTCAACAAGATGGTGCCACTTGCCATACAGCACGTGAAACAATCGACTTATTGAAAGAAACTTTCAACGACAACATTATTTCGAGAAATGGTCCGGTGAATTGGCCTCCGCGTTCGTGCGATTTGACGCCACTCGATTACTTTTTGTGGGGATACGTGAAGTCATTGGTTTATGTGGATAAACCTCAGTCGATTGACGCTTTGGAAACCAATATTCAACGTGTCATTGCTGACATACGCCCTCAAATGCTTGAAAAAGTGCTGGAAAATTGGACCTCCAGAATGACATTTGTGAAAAATAGTCGTGGTAGCCATATGCCAGAAATTGTGTTTAAATGTTAAATGCCAAAAAATTATCTACCAAATAAAAAAAAATTTTGGTCATTTCATAATTTTATATGTGTTTTATTCAAAAAAAAAATCGGCAACCTCTTAAAAAAACACCCTTATATACACCTTATATACCTCTTAAAAAAACACCGTTATATATATATATAATATATATATATATATATATATATATATATATATATATATATATATATATATATATATATATATATACATATATATATATATTTATATACATATATATATATATATATATATATATATATATATATATATATATATATATATATATATATACATATATATATATATATATATATATATATATATATATATATATATATATATATATATATATATATATATATATATATATCAATAATAAAAAATTAACTTTTATAAATGGAATTATTAGAAATCAAAATCCATCCATGCAAAAAAAACGCGCATGAAACAACAACAACAACAACAACAAAACCTTATAATCGTCAAACACTAACGACGATTTATTTTGTAAATTATTTAAAAAAAATTCAAAATATTGAACCAAAATACATATACATATTATATATTGCAAGTTGCAACCTTTATGTAATTTACATTTGTATTGTACAAAACATCCTAATAAAATCACAAATTGTTGTTTGTGTTTGTTCATGTGTATTTTTTTATAATTTTGCTTAACCCATTCAAGGGCTTTTGATTTTATTTTATCGGGTGCTGCAAACATACTATGAAGTAAATTGCCAACTGCGCCGTGAAAGTGTTAAACGTGATACATATTTATAATAAATTTCTTTTGTTTTTCGTTTATATAAAAGTTAATTTTCAGTATCCAGAAATGATTAAGTATGTGTATTGTATTGTTTCATTTTTTTAATAGAAAATTTGTAAAAGAACATAAAAGAGATATCTATATTTTTTTAGGACATATTAAAATAAAACTACAGCCATGTGATCGAGCGAGATAATCGATCTATGATAGTCCGTTGTCCTATTTTGACAAAATACTTCTGAAGTATTTAAAAAAAATTCTGATTTTTAGTTTATATGTAAATTCCATGGGTGCAAGATGTCTATCTTGTAGTACATTGTCTTTGCTTTTATTTTAAATTATTTAGGGCAAAATCGAAAATTTCAGATAGCCAGCAAAATTGTATTCACAAAAAATACAGGGCGATTGGTTCACAAACGAGGAGTGCCGCGGTTGGATTTTACGAATCGAAAACCAAAACAAAAAATTGTTATGCAAAGTTACATTAATTGCAAGAAAGTTTATATTGGATCGTCATGCCAGGAGCAAATCACACATTGAAGCCACAAAACCGTTTAGCGACCATCGTCAACCTGTCATAATCTGCCACAAGCAGAAACAAGGTAATTATGAACTAGAAGCATATTTATCCATGTACGTCGCGTGCCATCAATCGATCTTACCGACAGGGCATTTGTGCGACCTAATAACTAAAACAATCCCCTTAAAATTGGAAATTAAATTAGGGAGGACCAAATGCACCAACATTCTTCAAAATGTATTAGGACCACATTTCCGATTTGATTTAAAAAGTGACATAGATAACGCACCGTTTAGTATTCTGATAGATGAGTCGAACGATATCAGTGTCACGAAATATCTGGTTATGGCAATAATATATTTTTCAAAAAAACATGGAAAAATAGTATCGACTTATTTAGATCTAAGTGAACTTGGTACTTGTGATGCACAATCTATCGTAGATGCTATAAAACGTGTGTTACTAAAATTTGGTTTAGCATTAAAACAACTTCTAGCATTAGGTACCGATAATGCTTCGGTTATGACAGGAATAAAGAATGGTGTACATGCCATTTTAAAACAAGAAGTACAATCTCTAATATTAATCAGATGTGCTTGCCATTCAATAGTATTAGCTGTGCACCATGCAAGCAAGTGTTTACCAACGGATTTAGAGTTTTTAGTACGGGAAACACATAATTGGTTTGCACACTCGAGCCTTAGATTACATAAATATAAAGAGCTGTATAATTTAATAAATAATAATTTAACACCGTTAGCTATCCCTAGGATTTCTGATACTCATTGGCTCTCTATTGAAGCAGCTATTAGAATAATTTTATCAGCATGGCTCGAATTAGGTACAATGTTCAATGTAGAAAAGCAAGAATGCAAAACAGCCGAAATATTAAGCCAAATGTTTGATAATCATTCTTATAAAGTTTATATTGTATTTTTGGCACCAATTTTGAAGGAGGTTTAGCCAAATGAATTTGGTGAAAAATAAAACTAGAAACAGAATGCAGTTTGAGACGCTAAACGCTATTCTCAGTATACGATTTGGACTTCAACGATACGGAGATTGTTGCAACACTTACACTTTACCTGTTAATGTTATCCAAAACATTGGTACAATGGCAGCCTATAAGAACGAAGAAGATTTACCTATTCATGAATTATTACACCTGTTAGACTGAAACTTGGTATATGCAAATATGTATTATAATTTTAACTTTATGTATTTATAATTTAAACCTGTTATATTTATAATTTTAAACATTTTATTTTTTATGTTTTAAACAAAAAAACTGAATTTTGATAAAAATTAAATGTGATTTACTAAAGACTGATATCTATGTAAATTTTAATATTCTATATCTAATACTTATAATTTAATATAAAAACAAAAGAAATTTGAGTTGAGAATAATTGTTTTTTATACTATTTCTTGAAATAGAACCGTTTTTGACTCGACGTATGAAAGTGCCTGGTGTAATGTAATGACTGTATAACATTATTATAGGCCTTCCGATATGTACACCTTATCGCAACGCAATGTTACAAATAAAATATTTGTTTAAGATTTGAGGAAATTTTTTAGCACCCTATATTGTCCGAAAGTTAGTCCGATCTAGCACTATTTTGAATTCAATCTGGCACCCTTCCAAAATTTAAATTGGCAACACTGGTTAGTTAGTAGTACATTTGTGTGTTTTAATTAAATTCGTCTCCCTAAACTCGGCACGGTAACTGACGCAGTTGGAAAAAGTAAAACTATCGAAACAAGTGAACTAAAAAGTGAAAAGAAAAGTTTGAATGAAATAAAAAAAAAAATATACAAAAAAAAACAAAAAAGTGTAAAACCGAGACGGGAAATAATATAAAAAAAAATATAACTTTAATTAAAAGTGAGGAACTAGTGAATTAATTTATATTTACGCCTGATCAACGTAGAGGGATGTCAACAAAATTCCAAATATTTGTATTATTGACGTGGTAAGTGACACATTTTTTAGACTTTTTCCTTTCTGTACTAACAATTGCCTTTGGAAAATATATTCTTGTTTAACTCCGGGTAGAAATACTCGTAAAATAATCCACGTTACTTATGAGAGCAAATCATAGAGTAACACTATTACACTACAATAAGAAGTAAAAAAAAATTCTTTAAAATTTAAGAAAAGTGAAAAAGTGTTCAGGAACGTATGTCACAAGACGACATAGAAGTTCACAAATTAAAAGTTAGTCCGATTCAAATAGGGAAAAAAGTTAAAAGAATACAGGGAATTAAAAATGGACAAGTTAGTTGAGGAAACAATAAAACTATTTAAATTACCAGACGTAGTAAAAGATATAAAATCATTTGATGGTAACAAAAACGAAGTGTATAGTTTTATTAATAACATAGATAATATTTTAAAACTATGTACAAAAATCGAGGAAAGCGATTATTATAAAATTATTATATAAGGAATTAGGAATAAGATAATAGGTTAAGCTAGTGATATTTTACTAACCCAAAACATAAATGATAGCAATTGGGAAGAAATAAAACAGGCATTAATCTTCAATTTCGCCGATAAGCGCGACGAATCAACCTTAACATTTCAACTGCATAATTTAATTATATGTAATTTAAACCATAATGATTTGTACAGCAAAATAACATAAATAATTAGTTTACTGTCGAATCAGCTAAAATTACAAAAATTGGAAAAGTGCATTGCTGATGCAAAAATAAAATTATACCTACAAATGGGTTTGATGATCTTTGTGGGAGGAGTGAAAGAACCGAATAGAATTCGTTAATCAAGAGGAAAACATACAAAAAAAATTAAAAACCCGGTTCAACAAACCAAGAAAAATTTTTATGGCGGGAAATTTTATAACAATAATTTTCAATCGACATCACAAAATTATCCTTCACGGAATAATGGTCAGTCATCATCTCAAAATTATCCTCCACGGAGTAATTTTCAATCCGCAAAACAAAATTATCCTTCACGGAATAATTACAATGTAAATAACTATCCAGTAAAGCAGGAAATTAAAACGGAACAAAACAAACCGTACAAACACCAAAGACACACCAATAAGGCCGTTAATAAACTTCACCACAGCACCAACATACAAAATTGCAAAACAAATAGTCAAATATTAAAACAACGACCAGAAACAAGGAATAATTACTCATTAAAAAAACAACCTACAATTAATCGATAAAATAAAACTAAAATAAAACGAGTTGACGTTCCAACTAAAATTTTTAGAAACTCACTTTGAACCTGAAAATGAAATAATGGCTGCATGGAAGGCCACTTTTCAACACCGACAAAAACTGCTAGAGAACTCATCCTCCACAACCACTATCGACGAGTATTTTAATAAATTTCCATTTCTGAAAGGACAAACTAGGGCAAATATTATTTTACTAGATTTTGAGATGAAATATAAAATATTTACTAATAAATTATTCGACAACTGGCAAAGAGTGACTGACAAAATCGTGCTATAGCGGACTCAAAAAATTTACCGGAAATTCAATTGGCAAAACAACGAAAATCTCCTGACATTTTATTGTCATGTTTATTGCCGTTTCTGCTGCCACACGCATATATAAAAAAAACAAAAACAGTAAACGTATGAAACTAACAAAACAAGAAATTTTAGAAAACTTATTTATTCACGTTAAAGTATATTTTGAAAAATTTTTCTATTTATTTTATGGAATTAATTTCAAATTTTCATTTAGGACGGCAACTAACTTAATGAAAATATAAACATTTAAATGGCCAATTTAAAAAGATATAACTTATCCTTTCAACCTACGGTGGTCTTCGTAGGAGATACACTTGGTAAGTATAATTACACATATATTTAAAGAAACGATCAGTTTTCTAATTTATAAATTTTTGAATTACAGATAAAATTATTGCATCATACGTTATAATAAATTCTCATCTATACTATGTTTTAAGTCATTCCATGTATTGAATGCCAATTATCTGGAGGGTAGCCATATGATTTGGCTTTTTATACAAAAAATGGTATATGGGCTGACAACATTGTTTGATCCAGATTTTACAAGTTTAAATACCTTAATAAATGAACTGTCTACATAGAGTAACTTCTATATTTATATAATATTTTATTATAATTAGAGAAATGAACTTATATATTTGTTAACTTTTTAAACTTATGCATTTATTTGATAATACTTTTGAACTAAATACATTTTTTTAACCATGATGTTTGTTTTGAAATATTATTTTGCATAGTCCTAAATAGATATATAAAATAATTTTTAACAAGAGACAATTTTTAATTTCAGATCAAATTTAAACAAAAATTATTATTGATTGAAATAATAGTATAAAAGCATACGATACTCAAAGGGATTTAATGGAGTCTTTTGCAGCCAAAATAGCTTAAATTATCACCGAATAAATAATAACAAAACATATTTGATTTATAAATTAGAAGTAAACTATAAAATGAACTGTTATAATTCGACATGTAAAGGAATTTTTAATAATATTGACAACTATTTAAGCCATTTAAAGATATATCATAAATACATTTATTTTTTCTAATGTAATATCTGTGAGAGTGAACGAAATTTCACAATATATAATTCTTTCAAAAAACATTTATTGCAATATTCAAAAGAATTTATTTCATTCAACGACAACGTACAAGTTTCAAATTCTACTAGCAGTGCCTTTCCGTTACACACCGATCTAGCTGAAAATAAGTCTACGACAAATACAAACACGTTAAATACTTTACCATTGAGTGAGTTTCTAGACAATTTAAATTCTAATCTTATACAAAAGTATGAAAAATATTAACAGAAAGGATATACAGTCAATCGTTACACTTTTTTATAATTACAACAAAGAGTTATTTTTGAAAATGAGAGATGATATAACTTATAAAATTAAGGACGGAGAAGTTAACAAGATTATTCTGGATATTTTAAGTCAATTCGAAAATTCTTTTTCAAAATTTACGACGGAACACAAAAGAAAAAATGAGTTAAAAAAAATCCTTCATACATTGAACACAAAAGTGTGATTATTGGAGAACGAGAAGAAAATTATAGGGCTGAAAGTAACATTTTGTTATAAACAATAAATATTGTAGAAGCTGTTTTAAATCCAATTAACATTACATTGGAAAACTTTTTACAAAATTCAAAAGTGTTAGATGCCGTATACGATTATTTAAAGTATTTAGAAATATGCTCCACCGACACAAGCAGTTTTATGCAAACCCCTTTCCGGAAAGAAAAAATTCATAACTTAAATCAAAATGATCTTATTTTGCCTTTAATTCTATATTTTGATGAATTTGAAACAAATAATTCTCTGGGTTCAAGATCAGGTATACAAAATTTAGGAGCAGTTTACATTTCTTTACCCTTTATCCCAAAAACAATGCAATCAAAACTGGAAAATATTTTTTTTGGAATGTTGTTTCATAGTTAAGATCGAAAAAAATATGGCAATTCTGTTTTTCAACCTGTTGTAGGATCAACTCAAATATTTAGAAACTACTGGAATTAAAATAAAGCAAAACTATATTTTCTTCATATTGGTTGCATGTGTAGGCGATAACAAAGGTCTCAATGGCATGTTAGGGTTTTCAGAATCATTTGCTGCATCTCATTTTTGTAGGTTTTACAAAATGAATAAAACACAAACACAAATTTGCGAAACATATGATTTAAATTCTTTAAGAAATAAATTTAATTATAACGGAGATTTATCGAAAAACAACGTTTCTGCAACGGGAATTGTGTCGGAATGCATATTTAACCAACTAGAAAATTTTCACGTTACTGAAAATTTTTCGGTTGATATTATGCATGATATGTTAGAAGGAGTTGTTAATTATGAAATGGCCCTAATACTCGACGATTTTATTAATATAAATAAGTATTTTAAACTAGAGCAATTAAATAACAGAATTTTTAACTTTGATTTTGGGGAGTATGAAAAAATTAATCGACCTCATTTGATATCTAATGATCATTTAAAAAGTCATAAATTAAAATACTCGTCTTCGGAAATTCTTTGGATGACAAAGTTTCTCGGCGTAATGATAGGTGAACTCATTCCTGACAATAATGAAAAATGGAACGTTTTTATTCTTTTAAGACAAATCTTAGATATCGTTTTAGAAGATCATACGAATACCGAAACTATAGACTACCTAGATCATTTAATTTATTGTCACCATAAATCTTTTAAAGAAATATTTAAACTACCCTTACGACCAAAACACCATTTTATATGTCATTATCCGTTTATTCTTAAGAAAATGGGACCCTTAAAACAATTTTGGTGTATGAGATTTGAGGGAAAACACAAAATTCTAAAAAATATTGCTAGGAATACTACATATAGAAGAAATATTTGCAAGACGATTGCTCAACGCCTTTCATTAGCTAATACTAAGACAAAAGAAACTAACGATCAATATATATTTGGGAAGCATAGAATAGATGGACAATTTAGCTATTATGACTCTGTTATTATCGATAGTAAGAAATACAATAAAAACAAAGTAATTAAAAGTAACAATGATAGTAAAGAACCAACTTTTTTTAAAATTAAAGGATTTATTAAAAGTGAAAATAATGACATATGTATTTTAGGGTATAAAATTGTTGTATTGTATTTTGATTTTCATAAATATGCATTTGTTGTGGAAATTAAAGATGAATTAGAAAACATTCATACATATTTACAAGTAAATATTTTGAAATTAAAAGATGAATTATATATAATAACTTAAAATTATTTTTATAACATATAAATTAATAATTTAACAAAAATAATTAACAAAAATAATTAACAAAAATAAAATCAATCGATTATTATAAATGAAAACTGCGTTTTATTAATAAATTAATTCTATTAAACGGAATGGAGTATATTAAAACACTGGAGAAAATACCATACTGAAAGTACAAAATACTATACACAATTGGAAAGGCATTATTAAAATTGGGAACCGGTGTTACAAATAATATAACTTGTCCTACAAAGTATAGTAAATTTTATCATAAAAATGCTATTATTATGTCATTCGAAACTATTCAATACTACATATTTCCCTATACTGAACAATATACCATTCAGCTTTTAATAGCAACTTTTCCTTCTAAAATGCTAAACGTTATAATAATAATGGTAATCCACGTTATACTTTATATAACGCGAAAAGTAAAAATATAAGAATAGTTATCAAATTTTATGGAAAATTACAATTTTTATGAAACTCTACACTGTTAACATCTAGAATCCTTCTTATACTGATAAGGATTTTGTTCAATTATTAATAGCAACTGTTGCTAAACAACTAGAATAATTCACTGCCATTTATAAGATTCATTCCTATTCGTAGAAATGACGTTTACTATACGTATATAAGAAACTTTTCTTTTTTGTTCATTTAATTTACTATTGGAATAGGAATTTATCAAAAATTTGGCATAGTACCTATTCCGATAATAAGCCAATATTCCCTGGGCTCCTATAATTTATGGCAACGTCTCACATATTTTTTTCCGTGTTGTTACAACTTTTATATTGTATGATCGATGTTGCTGTGAAAGATGAACAACGAGTTTTTTTGAATAAACACTCGAAGATTCGACACAAAAACAAAAAAACGAATACCGAATAATCAGCCAGAAATTATAAAACTGTATAATAGTGCAATGCGTGGTGTTGACCTATTATATCAATTTATTAGCTATTATAGGATTTTTTTAAAGCTACAAAGTGGACGTTACGTGTCATCATGCACTTCTTAGATTTTACTATATGCAAATCGTCCATTTACTAACGATCATCAATTTAAAAAGAAAAATCGAGGCGAAGTCGAGGAAGTTGTAAGTCATGATGGAAAATTGTGATTGTTAAATGTCTGGCGAGTTATGTGGAGCACATTAAAGCGGAAAAAATTGCTGAACCACTTCGATATCTCTTTCGTGCTATATCAATTAGCTCCGGTACTATATTATCGTCAACTTCGTCCAATATCCGTATTGCCATTTTAAGCGGACATTCGGACTTGCGTCGATTGCAACATCATTGTTACAACTTTTATATAATAGATCGAAGTTATTGTGAAAGATGAAAAACGAGTGTTTTTGAATAAACTTAGGTACTAAAAACTATATTGCCCTTCGAGCATTTAGCTTCGAATTTCGTTGGGAAAGGAAAATGGATACTATTCGAAGATTCGAAAACAAAAATAAGGATAACAAATAACCAACCTGAAATTATAAAACTGTATAATAGTTCAATGGGTGGTGTTGACCTATTAGATCAATCTATTAGCTATTATAGGATTTTTTTTAAAGTTTACAAAGTGGACGTTACGTGTCATCATGCACTTCTTAGATTTTGCTATATGCAAAACGTCCATTTACTAACGATCATCAATTTAAAAAGAAAAATCGAGGCGAAGTCGAGGAAGTTGTAAGTCATGATGGAAAAATTGTGATTGTTAAATGACTGGACAGTCGTATAATACCGAAAGTTATGTGGAGCACATTAAAGCGGAAAAAAATTGCTGAACCACTTCGATATCTCTTTCGTGCCATATCAATTGGCTCCGGTACTATATTATCGTCAACCTCGTCCAATATCCGTATTGCCATTTTAAGCGGCCTCAACATTCGGACTGGCGTCGATTGCAACATCATTGTTACAACTTTTAATGACAAAACAAATGAACAAATATTACAGCGATTAGAATTTTTTCAAAAATATATGACTAACACTAACATACGAATTGAAACATTGTTCAATGCAATGAATCATACAATATAAAAGTTGTAACAATGATGTTGCAATCGACGCCAGTCCGAATGTTGAGGCCGCTTAAAATGGCAATACGGATATTGGACGATGTTGACGATAATATAGTACCGGATTAATTATTTTAGGATTTTTTTTAAAGTTTATCGTGTTTAAGTTTAGCTATTATAGGATTTTTATAAAGTTTACCGTGTTTTGTACATATATTAAATTTACTTGTTCAGGATGCTATTAAAATAATTAAACCTATTCATATAGAAGCCAAAAATACCGTCGAATTTTTTAATCGAAGCACAAATGGCGCTACAAAATTTAAATATTATCAAGAACAACTGAATAATGGCTCAGTTTTAAAACTCAAAAACGATATCGTAACGAGATGGAATTCGACATTTTCTATGTTTCAGCGGATGGGACAGTTAAAAGAGTGTCTTAATGTTGCATTGGGTGTGATCGATAATGGCCCTGAACGGTTAAGTTCTGATGAATGGGAAAATATATGTAAATGAGTTATGTCAGTTGATCGAACCGTTCTATTTAGTTACCATAGAAATTAGTGCCGAACAGAATGGTACTGTTTCAAAAATAATTGCTCTAGTTGACGGTCTCACTAGAGCTTTGCTCAAAATAAAAACAACAATTCATAGTGCTTCTGGCGAAGCTTTATTTAATTCACTTATGGTATTACTAAGAGATTCGATAAAATCGATTTTAACTTAATAATTAGTAAACCAACTTTTTTGGACCCAAGATTCAAAAAGCGCGCATTTTCTAATATTGCAGCGTACAATAAAGCCAAAGAATCCGTAGTTGCTAATGTGACTGGCATTTTACGCATGAATCAAAGGAACCAGATGGAACCGCCGCAAATTACGACTTTGACAATCGTAACCACAGCATTTCAACACCGCAAGCTTCGGCTTTGATTGACGTTCGTCAATATTGTGAAGAACCAGCTATCGATCGGGAGAAAGATCCCTTGAAATGGTGGTTATCAAGGGAGCTGGTATACCCACACTTAGCAAGACTAGCGAAGCGGCACCTTTCAATAGTCAGGTAACGCGTGACCCACGAGTGGGTCACATGGCAGTAAACGTGTTAAAAGACTATTTTTTCACCATACCTAAATAAAAATGTAAAATTAGCCTGTTATCAAACGCTTATCAGACCAATTTTAGCATACGGAGCACCTATATGGTATAATGTATCGCCTGCAACAGTAGAAAAAATGCGAGTATTTGAGAAGAAAACTGGAAACACTATTTAAACATCTTATAGAAAATAAATTTCCACCTCTAGAATCGTTTATTTATTTAGATCTACTCTTTTATTTATAAACTCTTTTATTCAAGATCACAATACAGGAATTCCAATAATTTACCACATAAGAAGACGAAAAAATGAAAAATCCTAATATGTTCATGGACTAAACCCTTATAAGATTTAACACTAGTATCTCCCACTAGTAATGGCCCACAGGAAAAATAAACAAAAATATTGGTGGTTACACCAAACCAATAATGAATAATATCAGTACTAAGGCTACTAAATTATTCCCTACTGTTTCTAGTCATATTTTAACATAATTGAATAATTACGGATATTTTTATAATACCAGATATTTTTATATCCGAAATATTATAATAAATAATTTTAATTTTTGCGTTATATCGCTTTATATTATAGTTTCATTATAATAAATTATTTATATAGTATAAACAAAAATTAAAAAATATTAGAAATCTAATTGAATTGAGTGCCAAAAATATCGCTATAATGGACATAATTTGTATATAATAATAAAATATTATAATATTTGTAAGTTTTTATAGTAGATTAAGTTTTGACTTACACAAACAAAAACAAAATGTAAAGTCTGGAAAAAAAACTAAATATACATTTTTTTGTGGGTTGGGTTTAGAAAAAGTTCTAAAAGGGTTAACAAAAAAATAAAGTTCAAAGTAAATTGGGAGAAAAACGTTGGGAGAAACGTACCCAAATAAATTTTGTTGACAATGAACACATAATAAATCATACAATACAGTAAGAAATAACTACTACTTTACACAAAAAACAATACCGGACATCATAATTTACGAAGTAAAATCGGAATACAAAACTTTGCTAAAATATATAAATAATATATATATATACCAACATAATTAGATTTTCTAAAAATTTAAGGATTATCGAATCCGGTCAATACTTAAAATACTTTTAAAGTAAAACTAACCTTTGAATTTAAGCCATGGATTTAGGTCTCCTAGATTTCTAAGCATAATCCGAAAGAAGTTAAGAATCATATTTGAACACCTGCTTCCATTAATTTCTCAATTGCAAGAGAAATAATATCGGTTTTCGTGAATGTTGATTAGAAATTATCCAATTGGAACTAACGCTTCTACTGCCTTTTTTGCACAGTTGGTAGAATCGTCAATTCCCAGGTCAACTTGCTCAATTAGTCGAACGCCAATTAATTCCTTTTTTCTCATGATTTACATTTCATCCATCATCAGTGCAACACAAACCTTTCCATCATTTTTTATATAAAAACTAGCTTTTATTTTGATGGCACTAATAAATCACTGGTGTTCTATCTCCCTTCGAGTACCAATAGCGAACTATATCTGAATGTGACAAGGCACATTAAAAGCAATCACTTACATATGCGAACGTGTCGAATATTAAGTCTTAGTAATTTTGGTGCAACGATTGACTTTTTGACGGATATCGCTTAAACTATGCGGCAAGGACTTCTTTTGCCAAGTGTTTGATTAACTTTTCGTATTTATGATCGAGTAGTTTAGTCTCATTCCTCAATTTTAAAGTGTGATTCCTTTGAACGGATGTTGATGGTCTTTGAATATCTAGAGATACACGTATCTCATTTACAAATCCTTGGGATGTGCTCATTACTACTATCAAGTTCATATTGTTGTTTGGTTGATGAACAATTAATTTCCAACAGAAGTTCTATATTAGAAGATGTCGAGGGATTCATCATTTCTGAAATATAAATTTGATTGGTTGCTGGATTAATATTTAAAAGGTTATTATAATTTGATTGATATATATTTTTTGAATCTTCCCCCGTTAGGTCAGTCTACCTTTACAGCAGCCCTGGAAATACAAGACAAATATGGACCATTGGCTATGGGTCACGGACACGAATCGGAAACTGGAACATCAGAACTTTAACGGAAACAATGTTAGTAAAAGTTAAGAAGGAAGTGGTATAACATCGAAATATTGGTGTGAGAATTCTAACAACGGGTAAAGGAAAGAAAGCACTACTCGAATGAAAGCCTGTAAGTTATACGAACAGCTACAATTTCTAGCACACTCAGAAATGACATCAAAATTGGAAACAATAACACAGGTATGACGACAATCATTGGACAATCATGCAATAGATTCTGATAGAAACAATTATGGAGAAGGATTCGACGGTTACTGTGTCACAAATCAGGAGGCAGCAAGTTCCCACAAAAAATATCCACAAATACACTTGGACATCACCAAATAGAAATACCAAGAATCAAATTCATCATGTGGTGGTTAGTAAGAAATTCTTATTATACATAGCGATAATCAACTGATCATAGCAATATTCAAACTCAATCCAGCGGCAGTGAAACATGATTAATCGGAAGAAATTCAACATCGAGAGGTTGAAAAATCTTCCAACAGCTGAAACCAGTAACATCGATCAGAAATGCGACAAATAGAAAGTACAAATATAGTTGGCTACCAAAATAACATCAAAAAACCGTGGATAAGTGATGATACATGGACACAAATTGAGAAACGCCGTCAACTAAAGTTACGACTCTTGCAAAATAAGCGAAAAATCTAATCAAATGAAGAAAATGGTAAGAAGTGATCGAAGAAAGTACACCGAAGACATTCTCGAGACGGGTCACCTGAAAAATCACCACCCTACCACCAATAAAGGATTCTTCCGGTCAAGTCCTAACCACTGAAAGACAACAGCTAAATAAATGGAAAGAGATTGTCTTCGATGACAACTATAAAATTTATCCTTCCCTGATGACAACTATAAGAAATCATCCACACACATCAACTCAGTTTGTATCATCATCGATACGAGCTCGCCACTATATCTACTCTTCGCGGACTTTGTGGCATTCGATTCTATCAGTAGATGCGCAATCTGGAAAACACTCTAGATTAAAGAAATGTACACGGATGTCACAGAGAGAGAGTACATTGTTTATGTGATCAACAAAGCAAGAAATACAACAATATGCTTCACATTGCCCCATAAGAGATGGGACAACGTCATCTTTTGTCGACTATTCAAAATCATCTTTGGGTCAAAAACTCGACAAAGATAAAGTCCTTGAATTATGTTAGACCGCACTTTGATGATCTAGCTGAACATTCTCACAGAGCATTGTTCCCTGAATAATCACTTGTTTCAAATGAACCTAAACCACGAACAGTGTGGTAGAAGAGAAAAAGAAACTGTTGACAATTTTGAGTGCTACTGTTCTTAATACTCTCCATAGAGTGCCCTGCTTTGGATTATGATTTCTATTTGAAGATCAACTGACGATCTTAAAGACACCAGATATTATGGACCATATTAGAAGAAAAAATAGATTTCGAGATTCAGAGTTTACGTCTTTTTGAAGGGATGTCACATTGGGCCAATTTATTTTGAGTGACTGGAAAACAAAGTTGCGTAATGTTAAAAATGAACGAACAAAATGTGAAACTAAAACCAGTTCGCATATTCTTTAGATTTACTTCGATTCAATCATTGTCGAATTAAACTGATTTTTGAGACGCATAGCAAGATAAACCAAATCGTAATTGACCTGAGGCTGCCGATCAAGAATTTCACTCGCCATTTCCGTTAAATCCTATCGTAGTTGAGATGACAAAAGCAGGACATGAAAAGATGTATAAAGAAAGAAATAACCCTTTACAAGGTAATTATTGAAACCCAATGGACAAATTACTTAAATTCGGTTAAACAAATCTGACGCTGAACATAGGTCTTCGTAAGCCATTGACATGGAAGTTCTTCTAAGCAAAAGTCGATCGTTGTATTTATATCACTCCATATCACATGTTGATCTATATTTTACAAATAATAAGTTCATTGGCCCAAACACAAAAATCGACGTCAATCAACCGGATGCTATTTAGCTACAGCATGTGACTCAAATGTTATCCACTCCTGGTTCCGTGGATACGTCGTTCTAATCGCATCAGAAAACAACAAGGAACATCTCAAACACGTACGTATCATTTTCCCACACTGAAGACTTGCGGAGTACAAAATATTTTTTTCTGTACTCTCATATCTTTATGAACGGTATGTCGTCCGATAAACACATCGAACAGCAGGGAAAGTACTCCAACGACATATTAGAAAAGGTTCGCAACCCTCTTGAATGAAACGTACGAACGTACGAGTCTATAAATAATTTATATTGCTAACAATGATCTATAGCTTAGCTCATTGACCAGAAGCCCCTCTAATTCCAAATATTAGGGCAGAATCTATTGCAAACGCGTTGATCAATCGATTTGGGGTACCATCAAGCATCGTGACCGATAGGGAAGCGCAATTCGAAGTAACTCTTTTCCTCGAACTTTCCAAATCACTCGGATTTCATCGCAAACGTACTACATTTTATAATCCAGCATGCAACGGGTTTGGGGAACGGTGACACCAATCTCAACTGTAATCACTCAGTCTCAAAGCTGTAATTATGTGTGTCGCTGAGAAACTCGATTTCTTTCAAGCAAGCTAAAACTTACACCAGTCGGATTTAGTAAGTGTGAATTCGTGTTGGTTTGAAAATATGAAAATATGCAGTTCAAATGTATCACAGCTGATCAAAGGCGCAAAATGGATAAAAGTGTCGAGGAGAATTTACCTTCCTCTTTCGGAAATATGGTGTAACAGAGCGATCCGAACATGAAGTGTCGAGGTTGTGACGATAGAGCCCCACCAACTTTGAGTATCCAACACTCACGATTGAAGTCAAACGACTTAGAATCTATTGCAAGAAAGTACTAGATTTTACTATGTGATGTGAATGAGGCAATAGTGATACAAATACAAGAGGTGAGCATCTCTCTGAATATCACAATGCTGAAAATACTCAGATCGCCAACAGTGGAATAAAATAATATTTTTTGAAAATGTAGCTATTGCTAGAGCTCTTCCCAGTATAACTGAGGTCAATATAAGACACTACCCGGATCCGAAATGCCATTTGAGTCATGCAGAACATTGAGCCACCCGTGGACTTGGAGTTGGTCCCCAATCAGTTGCATAATATTATCCACTCACAACAATTACCCTGTGAAACGAAGGCAATATTGAGAAGAAATCGAGAAGAATCTTCTCAATAAAGTACAACGCAGAGCTTGCATTGGAATCAAAAGATTTTCTGTTCGGGCTGTTTTCTTTAAATACCTTGAAGATGCAATCAGAGTAAAAACTGAAAACAGGCAATCTATTGGGTCATTTAAAGATTCTGGTGGAATTTCAAAACCAGTTACCGACTGGAAAATTATTTATATTTGATATTTCCTGACTGGAATGAATTGAATCTATCAAAGCTAGAATTGGTACAGGGATCTATGGTATGATGTACGTGCCAAAAACAAATAGCATACCAGGAATAGAAGTCGTTGGAAATGATTTAGCCATTTCCATAATCTATATTTTAACGAATAATCAAACATTCAGATCAGACACCTGCTGATCTAAGCTTGTTTGAGACTACCTAGCAGCCATTAATAAGACAACTCCTATGTGGGTACGATATAACTGAGGAAAAGAGATTGATCTGTCTTTTGGTCGATAGAAAACGAAACTAAGTTTATTAAAAGCCTGTATATATATTGGACGGCTAGTTAATAACAAAGTATAGCATAAACAATCGTTAAGGTTATGGTGGTTTAGTACCTGCTTTTATAATAACAACATATAAATCTAAAACCAACTCACACGATAATTCGATCGATTTGAGTAATTTTCTTCTAACCAATCACCTTTTTGGTTTATAATTGCACTTAGTGTAAGATGATCTGCATATTTCAAACCAAAATATATACGGAGCTATTTAGTAAGAACCTTTTTTGCTCAATAGAAAGAAATGATAGAACACTAAGCATATTATTATTATGGTAATAGCCGATATATTTAGGAAAAATCTACACTTAACTTCTAGGACTTACCATCACAACGATGTTGTTGTTCTTGAGCTTTTTGCTTCCACTGGTTGATAGATGTTGATGGCGCTTTTTACCTTCCACTGGTTGATAGATGTTGATTCTATCATTTTAGTCACCATCTGGAAACTCTTCGATCGTTATTTGTACAGTTGATTACATTTTGAGTTTTCTATTCAGAAACAAAATTACGTAAGTATGTTCAATATTCAATTTAAAAGAAATTACAATAATTTGACTGGTTCTGGGTGATGTTGAGTGGCCGACACGAATACATTAAAAGATCTATTCTAAGGTAGGATTAGTCAGAAAGCTTACTGAAATACAATTTTAAAATATTCTCATATCAAAACATAATCAGCAAAATAATTTCTGAATTGGCACAAAATGGGCCAACAAGTTTGGATTGGGCATAAACCCATCCAAAACTACTAAGAAATATAAAGATATAGCATCTGTAACTTTCAACGGCACTCCTTTTACTGACAAAGTGAGATTGTTGAAGCCACTATAGTCAAAATTAAGTAGGAGCGCCATTCGAGAGAGATGGGACTTTAAACCAGGGTCCCTATTCCTGAATACGATACGTATCGGAACGAAAGTTCATGTTCGATACGAATCTAAATTGGTATTTCTGAATACGATCGTATTTATTATTTCGGTTTGGAAATTTATTTCGAAAGGTACTACCTGCAATAAAAATAATATACTTGGGTTATTTTGACGTTTCGTTTGAATTATTTAGTGTTTATTTTTGATAGCGACAATTCTTTTTCTATTAATTTCATTTCCTCGACGTAACTAGTTTGAAATAAAATTATTTTTTCATTCAGAATTTGGTTCTCGTATACTCAAGACGTACAGATAACCTAATAACAAACGCGAATTGAGTTTATAGTGAATAAATACTAAAGTAAAAATTACCGCATCAACTACGGAAAAGGGTAAGTTTTGTTTATTTATAATCCACAAAGTGAAGTGAACCAAAATAAACAAAAACCAAGAACATAAAAACGAGGAGAGTAGGGAAACCTACTCGACTCACACGTGTGACGAACCACCAACAGACATAGACGAAGACGAATACCGCATTTATGACACAGACATAGAGGAACCAACCGTTAAAACAAAACAATACAGAAAAAGACTAGATATAGACTCCGATGAATCCAAAACAGAAAAAAAATAAGATTAAATGACTATAACAGAATATCTACCATGAAACAAACCCAAATAAATCACAAAACAAAAACAAATAAAACTGACGGAAAAGCAACTAAAAATAGCACAAAAATGGAAAATACAAATCATACAGAAATAACGCAAACAAACCCAGAAAATGGAAGTAATACACACGAGACATCAAATAAATACAAAAGACACGACATAGGACCTTATAGAGACATTGTGAATAAAGACAACATTAATTTAATAAGCCTAGGTAAATCCCTAAAAACCAACAAATTTGAAAACATAACAGCAGTGGAACAACTAAGCAAACACATGGCAAGACTTACTTTCAGTACATACACGGACGCAAATACGTGCATAACATCTAAACCATTTAAACTATTTGATGGATATACCGCATTCGTCCCATCAAATTTCAACAAAACAATAGGCATAATAAACAACGTACCAACAGACCTAACAGAAACTGAAATTATAGACAACATACAATCGGAATTCGAAATAGAAAAAATCGAAAGAATGACCAAATGGGACCCTACAACAGAAACAAAATCCAATCTAGAAATAATAAAATTAATCTTCCTCTCCAATAAAATCCCTAATAATGTAGTTTTGTACGAAAACATATTAATGAAAGTACACTACTACATACCAAACCCACTACATTGCAAAAAGTGCTTAAATTACGGACATTCAGCAAACAGATGCAGAGCAGTAGAATCAGTACGATGCGTGATATGTGCCAAAATAAAGGAAGAAAACCACATGTGCGACCTAAAAAAACGCTGCAAATTCTGCGGAGACGGACATATGACAAACAACAAAGACTGCCAAGAGAGACATCGACAAAGACAAATAACAGAACACATGACAATACATAAAACGTCTTATAAAGAAACCAAAGACAATTTATTCGGCTTAAGAAGACAAGTACCGAAACAGGACGAGTTCGTTAGTTTGCAGGACAGAAAAAATGCAAATGAAATAGAAAAATTAAACCTTAACCTAAAGAAATCAGATGACAAAATAAACATACTACTAAAAATAGTAAACGAACTAAAACAAAACCTAAAAGTACGGGACACACTTATTAAGGACATAACGACGGACCTAACCAACTCCATTAATCTCCACCAAAATCCAGCAGACATAGACAAAATACTAATCAAAATAAATACGACACTAAATACTATCAACAAAGATAGTAACTAAACCTTGAACAACATAAATATAATACAAATAAACATCCGCAGCCTGAAAAGCAATAAAAATTTGCTTGAACAATATATGCTTATAAACCATACACACATAGTAATTCTTACAGAAACCTGGACAAGACCTACAGAAAAAATAACATTCAACAACTTTGACACAGTTACCCTAGACAGGACAGATGGATACGGAGGCGTAGGCTTCCTGATACATAAAAAAATCTCATGGAAAATTATTAACCATAGACACACATATAACAGATTAGAAATACTAGCAATAAACATAAAATACAAGAACTTGGACCTCAACATAGCATCATTCTACAATAATTCAAACAGAAATCCCAACGAACTAAAAACAGAATTCACAAACTTATTAACAGAGTACAATAACAATACAATAATAGCAGGAGACATTAACGCACACACCGAACTATGGGACAACAACCACACAGCCGACAGCCTGGGAAACGCAATAGCAGACATAATATCCGATAGCAGAATGACAATACTGAATGACGGAACACCAACGAGACAAGACTTATATAGACATACAGTATCAGCAGTGGACATAACAATCTGCAACCCTCATCTAACAGAATATATAACATGGACATCAACCACAGACAACATAGGCAGTGATCACTTTCCAATAAAAATAAAATACAATACAAACCAGAGACAAACAAAAATAATAACAAAATGGAAAACCATCATACAGGAAATAAACAAATCACTAAATCAACCAACCGACAATATCGAAAAACTTATATCACAAACAATAAAAAAACATACCTCAACAGTAACTTACAAAACAAATTTTAAACCAAAGCCGTGGTGGAACAATGACATACAAACATTATGGAACATAAAGACAGAAAAACAAAAAATCTACAACAGTACTAAAACACTATACACAGCAACAGAACTACAAAAATCAAGACAAAAACTAAAATTAACCATAAACAAAGAAAAGAAAAAAAGTTGGGAAAAATTTCTACAACAAATAAACCAACACACCAGCAACCAAGAAATCTGGAAAAACATAAACAAAATCAAAAACAAAAAACAATCATACTACAAAATACTAGAAGACAACAATCAAGCCCAAACATTTCTAAACACAAATTTTCCAACAACCGCAGAACCCAACAACATTCCACACCCAAATCCAATACCAGCACCAGAAGACACAGAATTTCAAAAGACAGAAATTATAGAAATTTTGAAAACAGCCAAAAGCACAGCACCAGGTACTGACCAAATCTCCTACAAACTTCTAAAAGAAATAGCAAAACTAAACAGCAACCTCTACACGACACTGACTACTTACTTCAACAAAATATGGAAAGAACAAATATACCCAGAAAACTGGAAAATAACAAAAACCATAGCTCTAAAAAAAAAGGGAAACGACAACAGAGACATACACAACTACAGACCAATATGCCTTCTGCCAACATTTTCAAAAATCTTCAACAAATTAGTACTAAAACGAATAAACGAACACCTAGACAAACACAGAATTTTAAACGAAAACAATTACGGGTTTAGAAAACATAAAAGCATTACAGACTACATGACAGAAATGATAACACATATCAAAACAGCAAAAAACAACAACAACAAAATAATATTACTAAACACAGACATAACAAAAGCTTTCGACAACGTAAACAAAACAAAACTAATATCGCAAATGATAAAATACCATTTTCCCCAAACTATAACAAACTGGACCTATAACTTTTTAACAAACAGACAAATCATAATACAAAACCCAACACAACAACTACAACAAACAACAAATGCCGGAATCCCACAAGGAAGTTGCTTGAGCCCAACGTTATTCAACATCTACACCACTACAATTCACCAGCTCAGCAACAACAAAATAAAAATATTCCAATTCGCAGACGACATTTGTATAATAATAATCGAAGAAAACCAAGACAAACTAGAACAGACTACAAACAAACTACTCGACGACTTAAAAGAAAAACTCGACGCACTTGACCTACAAATAAACCCACAAAAATCTCACTTCCTCAGAATGTTCACCAACAAAAACAATAGCAAAACAATAACACTAAAAATAAACAACATTCAAATCGACGAAAACCAAGACACAAAACTTCTGGGAATAACAATAACAAACAGACTTTCACTATCGAAACACTATAAAACAATAAAAACTAATATACAAAATACTATGAACATACTTAAGACACTCACACACACCAGAGGTGGAGCACACCCAACAACAATGATCAACATCTACAACACAATAATAAAATCTAAAATCAGCTATGCTTACTCAATCACAGACAACGAAAACAAGACACCACACAAAATAACCCAACACATAAAAAACACCGGAATAAGAATCTGCTTAGGCCTAATAAAAACCACACCAGTCCCAGCATTATTATCTGAGGCGGCAGAAATGACTACAGACCTAGACATAGACCTAAAAACAACTAAATACATAATAAACACTTATACAGAAATACGAAAATTGGCAATGACATCAAAGAACTAAATTCACTAGACAATTTGAATCGACTGTATAACAAATACCCAATACTGACTAAAATAAAACCAACACACACCAAAAAGACATCACCACAAAACATAACAATAATAACACTGTTGGAGACAATAGTGAACGCACCCACTAACCATCAGTATAATGTGACATCTCGTGGCCGGTATAAATAACATTTTTGAATGTATAAATAACTTGTTTGAATGTAACTCGTTCTCTTTTTCAACAACCGTTGACCGAACAACACGCACATTAATATTCATAATAAATTAGTTTTTTTTTCCTCTTTACAATTTTATTTTATTTCAAACATTTTTTGGTCCTTCGAGCCGGATTAGTCGTATTTACCGGACTGATCACATCTATTGAATTCCTTTTTTATATCGCATCTATCGACATTATCGGATTGTTCGTGCCGTATTCTTGTGGGTAAGAAATTTCAACATTTTTGTAAAGGGCGTGTTACTATAGTAAGCTGCTGTACAGTAATATTCTGGTGGTAAACCAACAAAACTCGTTGTTTCAATGTCAACTCGCGTTAAGCAAGCTTCGCTACAACGAGTCCTTGAACGAGCGGTGAGAAAAAGTAAGGATTTCTCGATCAATACGCCGGGAATAAGCATCGAATCCATCCAAACACAGATCGACCACGTGGCGTCCCGATACAATGAGTTTTGTGGTATACAAGATCAAATCGAGGCCGTGTGTGGTGACGAGGAACTTGAGGGAGAATACGGTAACCGTGATCAAGCGGATGATTATTACCTCGTGGCAACATCGAATTTAAAAACCTTGCAGAGACAGTTAGCAACCATGAACGAGAACCCACAAGTTGACGCCAAGGCAGCTCTCATACAACAGTCATTCGATACAAAGCTGCCCCGAATCACGATACCAACATTCGATGGCGAATACACAAATTGGACTGAATTCGAGAATTTATTCGTCGATCTCGTCCATAATCATAAACAGCTGACCAATTCGCAAAAACTGCATTATTTAAAAGCGAACTTAAGTGGAGATGCAGCATCGTTGCTCAAATCAGTGAGTATCACTAATGACAACTACGAGGAGGCATGGCGCATGTTACGAGACCGATACAACCACCGTCGGTTCATAATCGACAGCCATCTACGAAAGTTCAGAAATATGCCTGCACTACAAATTGAATCAGCTGTGGGATTGCGCAAGATAATCGATACTACAACCGACACCGTTCGCAGTCTGAAGGTTTTAGGGGTACCAGTCACAACATGGGATATAATATTGGTCAACATTATTGCAGACAAACTGGATCCTGAAACCCATCGCCATTGGGAAATATCACTAACTCGAGCACAATATCCATCATTCAAGGATCTAATCGATTTCCTCAACACCAGATGGCAATCATTGGAGATGATTTCCATGACCAAAGAACAATTGGATCTACGACAGTCACGCAGCAATGTTCCGTCTTCATCGCATTCGTCGCGCACTCGAGCACCTCGCATACTTGCCACGCAATCAACTCGCTCACTCGTCGTCACATCGGATTCTCACACCACGTGTCAAGTTTGTGCTGGAAATCACAGCGCGTTTCAATGCGATCAATTTAAACCACTGACATTCGAAGAACGATCAAATCTCGTGCGGACAAAGGGATTGTGCTTCAACTGCCTTCGCAAAGGTCACACCAGTTCGAATTGCAAATCCAGTTTGTGTCGGGTTTGCAACAAAAGACATCACACGCTATTACATAACTCCTTGAATCTGAACACCGAATCATCACCATCTTCGGTGACTACGAACCACGTGGCATCGCCATTCACGGATGTTCTGCTCGCAACAGCAATCGCTTTTGTATCGCAATCAAACCAAAATTTCGCCATTCGAGCGCTGTTGGATTCAGGATCTCAGGTCAGCTTCATTTCGGAGAGTACAGCAAATCACATCGGATTATCGAGAAGACCAGCCGCAGTTACGATCAGTGGAATATGCGTGAACGAAGCGCCCACGTCGCGTTCAATTACCGAATTTGTCTTACGTTCTCGAACCGATTCAACATTTTCCATCTCAGTCACAGCCCTCGTCGTCGAGAAGATCACAGGCACGCTACCATCGCAACCAATTGACACGCATCAATGGCCGCATTTAAATCACTTGGGACTGGCTGATCCTCATTATTATCGACCAAATAAGATAGACATTTTACTCGGAGCCGACGTTATCGGAATGCTTCAGAAGGATGGTTACATCAGCAGTGTGAATGGCTCACCTTTCGCACAAAATACGAAACTTGGCTACATCCTGTTCGGCAAGGTAGAGCGTCGGACGGCTAATCACCAGAGCTGTTTAACGGCAACTGTCGAAGACTATGACGCAATCGACAACACGCTGAGGTCATTTTGGGAGATCGAAAATGTTCATTCATCTCGAGAATTAACGCGCGACGAGTCAGAATGCGAGCGACACTACGAATCGACACACTATCGCAATGGAGATGGAAGGTACACTGTATTTCTGCCAATGAATGAGAACCCATCACCCCTTGGGAGATCACGAGAGAATGCAGTTATGCGGCTACAACATATGGAACGCCGGTTCGCTAAAAACGAAAAACTACGTTCTGAGTACACCAAGTTCATGCGTGATTATCTGGAATCAGGACACATGGAGGAAGTATCCGAAAATCACAATGTCTCGCCGGGTCAGACGTGTTATCTTCCACATCACGGAGTGATGCAACGCAAACTGCGCGTGGTATTCGATGCATCGCACAAAACATCAACCGGCACATCACTTAACCAGAAGCTTCGCGTTGGTCCCAAGCTTCAGCAGAACGTCTTTGAGATTCTAACGCGATTTCGCAAACATAAATTCGTATTTATTTCAGACATTAAGCAGATGTATCGGCAAATTCTGATGGCTCCCGAACACAGGAATTATCAGAGAATCGTATGGCGATTTTCTCCAAATGAACCAGTTCAAGATTATCGTTTGTGCACTGTCACATACGGTACTGCCAGCGCTCCGTATCTCGCAATTCGCACTATTTTGCAATTAGCTCAAGATGAGCAAGGAAAATTTCCAATTGCAGCGAAAGTCGCATCTAAGGACTTCTACGTCGACGATCTGATGACCGGCTCAGATAATATCATGGAGTTAATCGAGATCCAGAGGCAAATGGTGGATCTACTCAGATGTGGCGGCTTCGAACTACGGAAATGGTCCTCGAACAGTCAGCAACTTCTAAATGAGATACCAAGTGAGTTCTGTGAGCATCAAGGTCAACTTGAGCTAAACTGGGATGATTCGGTAAAAACACTCGGACTACATTGGTCTCCTTCAGCCGATTGTTTTGGATTCAACATCATCGCCTCATCGGATGTTTGTGTACTAACCAAACGAACAGTATTATCGCAGGCATCAAAGATATTCGATCCGCTCGGCTGGGTATCTCCTACTACAATCATTGCAAAAATCATACTACAGGAATTGTGGGTACTCGGCATATCGTGGGATGAAGTCATCCCAAAATCTATTACTAAAAGATGGCTCACTTATCGAGATAGCCTGAAATCGTTAGAGACCCTAAGAATCGATCGCTGGATACATCATTCAACAACTCACAATAATCTTCAACTTCACGGGTTCAGCGACGCCTCTGAGAAAGCATACGCGGCGGTGGTGTATGCTCGCACAACGTTAACCGATGGATCCTCAAAAATCACCTTGCTGGCATCCAAGACCAAGGTTGCACCACTAAAAACAGTCAGCTTGCCACGTTTGGAACTTTGTGCCAGTGTACTTCTCACCAAACTAATACACACTATCGTTCAGTCACTTGACGTTCCTCAAGTCCAAATCTTTGCGTGGACTGACTCACAGGTGGTACTTGGTTGGCTGCGCAGCTCGCCCAATCGCTGGAAGACATTCGTGGCTAATCGAGTATCGCAAATCTTGGATTACACTCAACCAACCAATTGGTATCATATCGAGAGCAAACAAAACCCTGCAGATTGCGCTTCTCGTGGTGTCGACCCTTCGTTATTACACAGCCATCCACTATGGTGGACAGGACCAGCTTGGTTGCGAGATGATCAAAGTCAATGGCCACGCCAGAGATCCAGCGAGGCTTACATCAGCATCGACGAAAGAATCATAAAAACAATGATCGCAACACATGCAGAAGCCGTGACGTCCCACAACGATTTACTTCGCCTACTCACTCGAATCTCATCTCTTGGAAAATTACTTCGTGTCACAGCATACTGCAGACGTTTCATCCAAGGTCGTCGCCTCAACATAACATTTTCGAGGAACTTCATCACTGTACCCGAGCTCGATTGGGCATTCGAGTTTTGGATTAGACTGATTCAAGGATCACATTTCGCAGACGATATATCGAGACATCAATCAGGAGAGCATTTATTGGACAAGAGCCCACTTCGATCTCTGAACCCTTTTATTGACAGCGATGGCATACTCCGGGTCGGAGGGCGGCTCAGCAACTCGAACCTGCCTCACACGCAGAAGCATCCGATCATTCTTCCCAAGGACAATCAGTTTACCAACCTGCTCATCTCGCGAGCACATCGCACAACGCTACACGGTGGACCACAGCTGATGCTGGCTCATTTGAGAAAACACTACTGGATTCTAGGCATCAAAACATTGGTACGTTCATACGTACACAGGTGTGTTGTGTGCTTTCGCCAACGCGCAACAACGAGCCAGCAACTGATGGCTAGCCTGCCATCACATCGTGTTACACCTTCGAGGCCGTTTCTACACAGTGGTGTGGACTACGCAGGTCCAATACTTATAAAACAACGTAAGGGTCGTGGTGGTGCATCAACAAAGGGCTATATTTGCATTTTCGTGTGTCTATGTACGAAGGCACTACATTTGGAGTTGGTGTCCGAACTCAGTACAAGTGCATTCATTGCGTCGTTCAAAAGGTTCACCGCGCGAAGAGGGAAAATCCGTAATCTATACAGCGATTGTGCAACCAATTTCATCGGAGCTAGTCGCCAACTAGCATTTCTGCATCAGAAGAGCACGAGAGAAGTTACTCCGGAAATCGCTGCACTGTTGGCTGAGGATGGGACAACCTGGAATTTCATTCCACCTGCTTCGCCGCATTTCGGTGGTTTGTGGGAAGCAGGCGTTAAATCGGTAAAGCATCATTTGCGACGTATCATGGGCCATGCATTACTCACGTTCGAAGAGTTGACGACGCTGCTGTGCCAGATCGAGGCGTGTCTAAACTCACGACCACTGTGCCCGATGACGAACGATCATGATGACTATACCATCATTACTCCTGGGCACTTCTTAATCGGGGAGGCACCAATCACGACACCAGAACCAACCCTACTCGATGTGCGAACAAACCGTCTCAATCGCTACCAGCAAATGCAGAAAATGTATCATCATTTTTGGAACATTTGGTCGACAGAATACCTATCTCGATTGCAGCAACGGCCGAAATGGATGAGAGTCCACAACAACCTTAACATCGGTCAGTTAGTCATTATCAAGGAAGGAAACATCCCGCCCTCGAAATGGTTACTCGGAAGGATCATCGAGACGCATCCAGGATCCGACGGGCGAGTTCGAGTTGCAACGGTCAAATGCCAGAATGCTGTCTACAAACGACCAGTGACGAAACTGTGCCTGCTGCCTATACCAGACAACGACATGAGTGACTAAACTATTCAAATACTTTAGGGTGGCCGGCAATGTTGGAGACAATAGTGAACGCACCCACTAACCATCAGTATAATGTGACATCTCGTGGCCGGTATAAATAACATTTTTGAATGTATAAATAACTTGTTTGAATGTAACTCGTTCTCTTTTTCAACAACCGTTGACCGAACAACACGCACATTAATATTCATAATAAATTAGTTTTTTTTTCCTCTTTACAATTTTATTTTATTTCAAACATTACAATAAGTAAAATATGTACTAGATTTTAATTTTATTTTGTCTTTCATGCGATTTCTAATTAAATTTTATAATTTAATCACAAAATTTGAATTCTAATCTTTCAATTTATTGGTATAAGAAAAATGTACTCAATGCTGAAAATGTGTATTTGTACTTATTAATAAACCAGTTTATTTGGCAGAGTAGTGTTTTTTTGTCGAAATAAAACATTTTATTCTGTTTATTTATTAGTTCTTATTAAATTAATCATAAATATTTTTTATTAAAAATAAAATTGTTAGAAATTTTGAATGTTTACACATGTCAAGAAATATCACGACAGTTTCGCGACAGTTTGACTCATTTCACGTAGGTTTTATTGTATATAAGCGTATAAAAATACAAAATAAAAAGGAGTTTGTTTATTCAAAAAAAAAAAAAATGTTATTTATACCGGCCACGAGATGTCACATTATACTGATGGTTAGTGGGTGCGTTCACTATTGTCTCCAACAAACACACGTTGCTGGAATAACAAACAAATCACAAAATAACCAAACAGAACTTGTACAGAACACATATCTAATGATGGAAACATACCGAGATCACAGCCACATTTTTACAGACGGATCGGTTATAGGAGAGGAATCAGGCCTAGGAATATACACCGAAGATAACAAAGGCAGTTTTGCAATAAAACTAAACAAAAGAACAAACATAAATAGTGCAGAACTAATTGCTATTAAAATAGCAATTACTTTAGCACAAATAGCAAACAAAGAGAAAATAGTAATCTTTACTGATGCACAAAGTGCTTGCATAACAATAAAAAACGCACTTACGAGTAACACAGACAAACATTTCGAAAATCAAATTATCGACATCGCAGGATACAACAGAAACAAACATATAACAATTCAATGGCTACCAGGCCACATAGGGATAAAAGGAAACAAGATAGCAGACAGACTTGCAAAAACATCACTAACACATCCTACACACTCTATGGACAACGAACCAACAATGACAGAGACTTTAGCCACAGTTCAAAAGGAAATATTAAACGAATGGACAACAAAATACAACTACATGACTACAAACATAGGACAGGACTATCGCAACATCAAACCAACCCCATGCACAAAAACATGGTTCAAAAACTCAAAACTAAACTCAAACGAGATCAAACAAATAACACGAATAAGAACAGGACATACATATAACAAAAAATACAAACACATAATAGGACTGGAACCTACACCAAATTGTAATACATGCAATACTATAGAAAATAACCACCATATAATAAACAGATGCCCAATCTACAACCAAAAAAGAAACAAATACCCACTACTGACTAACTACACACTAAACGACATACTAAAAAGAGAAAGAGACGAAGAATTTAAATTACTGGTCAACTTCCTTAAAGAAATAAACTACGAATTATAAATAAGCAAAACACCCTAAATACGTCAATATCACTGTAATTAAAGCATAATATTCATATATAAACTCAATGGCTAAAACACTAAACATAGAATAAAACTAAAACATAGAACAGAAAACAAAAACAGACTAGAATAAACATAGAACCAACCAAATTGTAACATACTTCATAACATATATTCTACTACTAAAAATAATAGATGTTACAAAAACAAAAATAAATCTACACAAATAAGCAGAAAAAAAAAAAAAAGAAATGTCAAAAGATACAAAGCATTCAAATTTTGAAAATCTAATATCTAACCTCCGAAAGGAAAAGAAAAATTGAGTTTACACTAGTAAAAAAAAAAATACAATCCATAGCTGCAGCTCTTCCCCTGAGAAGATTTTGACAGCGAAAGTGGAAAACCAGAACAAATAGGTCATATGAATGGAAACATTCGACCACAAAAAACTAAAAAACAAACAAACAAATTTCATTTCCTTCTCCCATAAATAAATAAATAATATGATCTTGCTTTAATCGAACTATGTATTGATTTATTTGAATATGTTATGGTCGTATTTAAAAATATGTGGAACTTTCTAAATAGTAATTTGTTGTTCTAAAATTTGTGATTTAATATTTCAATTTTTATTTGTAGTTTTAATTGGTGGTGGTTCATTTTCTGCGTTATTAATCTCTAAAACTGGTTCGCTTGAGAGAGGATCATTATTTAATGCGGACAGATCAAAGAATTCAGTCGCCGCAATCACGCAAGGTAGATGTAGAGAAGTCGATTGCAAGGCTAAGATTAGAAAAAGGGCGGACACCTCGTCTAATAAAAGGTAGACACACTCCACTAAGTTCAATATAGCGAAACAAGTCTGGACAAAATTAGACTTAGCTAGCACGCTCAAAAACTTGTGTAGAGGGATTAAACGGTGAATAACTGTCTCTACTCTTGTTCAAACTGGACACTCCATTGGTGGATGAGTTTTGACTATGATAGCCAGAGTCCGTATGTTTGATCAGATGGCTTTATCTTGTAACCAATGCATGAATAGTTTACACACGGCCTAGGTTGACTTACCATCATAGAAAAAGAAAATATGTCGCTGATGTCACGGAACCTCCCAACTCGAACGTAGCAAAACGATTAAACACCCAGTTATTTACGAACGGTGATCATCCAAAATAAATTCTTTACAGCCAATTAGAGGTTATGCTGGGCTTATGATGGGACTTAACAACGGGTCTAATTATAACATTGGTAGAGAAACCCCCAACAAAATTTCATTAGGAACTTCCTGTGATTACGGGAAGAATTTCCAAAAATAAAACACATTTTTAGCTTTATAAGTCAACTTTATTAGCTTTCGGTTTTTTCAAATCAGCTATATACATTTGAAATACATGCAAAATATTAATTTTGTAATTAAACTCCTCTATCTTACTTACACTGATATTTTTTTCAGATTTAAGTTTAATTAAACGCTGCATTTGCTCATCGACTATGTTCGTGTTGTAATTACTCTTTAATATTTTATTCATTAACTTTACATAAAAGTCACGGGATTTCTGCTTCTTTTCCAGATGATCATCATCTACTAAATTGATCAGGGATACCTCTAAAATAATTGTTTCTAGTTCCCTTTTATCTCGACTTGTATGAATAATTTCCATAAATTTTCCAGTTAGTTCATCTAGTTCTGGGATGCAGCCTTTTAAATGTATTTTGATATTGCCGTACGATTTAACGAAACGAATTAAACTATCCACACTAAATGGCTCATCTGTATTGGAAATTAATTTACTCAACTTATTATGTTATATTACACTTTCTAAAAGATTAATTTAAGAGGAAAGGGAATAGCTAATAAATTATTAATAAACTACTTTATCTACAAAATATGTAAGTTAGCAAAATTAGTAAGAGCAATATATCAAAAGAAGCCAAATTCAAACACAGCCAAGATTTATCATAGTAGTAACAAAGCAATAAAGAATTGTGCTGAATGTATAATATATTCGGATTACCTCAGCCACTGAACATCTCTTTGGTCCATCTGTTTTTTCCTGTGACGCAGGCTCGATTTAACCATTGTGACTTCTCTTCCTAGACGTGCACTCTCAGTCCCAATATCTGTTTGTTTTTCGAATGAAGCCCAAAATATCAAGTATCCTTAAGGTCGTCAGTTAATCCTCAAGTAGGAATCGTAATCCAAAGGAGTACCATCTATGGAGTGAGTATGAAGGACAGAAGCACAAGAAGTGCTCAGCAGTTCTTCTCCCCTTCCATACAGTTTGCGAAGTTCCTAATTTTCATTCGAAATATATGATTATTACGGAAACAATGTCCCGTGAAAATTCCCAGCAAGAGCATCAAAGTACTCTCTATCATAATTCAATAAGTACTGGGTTCTTTGCTGATTCATTGTCCCAAAGATTTTGGATAGCCGACAAGAGATGAAGTTATCCCTTCTGGTACAGACCACCAAAGTGATATCTCTCTTAAGAGATAATAACGTTTCTCCTAGAGCGCGATCAAGTTCTACAAAGGTGGAAGCTGCACCCAAACGGGCCAATTTATCAGCCAATACATTTCGTTTAAATCCATGTGGCTGGTTATCCAGTAAAATCCAACTTAATCCGGTCTGGCTAGTATGTTCAAGGCAATTACCGTCTTCAAAACAAGTTTCGATGAAACAGTATTGGAACCAATTAGAGTAGTCACAGAAAGATTGCAGATACGATGATTTCTGCAATTCAGAGTGCTGTTCTCAAAATTGCAGCAATTTCCGCCTGAAAGACAGTAGCGTACATTCCAAGGGGAGATAGATAATTTTACCCATGATTTAGAGGTTGGATGGGGAAGATCCCCAACAGATCCAAAGATCTCCAACAGCCATCTCAAGCTTTACAGTAGGCGTGGTGTGTATAATTCCCATAATACTCAGCACAAGTCTTTGAAATCGATTTGGAGATTACCCACTCAATGTTCTAGGCCACCAAATAAATGCAACAAATAAGATTGCGGGTCATAATAACCGAAACTATAGCCAGTACATAAATTTGGATTACCATCCCCATGATTGACCAAATCACTGTTTGCATTTCGAGTAAATGTTGCATTTCTTTTTTTTGTGTTTTCACATTGTGCGAGATAATCTTTTAATCTAACCAGATACTTGATTCCTAAAGAGAGTGGGAGACTTGATGATTCCTCACCAAAAATAAAGGAGAAATTGCAGATTCAATATTAATATTACTTTTGTGGGAACAACAGTCCGATGTTACCCAATTAAATAATAAATACAAACGTTCTATTTTGGATGGATGTTATAAAATATACTTGGGTCCTGTGATTTTATTTATCATTAATTAATTAGTACTACGACTCCTTAATCCTTGTTGGAATGAATGTATTTGAATTTTGTGTTTCGATGATTTTCTAGAGTTGGGGAGCATAGTTTTTAATGGGGTATATACACTTTTGGGACTTGTCGTGACAAAGGGGGGAAGAGAAGAAATTATTCAAAAATAGCGTAGCGTCGTTTATGGATCATAGGCATTGACGTAATAGTAGAATCCGTTGTCGTTTAATCGGACTTGGAGTGAGTTGACCACAAGACAGCACAAGAGCAGTCCAGCGGTTTTTCAATCCGTCCAATGACTTTATTCAGTGTTGTATTAACAATTGTATGCGTGTTGTTTGGAATATATGGGATTTTCTAGTGCGTTGTCCCTAAGGTACTTATCAACCAATAGCTCTAAATATTTAAGTAGAAAAGAGGACAGGCTTATAGGTCGAAAACTTTTTGTCCCGCCATCTCTTTCCATCCTTCGGAATGAACACTCCTGAAATTTCCGAATGATCTGGGCATGTATCTCAGGGCCGAACTGACTTTGAAGATTTGTGCAAGGTGTTTTAGGATGGTTTCCTGTCCTTCCTGTAGGAAACCAGGAAATATCTCATCTGAACCTCTTTTTTTGCGAGAAAGAACCAGCACAGCATAAGATTCTATCTTTAGCACCGTCAGTTAGTAAAGTTCTTGTATCACTTAGATCATCTTAACAAAACTAATCTTATCTCTAAGCTCTTTTACCCCCAACCTATACGATGAGTCGTCACATCAGCTATACACTGCTCCCATCTTGTATAGTTTAGTATCTCATCGGTAATATGCAGTTAACGTGTCTTGCAAATTTATCAACATTGGTGAAAATGAAAAGTTCTGTCGGGTCAGATTAATGCAACAGGATGTAGACTTACGGCATAAAAGCAATTAGAGTTCAAGCAGTATAAAATCAGAATAATCATAATCCGCAAACTAATGAAAAATGTGGATAAGCTAGTTTGCTCGAAGAATGTTGCCCATGAATTTAAGAAAAGTCCAGATTTCAATAATCCACGTGGCCAACAAATAAAATTTCATACGCATGAGAGACAATCGAAAACAATATACTTGAAGCAAACGCAGTACCAGGTGCCATCAATACGCTTAATTAGTTGTTCAGTAAATGCAAAATATTTGACGAAGTGTTAACACATTAGACTCGTTGAATCATTAGAGAAATGCCACTACCTAAACCAAAACAACCTACAAGTGAATGTATCGGTTTGAAGTGATTGTCAAATATATTAGTGAGCTACTATTTCAGTTCAAGAAACAAAAGAAAATAATTAAATCTAACAATTTTTGCTATCGGTTTTTACAGACCCCATGTTGCTCTTTCACTCCGTTGCCATTTAACCCAATCACACAGATACGCATCTTGTCGAACACTAGAAGTAATTGCAAAAATTCTCGATAGTCTGTTCTCAACTTTAACACAGCATTGTGACTGCTTTACTGTCATTTTACACAGATGTGCATAATTTTTTTGGTATTCCTAAATATTCAAGCGCATGCCATAGTGTCTCTCGATTGATCAAGTCATTGACTTACTTGTAATCGACAAAAATCTGGCGAAAAATCTTAATCAGTGACTGACCGATTTGGACGAAATCCTCCTTGGTATCACCGATAATTTCCTCCGCCACAGGAGTAGTGCTTCGCAAGATAATGAATGACAGTAACATGTATGCTGTGCAAAGTAGAGCTATACCGCGATAATTATCACACTTCAAGAGATCACCCTCGTTGAACATTGGACATAACGCGGCCACTTTCCATTTTTCATTCATGACTTTATTTCGCCCTGGCAATCGAACAAGATAGAAAAGACAGTTTCACAAAGTTAGCCCTCCGAATATCAAGAGCTCTGAATTAATTCAACCAACTCCTGGTGAACGATTTTTTTTTTCTAATCAAAATCTAATCAAATACAGCCACAATTTTTCTAGATATAAATTTATAAAATAAAATTCAACAAGTAACCAAGAGTTGTCATCAGATGCAGAGAAGTCGTAATAATGGAACGTCTGTGCCACCTAAAGAAATATACGGACAGCTTATCAATAAAGAAAATACACCGAAACATGCTCAATCTGTATTATGATCACTATGCAATATTAAAAACACTAATCCCAAAAGTCTTACATCGAGAGAAGCAATAATTCCTTACTATGAAAGATCAAACAGCTGAAGTGACCCAGCTAGCAAGATCTATGACGATTTATGACAGATACGGTTAATCAGAGATTAGCATACATTACATGCTCCTGTTAAACGAGCAGATTACGATAGCGCTTAAATAAGAAAAAATTTGCTTGCAAGTAACTGATGAGTGGATTGACGTTTTGTTGAGTAGGCTTGCCTAAATAACTGAATTTTAAACAGATCTATAAAACGAAAATCGTATTGAGACTCACGAACTGTAGAAGGTTGTCATTGAACCTGGTAATTCTCCTGGTTAGGTCAATAACGTACGATGAGTGCCTAATATTTGTATTAATTTATAATGTGTAAACATTGGATGCATTGTGATTGACTACATATAGGGACTCGAGTTGGAAATATTGATCGTTTGATCCTAAAGCTTTACGAGCAAGTCACTGTAAGAAGACCAGTGTAGAGTCGAGATCGTATTTATGGAAAAACACGACTTCAGATTCATGAGATTCTTAATTTTTTAAATAATTTCTCAGAAATATAATTTAAGCCTACTAAAGTAAGTATAGAAATGTTTAGAGGATGCAAGAACTGAAGCTGATTATATAACAACAAGAATTATGATGTTCTCAAGGTAAGTAGAAATTTATGAAAGTCCAGGACGAGCTTTAATCGAAAATGTAACCTGGTAATTGTCACACTTGTCTTCCCATTTTTAATGGATCGCTGACCAATTAGGTTAGTCAAAATTCAAACGATACGCACCGAACAACCTTTGAAGCACACCTCTTTAACAATTACATGTGTGTATAGTACACTAAGTTTCTTAATAAGCTTGGACTTCAAGGAATCTGGCTATAGATCAAAATTGTTATATGCATTAAGTTTGTGTTTTTAGTTTAGTTTAATTCTATCTGGGATTGTTTAACGAGTCGAAATAGCTAAATTATAAATGAGTGCAGTTGATACAGTCCAGTTGCATATTGTTTAAAGAAATATATTTAAGAAATTTAATAATGGCCATCACCAACACAAAGAATCCCATTCAAACATTAAAATTCCATTCTGTTATTTACCTGATGACGATACAAAGTCCAGCCAAGTTTTCGTTCGATTGCCGAATAACTTAATGGCGGGAAAATCATCTGCATGCAGGACGCCATATTTTTTAGCCATCTTAGCATTATCTTTATCACCATAATCTTTTACTCCAACAAGTCCACACAATAGATTATCTAAATAATTGTATTCCATACAAAATTTACAAAATTCCTCGTGTTTCTCGCCATACGGGAATGCAATGTCAAATTTAACAATCGAATTATTAAACTTACTAATAAATTTATCAAAATTGAATTCACTTAACTCAATAGCGGCTCGGCATGATTCGCTATTGATTTGTTTAACACAATATATTAAATAAAACAATAGAATAACATCCAATGAATGTTTAATATTCATTTTGTATTTGACGATAAATCACAGAAATATTATATGCGAATATCTAAAATATAATTTATGCGAATATCTATCTATGCGATAAATACAAGCTTGTCTTGTGTGACTTGTTACAACGATGTAGTGTTGCACAATGCACATCGTTTGTGTGATGTGCTGGACATGACGGCGTTAATGGGTGCGTTCACTGCGCAACAAAAAGTAACAATGTTACTTTTATCGACAACTTGTCGTTCACTGCACAAAAATTGTGACGTTCACCACACAAGTTGTCGTAGTAAAAAGTAACTTTTTTTAACTGCAGTCTAGAGTGTAGTAAGCTATTGGGTGTGTTCACTGCAAAACAGCGATGTCGGTGTGATGTGATGTCGAAAATGTTAAACCGACATCGATGTTAATCGAAACAACATTTTCAACCAGTGAACAACATATTGTTATTTTATGTCAAAATGTTGTTTTGTTTTAAAGATATTTCTAGCGTTTTGTTGTGTGATTTCAATAAAGTGTCTAACATAATATTAAATTAAAAAAAGTAATTTCAATTTTAAAAAATTAAATATAATATAATATTGATATTAATATTTTTTGAATGCAGAACATGTCAAATAAAAGATCAAATAAAAAAAACGATTGTTTAAATCGCAGCTGAGCAGAAGATTAGTTGTAAATATTTCCAACATTACAAAGTTATCTTATAAGTTATCAGACTCCGAAGACGAGGAAATAATATTGATTGCAAGTCAAAAGGAGGCCCACCACGTATTAATTTGTATGTTGAAACAATTGTATTTTAAATTGTCGAGTTTCAACAGTATTTTCGAATGTCAAGAGATGCGTTTGAGAAACTCCTCGGCATATACATTTAGTACTAGGAAAAATATTTAGAAAAAATAAATAATTTTATTCAAAATAAGTGAATTTTTTTTCCATTTTAACTTAAAATTGTATTATTTTTATTTTAAGAGATTTCGAACTTTAAAAGTTTTCATCAAAAATTAAATTCATAGAAAACAACAAATTTGACATATAGTGACAATCGCTTACTACACTCTAGACTGCAGTTAAAAAAAGTTACTTTTTTACTACGACAACTTGTGTGGTGAACATCAAGTTGTCGTTTTATGTTGTCACAATTTTTGTGCAGTGAACGACAAGTTGTCGCTAAAAGTAACTTTTTGTTACTTTTTGTTGCGCAGTGAACGCACCCATTGTCACTATATGTCAAATTTGTTGTTTTCTATGAATTTAGTTTTTGATGAAAACTTATAAAGTTCGAAATCTCTTAAAATAAAAATAATACAATTTTAAGTTAAAATGGAAAAAAAATTCATTTATTTATTTATCTAAATATTTTTCCTAGTACAAAATGTATATTTGCATGTATGTATACTCAAACGCATCTCTTGACATTCGAAAATACTGTTGAAACTCGACAATTCAAAATACAATTGTTTCAACATACAAATTAATACGTGGTGGGCCCTCCTTTTGACTTGCAATGAATATTATTTCCTCGTCTTCGGAGTCTGATAACTTATAAGATAACTTTTTAATGTTGGAAAATTTACAACTTATCTTCTGCTCAGCTGCGATTTAAACAATCGTTTTTTTATTTGATCTTTTTTTGACATGTTCTGAATTAAAAAATATTAATATCAATATTATATTATATTTAATTTTTTAAAATTGAAATTACTTTTTTTAATTTAATATTATGTTAGACACTTTATTGAAATCACACAACAAAACGCTAGAAATATCTTTAAAACAAAACAACATTTTGAAATAAAATAACAATATGTTGTTCACTGGTTGAAAATGTTGTTTCGATTAACATCGATGTCGGTTTGACATTTTCGACATCACATCACACCGACATCGCTGTTTTGCAGTGAACACACCCAATAATATAAGAACCCTATGAGCCTATAATTTTACTATAGGAACTTTCGAATGGCGTGCATTAACAGAATGAGAATTGAGCTACTTCTTAGATAATTCAGTTGCTTTTAGAATAATTTAGCTATTGAAGGTAAGTTCGTTTGTACTGAATTAACTGCATATATATTGAGTTACTATTCCGTTAATTGACCTACTATTCACATAATTAAGCTTCTGCAGTGAATTGATCGTTCGTTTCCAACAATTCAGATAAATGTCAAATTATTAAATTCGTGTAGATTTGCTTGTGTTGTAGATATTTATATTATTCAACTTTTTCTTTTTGAATTTAATAATTCCTTTTCTCTAAGCCTTTCACTTTTAAGTTAATAGAATTCTTCTTTTGAATTATTTTTTCTCTTTCTTCGATTTGGTGCCTAAAATAATAATAACAATAATAAACAAAATTTCAAAATACAAGAAAAACAATTATGTGATTTATCTACACAAGCAAAAACATTATTCAGATAAATCAGTTGCTCAATAGTTTTACTGAAGTGAAGCGTACCAAACGAACGCGCAAATCACTTCAGTAATTCTGATAATTTAGTTAATTCACCACAAACGAACGCACCTGAATGATTTGGGTGTTCGTTTGTGGCATTTTACACCTGTATTTTTCCGTCAATTTCGCTTTTTCGTGCAGCTGAATTTTTTTTTCATATTTGTCTATGTATGTGTGAAAATATTGCATTATTAAAATGGGGTGTTTACACGTACTATGCTGCATCATTTCTTCGTCTCTTACCTCTTCGTCAATAAACTAGTTTTAGAGTAGGGATTTTTGTGTGCATTTTTTCAAACAATTTTTTGTGTGCCTCACAATTTGAGACACACTAATACTACGATAAAGTAATAAAACAATTTTTAGGGTCGGATTTTTTTTGATTATGATTATGATTCATTATGATTATGACTATTGATGGAAAAAGACCAAATCTAAAATATAGGTAGATACGCTTATTTTAAGGTGTAAAAACCTGTTAAGGGGTCGATTTTTTTCTTCGTTCACTTTCTATTATGTTTTGTTTATGAAATTTTAGAATCATGACAAAAATTTTATTTTTTAGGATTTTTTAGGTTGTGTTTTGTATTCAATAATTCAAATGGTGATTTCTAAATACAACATTTATCTACAACATAAATCTTTATATATGCGCTTATATTTTATATGTATTGGTAAAATGAAAAAAAAATCGATTACCCTTAACTCGAAGTTTAATTATTTTGCAAAATATTTTTAATTGTTTTTTTATAAAACAACACATGAATTTCCATAAACATTACTATTTTTTTTAGTTAAGAGAACCTTTCTTCGCAAAGCATCAAAATATAATGAAAATTTTCTCACGCAAACTAATATAACTCGAAGTTTTGATGTCGATTTGAGTTTTTACGTGTAAACGACAAGGTGCGCAGTGAGGTTGTGTAGTGATGAATAAATGTAAACAGGCCCAATGAATACTTAGTCGAGCGAATATCGTACAGTAACCAAATGGAGAAAAAAAATTTATTTTAACACGTATTTTAACACGTCGCCGGATGTAGCTTAATGGTTAAGAGAGTTTCTCATCACGCCGCGGTCTCGAGTTCGATTCCCGCCGTTGACCAAAAATTAACATGCAACCGGATGACATAAAAACGCGTTTGTGTGTAAAAACATTCGTTGGGCTGACCACCTACAATGTGCACCAATCATTAAAAAATGGTTTGTCCTGTCTCAGTTGAGACGTGGTAAGGGCCGTTTACGGCCTCTAAGCCATAAATTATTTTTTTATTTTTTCTGTAAATTTTTTTCTGTATTCTGTATTTATGATATATTGAATTTGACGTTTCACACATATGCATAAGCACAATTTTATTATATTGAGTTGCGTCCAAATTCGACCTATCGCGACACGTTCCATACGAAATCTTTTTCTAAGTCGAAAGCAAAACTATGTCAAAGTCGAAACTAAATATTAGTTTTTACTTCGATATATGACGAAAAATTCAAATTTTGTGACTTGGGAAGTGAAGAGTTGCGAATCGAACACTCAATTCACTTCAGTTGATTCAGTTAATTCAGCTAATTCTATTAATTCATGCCAGTCGAAAGGGCTTATAATTGCTTTCCAAAGTCATTTGTTTCCAATCGACCAACCGCTAGTATCCGCTAGTAGTTCGTTACGTGTCTATCTACTTGCAACTGCTCTTGTTTTTTTCACGAGTAGCTAGAAGCAGTTACGCATGATTTCACCACTACGCAACTTACAGTTGATGGGTTAAGGTAATTTGTACTTTACAACCATATTCATAGAGGCGACCTGATTTACCTTTCCTGACGCAATAGACATCAGTGGCCCTATTCTGGTTTTCCCTGGGAATTGGGAATTGGGAAAAAAATTTTCCCAATTCCCAACTATAATAATTCCCAATATTTTATTCCCCAATTCCCAAAAGTGTATTCTGGCGTGCTGGGAATTATTTCCCCTCTGTGAAACAAATAGTTTTAAATGTTCGCCACTAGAGTACCTTTTTAATGGTTTTTTTCATGGTGCGTTATGTTAAAATTTGAATATGATTTAAATATTGATGGATGAATAACAAATTTAAAACAAAAATAGGTGTTTTCGCTTTTGAAAAACAAAAAATTTTTTAGGGTCGGAATTATTTTCTATGAGTATTTATGAATGAGCTAATTTTTTTATATTTTAGGGCAGATAAGACCAAATTTAAAAAAATAGGTGTTTTTGCTTATAAGAAATAATAAAAAAATTTAAATTTATACTCTAGTATTATGATTATAAGTATTTTACCATAAGAAATATGAATTCCCAACAATTTTAATAGGGAAAAATAAACGTCAAAACTGTTATAATTGGGAATTATTTTTTCCAAACAAAATATTTTTCCCAATAGCCAGAATACACTTTTGGAAAAAATAATTCCCAACTGTTATAAAAACGTCAAAAATTCCCAATTCCCAATTCCCTGGGAAAACCAGAATAGGGCCACAGGGCTCATGGAGACTGTACACTTTATCTTTGCTCTTTTTTATTGCTCTTTATCTTTGCTCTTTGTATTAAAAATAAAAATAATTTTATTTCCTTAGTAACATCAGTTTTGACTAACAAAAAGTTTAAATAAAGTTTTTTGAAAATTTGTATGCTTACATAATAAAATATAGGTTATGTTTTACACATATAGGTTATGTTTTACTCATATTTATCAATTTTTAGCGTTCCAATCGACCAAAGCAAAGACACGCAACGAACTACTAGCGGATCACTAGCAGGTACTAGTGGTTGGTCGATTAGAAAGCAACTTATATGAATGATGATTTAATTCGGTTAAACAGAGTGAAGTTATCCAACAGCTTTTAATTACACACTTAACACAACACTTAACGAAGTAAAAAATTATATTTTTGATTATATACGTACTTTATATGAGCTTCTGCTAAAAGTTAAGATCCTTGAACTAATGATGGCGAACCAAGCTTCTTATTCTTTGAAGATTTTATGAAATTAATCTTTAAATGTACCTTGGGAAAAATTTGTATCTCTATTCTCTTTTTGTAATGATTGCTTCCGATGTCTTCTAAGGTCTATGATTAATATTCCAACAAGAATCGCGTCTCGTCCCTTTTCCTGTTTGCTGCTATCACCGACCATTGTTTATTGTAAAGGTTTCAAAGATGAGTAGTTGACATGGATCGTTTTATGTAAAACTCCATTCCTGTATTTCTACCAGTTATGTTGTATGTCTGTCAGTTTCTATCTTTACAATCTATTTTGAGGCTCAAAATAGGTTCGCTTATTTACGTCCTACTTTACGCAATTACATAGCCAGATCGAGGACGTAAATTCCATGCCAGCCCATAGTACTGACATAGAATATGGGTTGGACCATGAACTTTGTACTTCAACAGGAGCTCATAGATGTGTTCATTCACACCATCGATCGTAATCAATTATTGTGGATTGGTAATCCTTTTATAAAATTAATCACGGGCTTCTTTTCAACATAAAACCCTGTGGTTAATGCAAATTGCTCAAAAATTGATAATCTCACCTTGAGCTTCTGGAGATCCTTTGGCTTTTAAGAGCTGTGGTTTGTACAACGGCATGCTTAGCTTGCAGTGTGCAAACGATAGAACTCTTAAGTGGGTCCTCGAAGCTGTGTGGTCTCTACATCCCAGGGAGGGAGCTGAGCTGGAGTGTATCCTATTCTGCAACCCACCCAGGCCTGTATAGGCTACAGTTTTAGTCCCGAGCCCGATTCAAGAACCTTCGCATATTCTGAACGGGATAAAAAAACAAAGCCCGGGGCTTAAAACCAACAAATGGACCATCTTTGGTTACAAGGCTGGAAGCACTTGTTTTAAACCCTTCTCTGCTCTAAGTAGGGTCACAATAAATGTGCCGCAAAAGGAGCTAAGGAGGGAAAGGAAAAAGTGTTTTCTACTATCTCACCTTGATTGGAATGGTTGACGTACAGTTTATACAGATAACCTTGTAGCATTCAAAAATGTCGTCCTCATAAAAAACTGCAATACATTAATATCTAAGTCTTTTTGATTCAGGAACCGTGTATTCACGGAACAAAATCAAAGGACTCAATCCAGTGACCTCAGGTTCTATCCTGGCTAGTGATACCTGCTCGACCCTAGAGCTGACTCACGTCTGCTTATGATATGATCTCCGTTTATTTTCCATATGATTCAGAACTTCATTCTCCTACTTAAGAGTTTCTCAAAGCTATAGATTCGTTATAATATCCCAATCATTGACGGATACGATGCAAATTCACATCACGTATGCTGTGGCAGAACCGATATTAAGCCTAGAGGAATTTCCCTCTTGGGATACCTAGCTGCGTCTAACCTAGTCATCTCGAATGTGAGCAATAGACCTACCTTTTTGACATCCTCAAGGCAAGAAGTAATTGATATTATTCTTGCCTCGCGAAGCCTTAGTGGAAAGCTTCGTCTGTCGATTGTCTTATATGACGTTATTCTCTCTGACCATCTCTATATCTCCTTCTCTGTAAACAGTGATAAACCGGAAATTAGAGAATTAAGGAACCCAAGAAACACTGATTGGGAACTTTACAGACTCCATCTGAACCAGTTACTTCTATCTTCAATAATGAAAATCAGAAAGTGCGGCGGAATGGAGAGTGCACTTGGCAAACTCGAAGAAGCACTAATAAGCTATGAGAAGAGCTGTTCTCTAAGTAAGCCTAAAGAAACTGGGACTGCATGGTGGACTACGGAATTGGACAGCTGAACAAAGCCATGAAAACCGGTAAAACGAAAGATTGGGACTTGTACATATCTTCACAGAATACAAGAAATGTATCCGAAGTAAAAACAACGAAATGAAGACCTTTCTATGAAAAAGTGGAAAGTCTCACGGCAACCACTCAACTCAAGAATGTTCTCTGTGGTTACATGAAGGTCATTATCAGAAAACGAGTACAAATCAGACAGGTTTAGATGTACCAATGAAAACTTATTTTCTCGAAATTGAGAATTCTAATGTAGTAGATGGAAATCAACTCCCACATTAAGTTTCAGATATTGGAACATGGTAGCGAAGCTGATGACAAAAGATGGAATCCGATGGAGCATCGGTTCTTTCTCAAAATTTAAAACACCAGGTCTAGACAGGATATTCCCAGGTCTCCTACAGGAAGGACTGGAAATTATCCTAGACCACCTTGAACATCAGAGCTAGTTTGGCCCTGGGATACATTCTAAGATCATGGAGAAAAGATAAAGTATTCGGACGGATTTAAAAATAGTTGGACAGCAAGGATTTTGCCTTGGAAGCGTTTCTGGATATCGAAGGGACGTTTGATAATGCTTCCTTCAGTTCAATGATCTCTGCAGCTGAAAGACCACAGTTGTTCGGTGGTTTAGCGCCATGCAGGTCAAGGAGAATAACTACAAACTTAGGTAGTGATACGACGACGGTGACCGCCCGACATGGATGTCCTCAAGGTGGGGTTCCGTCTTTCCTCTTGTGTTAAACTCACTCCTAGGCTAACTAAACGACAACGGATTTTCTGCCAGGGTTATGCTGATGACTTCGCCATAATACACAATGGGCCAATCGAGCCTTAGTGACTGAGAAAAAAATGCTAAAATCGTTAATATTATGTCTTATCAATGTCAAACTTGGACCTAGATCTTATATTTGTGCGATACATATTTGGTGTAGGATACAGATCAAATGAACATTTCGTTATTATTTTAGTATCCCGATTTCAGTGATTGAATGAGATGATGCTAATATCGTTAATATATGTCGTATCAACGATATTATATTATAGAAATGGTTTTATTTAAGAATACTAGCCTGAAGGTCCTGTATGACCGGCATTTTGAATTTCATTTGTATAACCCGATGATTTTCGCTAACTTGTGATCAAAAAAAAAATTTCTTGCCCTTTCATGTGACGTTTGCCAGACACCAAAACTAGATTGCTATGAGTTTGGCATCGTCGTTTTTTAATGCACGTCACTCGAATACATATTACCAGCAGTGTTAATAGTATCAGGTCAATGGTAATGGATTAGTAAAATTTTCAATATGACAATTTTGTCCGTTATGCCATTGAAAACATTCTCAATATAAATCGTTGCTGTTCAAACATGAACCATGATAGTAACATTTCTCGCAGCCGATTAGAACGGTGGAGCAAATTCGTCCTGGATATATCGAATTTTCTGATAAATCGACAAAACCTTCGCGACAACTGCATTTATACGTGTCGCGAAGATTAAAGTAATGCGAATTAGGTGAATAATTCTTGAATTCGCTGCTTACACACTCATCGAAATCGTAAGCTTTGAGCTCGTCATTTATTACAGAATCGGCGTATAAATTGGTCCCACCAAGACTATTTTTGTTGCTGCGCAAATACTTGCAAATACATCGACTAATCGCTTCTCCTCGATATGATCCGACAGTTGGCGATAAAATTCGATTACGACACATTCACCACCGTTGTTCGTTTTATTATATCCAGTTATATGAATTCCGTGATAAATATCCCGAAAATCTGATTGCATCACCATACGATCGATTCCCTCATGTGTAATTTCGGTTAAATTCTTGTACGTCGCTGAATTTACATTTGATAATTCGGGCACATACATAAGACGTTCGTTACCGTTCCGAGTAACCGCCAAATTTATTGTATTGTAGCTAAAATAGTTATTCGTTTTATTAAATACCAAAAACGAGTTAGAATAAAACTATGTACTTACATTTACATGGTCCATCGGGAAACATTCGGGCGAATCCAAGCCGGCATATACACCGCATCGATCGTACACTTTTTTGGCAAACTTCATTTGTCGATGGTTAACATTCCGGTTTACAGTCATTATCATTGATCGTTTAAATTTCAAGATCAAGATGAGATTTTCTTCATTCGTATTATGATCGCCTTCGTCTTGACTGGCGATCAATTCATCATAATCGATATTATTTTCAATATATACGTTGCTACTGTTGAATATTGGTAATGGTTCGTTAGATGTTATACCTGGATTATGTTTATCTGTCCTTACAACATTCATACTGTCGTTATTTATAGGCAGATCATTTAATTGCGGCGTCAAATTGAATCAAGTATATCGTTTAATTACTATTAGTACCATTGAACATATCAAGGAAGGTGGTATTATCCGTCGCCGTCAAGGTTGGTGTCACCTTGTCGCACGATCAACTGCAATGTGATGATTGGAGCTATCTCGAACGTGTATGAGTATGCTAATCAATGGTAAATTGGGCCAAACACTTTTGCATTCTGCCCCTTCCATTGGGATTCGAAACCGGTATCTTCCACTCCAACTGTCCCAAACAAATCGCTTTCCTGAAGACAAATCAATAGAACCCGCTTATAGTTCGGTTCTTACCTCTGCTAAATTGACCTAAGTAACATTTAGCGAAGACAAGAACCGAACACAAAAAGTACTAGCGATTTGCCGATTGGAAGGCTAGCGGTTATTAGGTATATAATAAACCCAAGCATCCGATTTGTCACTTTTCATACGGATACAGTAATGAAAATTTTGTTTTGACATTGAAAATAATACCTTCTTTGACAATTCGTCTTTGAATCAAATTTAATGTTTCTTCTTAATGTTAATTCTAAACATTTTCTCAAAATGAGTAAACTAATTTATCTTATTTACTATATATATTCTCTAAAGTGAGCACAAATTTAATTATATAATCATGCGATAAACAAAACCGATGTCAAAGTTTGACTTAATCACGTACATTTTATGGTTATCACAATGATTTGCTGTTTTTTGTCATGATTTTATGATAATAAAATATAAAAACCAATAAAACGAAACTTGCATTTCATAGTTATTATAAGTTTTAACTTTGTATAGACATAAATTTATAATTTAATATAATATTAGGTGTTGTTAGTTATAATGAATTTAAAAGCTGTACTTGCCATACTCGGAGTCTTCATTGGATGCTGTTCAAATGTTGTCGTTCTGGAGCTGCTGGTTAAGTATGTATTGTAACACGCCTATTTCATAGTTTCAGAACTATAATTGATGTTGTTTTTATTTGCAGGGCCGATCCAGGATCAGGCAATTTAATCACATTTCTACAGTTTTTATTCATAGCACTTGAAGGATTTATATTTACAGCCAAATTTGGTACGAATAAACCAAAAATTGGCCTCAAGAATTATTCAATTCTAGTGGTTATGTTTTATGTTTCAAGTGTTTGTAATAATTATGCATTTGATTTTAATATTCCTATGCCATTGCATATGATATTTCGGGCGGTAAGTAGAACAAATTTCTTGTGTAAAAAGGGGCACCTGTTATTCTATCGTCTATTACAGGGCTCTCTAATTGCAAACATGATAATGGGAATTGTGATACTTAAGAAACAATACGATTTTTCGAAATATTTATCAGTGTTTATGATTTCATCGGGTATTGTAGTGTGTACGATTATATCAGGAACCGAAGTGGTATGTAACCCGGTGGTAAATATTAAGTTAATGTTTATTTTACATTCTTGCATTATTCCAGAAAGACACGAGTAATCCTGAGTTAGCACATATCAAGCCACAGGATCCAGCATATGTGTTCTTTTGGTGGACAGTCGGAATATCTCTCTTAACGTTGGCACTCTTTGTGTCAGCCCGCATGGGAATATATCAAGAAATGTTGTATAAAAAATTTGGAAAACACTCAAAAGAAGCCCTGTACTATACTCATTTAATGCCATTACCTGGTTTTATATTGCTATATAAAAATATTTCCCAGCATATGGAAATTGCCTCGAATTCAACACCAACAGAGGTACCAATATTAAACATATCGGTTCCTATTTTATGGTTATATCTGCTTGCCAACGTATTAACCCAATACGTATGCATTTCATCCGTTTACGTACTAACCGCAGAATGTGCTTCGCTGACCGTTACACTTGTGGTAACGCTACGTAAATTTGCTTCGCTAGTATTTTCAATCCTTTATTTTAGAAATCCGTTCACAGTTTATCACTGGGTGGGCACATTTTTAGTATTCGCTGGTACAATCATATTCACCGAAATTCCACACAAACTAAAAGATTCCATGTTCGTTCAAGAACAAAGTAAGAAGAAAAAAATTAATTAGAATATTATTAATATCGCAAATAATGAATAAATGTATTAACATTGGTTTTACCTAACCGATGATACCACAACTAACGTTTCAACTAAATAAAATTTGAGAATCACATAGAACTCATTGCTCTGCAATAAGTACTGGAAAAGCGAGAGATTGCTCTCACCCGAGAGGATGTGCTCATTTGAAATCGTATTAGCGGAAAAAAGATTTCATAATAGACACTAGAGTTGGCCCTTGACGGAGACTACGAGAGATGGCTTCTAACATTCAAGAGAAAACGATACGTGTGATTTATAACCTACAACGCGAAGTTGATGGCACAGACCTAGTTCTTTTCAATCGAAATCAGATATTGACTGTCAATTCCTGATATCGTGTATGAAATCAAACAACAGCGAGTACGCTGGTTTAGCGAATCTATTTTTTGAAGGAAAGCCAACTGCATACTTATTTTTGTGGTCACTTGATTAGACCACACTTAACCTCACTCGGCTGCTGTACTCGAAACAAGACATGAATATTTTTCAAAACATAGACGAAATGCCCATCCAACCAAAGAGGAATTCAAAAATACCCTGGGAGAAATTGTATTAATTGAGAGCTATTGATATTTTAATGGGTAGCCCGATGAAACTGTTTTCCGACCTTATTCGATTGGTATGGAGAAGCAATGTTATCCAAGAAATAAAAAATAGTCCGGTTGCAAAGAGTATATCCGTACGTAGTATCTCCCCGCCCTGACTGTTCTTCGAATGAAAAACAGTTCAAGATATCTTCAAAGTTATAAGTCGGTTTGGAGGGATTCATGCTTCATTAATATTACGAACGAAGCATAAGACCCATAGAATTCCACCACAATATCCAGAGCTTGTCGTAGGAGGCGACTACCCGGGCTGAGGACCCACATCCGTAAAAAAACGATACATTTTAAAAATGTCAACAAACGAAAACAAATCGAGTGGTCTAATATGAAATAAGTCCGTGTCGGATTTTGCCGTTAACGGAAAAATCCAATTCGATCAAATCTAAATTCTTAAAATTGCGATAGTTTTTTGCTTAATGTCATAGAAATATATTATATTCTTAATGTTATGAAACGTCAAAATTCGATCAATCGACAAGAAAATACGACAGCTAAATAGCAGTCGGATTTTGTCTTGTGCACTCAGAAAAATTTTTTAGTTTCGTAATAGCACGGATTTATCCGTTAACGGAAAAAATCCGACTCGGATTTATTTCATATTAAAGACCCCCGGATACCGTAAACACTATAATAACCCCCCGCTTAAGTACCCGGAAACGAGATTGAGAATCGGCACGTGGAACATACAGTCACTTAGAAAACCTGGTGCATTTCACATGTTTGAAAGTGTATCGGCTGGAACTCGTAGCGCTCCAAGAAACTCGATGGCCTAAAGGGAAAACCATGTGTCCCAAAGCTATACGTTACTACACAGTGGAGTAACCTCGGAAATCTTGGAGTTGGATTTATCATTGGACCACAGGTTAAAAAGGCTGTACTGGATTTTCAGGGAGTCGATAATCGAATGTGTAAGCTTCGCTTGCACATGAGATTAGCCAACCTGTCAATTGTCTGTGTACATGCGCCCACTGATGTAAACCAATCCCAGGATAAAGACTCATTTTGCATGTACTTTGCGATCGCTCATGATCCCAAAGTGGCAAGTACATTCTTTCCTCATAAGAACATCCATTTGGAAACATGGACACATCTACGTAAAATATCTCAAAGCCAAATTGACCATGTGTTGATTTCTTAAGAGCGGGCTCAGATGTGAGATCTTATCGGTCGTCAATAAAATTCGTAGGCAGTGACCATTATCTGGTCACTGCGAAGCTACGATAAAAAATTTCGTGCAAGTCAGGGGAATATAGAACGTGATTCTCCTGTGAAGGTCTGATAAATAAAGCAACGTAACGAAAATATCAAGATCTTGTCAGCAATAGCATTTTGCGATCTAATTACTAATTTGATGAAGTGAACAGGGTCTGGGAAGTATTGAAAACCTCGGTTGTCGATGCTGCCCAGCACATTCTCGGTATAGTAAAAACTAAGCCCAAAAATGATTGGTTTGAGTGAGGAGTGTCGTCCAGCTGTCGAGCAACGAAATATAGCCCATAATGAAGCGAGAATGCTAAGGTCTTAAGAGTGCAACAACTGAGCAATGAACGCAATTCGCATGGTTTTAAAGGAATCACCGAATTGCACCATACCATAAGATCTCGGTCAGCTGCCATTCGGAACCAGGATGGAAACCTCTGCGTTAACGTCGCTGCGGTACTCGATACATGGCGTGAACCTACTTAATGTTCCACAAGTATTTGAATACGATCAAATACAGATCGCAGAGATGTCCATTAAGGATCCATCCTATGAGGAATTCGCCATGACCATGCAGAAATTAAATAAAAATAATTCACCAGGTGCTGATTGCATTAATTCAGAGCTCTTGATATTCGGAAGGCTAACTTTGTGGAACTGTCTTTTCGAACTTGTTCGATTGATATGGCGAAATGAAGTTATGCCTGACGAATGGAAAGTGACCGCGTTATGCCCTATATTCAAGAAGCGTCATCGCTTGAAGTGCGATTTATTATCGCGGTATTGCTCTCCTTGACACAGTACATATATAGGTTACTGTTACACATTATCCTGGGAAGAATTACTTCTCTCGCTGAGAAATTCTTCCCAAGATAGTGTATTTGAAAGATATTTGAAAATATCTTTCAAATACGGATAAGCTGAAACTGTACAGAGTTGAACCTTGATGGATGAGTACGAAAGATGGCATCTAACAATCGAGAGAAGAATCATGCGTGTAATATATTGCCCAAAACGCGACGTTGATGGCACATACCTGTTCAATCACGAGATCAGGAATTTAATGGAAATTCCTGATATTGTGCATGAAACCAAAGGACGGCGAGTACGCTGACTCGGCCACGTTCTACATGCGGATCCGAACCACCGAATGATACAGCGAACCTTTAAGGGAGAACCGCCTTTCGGTAGGCGAAGAGGTCGCTGTCGGCGACGATGGCTCTGAAGCGTAGAGAGCGATCTGGCATCTTCAAACTGTTTATAATGGTTTGAATAGCTGGCTCGTGATTGAAACCGATGGAGTCAAATTGTTGACACGGTACGGGCCAATAATGGCCTGTAAAAACCGCAAAAAAAAGAATATAAATTTCATAGTTTATCCAAGAATTCAGATTGTTGACATAGTAGGTCGTCAAATATAACCCAGTCTTCTTCAAAGTTATTAGTCGGTCCACAAATATAAACCGCGAGACAAGACAATTCAGTCTGTGAAGAAAACATTTGCGACGTTCTCAGAGAACAGTTTCTTGTAAAAATACCCGGCACGGCATATAACTTATCAGCCAACATATAACCATTTCATATAACCATTTGCCTTGATTCTATTAAAACTTCCAAGTCAAAGCATAACTAATCCAACTAAACGACAATAGAATTTACTATCAGGGTTATGCCGATGACATCGTCATAATACTTGAGTAAAGTAACTATTTTGCATCAGGTTTCTTCTTGGTTTCTTTCCGTTTAGGAAATGCCTTTGCCTATAAACTAATTTTTGGCAACGAACAAAAAAACTTGAAACATAGAAGCGTGAAATGACTGTTTCAATAATTTAACCCATACTCCCTTTTGCCGTTTACAGATGGTGCCTTAGAACTATGAGTGGGTCGAGGAAAACCCTCTGAACCAATTTTTCAGAAAAATTTCTGTTTGGGAATTGTGGAAACTATGCATCCTTTGTAGCACTCAAGGGTTTTTTACCATCTGATGACGGACGGTGGTTTGAATGAACACATTTATATCCTCCTGTTGAAGTCCAGAATTCATGGGCCAACCCATCTTCCATGTCTGTGCAATAGGCTGGCTTGGAGCTATGCAATGTGCAGATGGCACTTCGTAAATCCGATCTATAGCCATACGCTCTCGATTTGGTTTTTGGGTTTGGATCTGAAAGCTTCAGTATGAGAAGGAATGCCAAATGAGCTAATCGAATATGAATGGATATATGAAGTTCAACTTTACTGGACTCAGTCATATGGTATCAAACGAAACGTGTTGACCGTCAATTTGGTAACTGAACCGATCAAAGACGTTCCGTTGTTATCTCTTAATGGAGATTTCGATAATCACTTGAACAGGCTGCACCAGATTTTAGTAAGCTTATCTCATACAGTTTATCGAAATTCTTCCTTGGTACATTAAATCAGTAATGATTTCAGTTCGAAGAGAAGCAGAAATTGATTGGCACTTGCAGTGCTCCATCCCATCCTGCTTGTTCTCTTCACATACTGTATTAGTTACGGATCTAGGAGATTCCGTATAAGAAGGGATGTTCTATGAACCTATCTCCAATTTGTTTGACTTCTGAAAACAGTGGGATGGCATGATCTTCAAGTTATGACAGGACTTTTAGAGTCCTGCGTTTAGTAAAAAATACCAACTTAGTATTCCTCAGGCAAGCTGATAGGCCCTGGTCACAACACTAGATTACCACTATGTAAATCGTCAACACTGAGAGTAAAATCCATTCGTTTGAATGGACTAACAGTGCTTGGCCATAATATACTACAGGAGCCAAAACAAAACTCTATTCTTCCCCGAGGTGTTATTGCTGGAAATTTAGAGACCAAGATGATATCTATATTAGCTGTGGCACCAAAACGTGTGAGAGAGTGGTTTTACGACAAGTGCAAATACGGATAAGCTGAAATTATAGACCAGAATGAGTGTTGATCAGAACCGTTATCGTGTTTGGAGGAATCCTATTTTATGATCAAAGCTTCCTTCTAAGTACCCTCTACATTTTGTCTTATGCACTGTGTCACTTGCTTCATAAACGATAAGCGGTAGGCCTGCTGCCGCCTGCACAATACAGATAATCTTAATAAATAACTGTCCATAACTGTTCTATGGGGTCTAAACATGTTTGGCAAATTATTACTTTATGCCAACAGTACCCATGCTGTTTAGTTAGAAACATGTTTTGGAAAGAATCCAAGGTATGCAGTTACCTTGGAATCCACTTGGTGTAATTATCTCATAAGAGATGTCGATTATCACCTTCTGCACCAGATTTTGGTAAGCTTATCTCATATTGCTAATAAAAAAAACAGCAATGATTCCAGTTTGTTTTGAACTATGATTAACCCTATCTGGATTGTCTTTGGTCAGTGTTCCTTGATTTATCACATGTTCCGAAAATAATTCAAACTTCGAAAAGCAGGAATTCATTAGCATTCCCGTGCTCCATCTTGTTCTGCTGATTCTCTCTAAACACACTGTATTGGTTTCGGTTCTGAGAGCTTCTGTATGACAAGTGCTGTTCTAATGAGCTATCTTCTATATGTTTGACTTCTGAAGACAATGGGATGGCATTATCTTCAAGTTTTAGTAGGCTTAAGTTTCTTAGCCATGCGCTTAATAAAAAAACCAACGAGTTCAGTTTTTCTAAGAATTGATAGGCCCTGATAGACACCAGGTTACTTCTATGTGAATTGTCAATTCTGACAGTAAAATACATTCGTTTGGTTGATTGGACTGACAGTGACTTGGCCTCAAGATACTACATAAGCTAAAACATAACTATTCTTCCCAAAAGTGCTTAAGAGTCTCTATGATAAAAATTGAGAGACCAGGACGTAATTTAATAGTTGAGGTAGCAAAACGTATGTGCAAATATGAATAAGCTGAAATTGTAGATCAGAGATCTTTAGATCAACATGCGTGTAGCACTTACAACAACTCACCTGGGAGTCTATTATGTTAGAAAATACCAAGATCTTGTCAGCAATAGCATTTTGCGATAAAATTATCAATCTGATGATGTGAACTGTGTCTGGGAAGTATTGAAAACCTCGGTTATCGATGCGGCCCAGCACACTCTCGGTATAGTGAAAACTAAGCCCACAATGAAGCGCAGACTCGGTTTACAATTGCAAGAAAAACCAAAAAAGCAGTTCTAGCTAGGAGGACAGCTAAACGCATTTGTAGATAGAAGAAGCGAGAATGGTGTGAGGTCTTAAGTACAACAACTCAGCAATGAACGCAATTCGCATGGTTTCTTTAAAGGAATCAGCCCTATACCTTAAGATCTCGGTCAACTGCCATTCGGGACCAGGATGAAAACCTCTGCGTTAACGTCGATGCGGTACTCGATACATGGCGTGAACATTTCTCTGACCTACTTAATGTTCCACATGTATCACAAGCTGTAGTTAAATACCCTGAAATACATATCGCACAGAGATGTTCATTGAGAATCCATCCTATGAGAAATTTACTATGGCCATGCAGAGATTAAAGCAAAATCGCTTACCAGTCGTTGATTGCATAAATTCAGAGCTCTTGATATTCGAAGGGCTAACTTTGGGGAACTGTCTTTATGACCTTGTTCGACTAGTATGGCCAAAGAAGTTATACCTGAAGAATGGAAAGTGGCCGCGTGATGCCTAATATTCAAGAAGGGTGATCGTTTGAAATGCGAAAATTATCGCGGTATATTTCTCCTTTGCACAGCATAGAAGTTACTGTCATACAACATCTTTGGAAGAATTACTCCTCTGGCGGAGGAAATTGTCGTTGACTACCAAGGAGGATTTCATCCAAATTGATCAGTCAGTGATCAAGGTTTTTTTTTTGCTACGGATGATTCTTTCCAAGTACTACGAAACATCTCGCGATGTGCACCAGGTGTTCCTAGATTTCAAGCAAGCCTATGATTCGATCATAGTATCTCTCGATTGATACTCTTTAAGTTGAGAACAGGCTATTGAGAAATTTTGCAATTACTTCTGGTGTTCGACAAGAAGATGCGCTGTCCCCGATACTTTTTAATCTCATGTTAGAATACATCCTTCGTAAAAGTGAAACACCTCATGACTGGATGGAATGGCAACGTAGTGAAAGAGATACTTGATCCACTGAAACAGTGTTCAGCTTTCGTTGGTCTCAAAATCAATGAGTTCAAAACAAAATATCTGATTTGGTTTTAGAGACCAAGACGCAACTGATTTCAGTAGTGGTAACCTCATTTTTGAAGAAGTTATAAGATTCAAGTATCTTGGATCTCTCATTACTCATGATAATAGTGTGGAAGAATGTGTTGATCAGACCCGACATGTATGGAGTAGGACCTTGACGAATGAGTACGAAAGATAGCTTCTACCAGCTAGTTGCCCAAAACGCGACGTTGATGGCCCATACCGAGTTCGTTTCAACCACGAGATCAGAAAATCAAAGGACAGTAAGTATACGCTGGCTCGGTCACGCTGTGCCAAAGCAATTTGCGATTTGCCAAAGCAATTTTATGAAATAATAAAATGTTACATATCTAACCGGCACTTCTGTGTTAAACTAGAAGGTGAATACTCGGAAAAAAAGAAAAAGTCAACTGGAGTACCATAAGGTAGCGTTCTGGGACTAATTTTATATGTACTATATACCTCTGATCTGCCAACGATACAAGAGATAACTATAGCAACGTTTGCAGATGATACCGCCATCTTAGCAGTTGCTGATAACATAGAAGAATCCACAAGCAAACTGCATAGAGCGACTAATATGGTCAGCACTTGGACGAAAAGGTGGCCAATGAAATGGTTGATTCCCAGCACATTCAATTTTTAAACTCAGCAAATTATCTAAGCATGACTCTGGACGCGAAACTAAAATGGAAAGAGCATGTAAAAAAAAAAATAAATACAGAAAGGTGAATTGGCTCTTAGGGAGAAATTCTGAGCTTGCTTTACATAATAAATTACTACTCTACCGAAAAATTCTTTAGCCTGTATGGACTTACGGTATTCAGCTCTGGGGCTGCACAAAGCAAACAAACGTCCAGTCATTCCAAAGCAAAGTCCTACGTGGAATAGTTAATACACCGTGGTACGTGAGAAATGACAACTTCCATAGAGATTAGAAGATGGATTTCGTTAGTGTGGAAATAAATAAAAACGCAAGATGCTGCGAAAGAAGAAACTACTTGATCCAACCTGGGTCGGCTAAAAATATATTATTATTATTACTTTGGAATCGAATTGGCAGTCTGAATGAAGTCAAACTTAAACGAAACGTATTGGCCGATAATTTAGCCAATTGGGGTTACTGAACCAGTCAAAGACCGTGACGAACTGTTTCAAGGGTTTATCTCATCTTAACGAAAATTTTACTTCGAACATTAAACCAGTAATGAAGCAAGTTCGTATTGAACTATGATTGACGTATCTTAAGGGCCTAGCTGGGTATTCTGCGGTACTGTTCTTTGAGGCATGTACCGACAGAAAATTAAGAACAATCCAAACTTCGATTAGTACAATGGAAGAGAGCCAGAAATTGATTAACACTTTCTGTGTATCTTTTGTATAAGAAAAGAAGGTAACCGCCCAGGTGGCACTGTGGTTAAAGCTGCGGCAGTTGGAGTGGGAGGTACCGGGTTCGAATCCCGAAAGGAGCAGGATGCAAAGGGATTTTTCACCATACGATTACGATTTGTGGTGTGAATGAACACATTTATGACCTCCTGTTGGAGTGCAGAACTCATGGGCCGACCCATCTTCCATATCAGCACTATAGGCTGGCATGGAGCTATGCAATGTACTGGTGGTTAGAAAAACCGGACCTATAGCCGTACTTCCTCGAATTGGTTGTAATGTCGTAAAAGCAAGGACGTAAATAAGCGAACTGCGAACAAGTAGGGAGTGCCTTGAGCCCCAAAACAGATTAGAGATAAAAAAAAGAATGGTAACAAAACGTATCAAAGAGTGGTTTTAAGGCACGTGCAAGTGCGAATAAGCTATTATTGTACTGAGTTTTGATCACCCCCGTTGCTGACTTGTGATCAACAAGTTATTCCTTAAAATAACCAAACGACGATTGTGTCTTGTTTTGTTCTTTGCTTTTGATGGAGGTACTTTATCATAAGAGTACTCAAATAACGAGTCCCATCTTTTGGTCAAAAACCCTTTTACATCCCACTACATTCTGCGTTGTTCACTGCGTCTATCCATTTGCTTGATAAACGATAGTGTCTGCAAAGCCAAATAAGAAGTTAATATTTTTAATCTAATCAATTCATAATTTAATTAACATTTAAGATTTTTATAAATGTAGTTTTGAAAATATAATATCTTTAATATGTAACAATAAAAATATATTTTTTTTACTTAAATTCTATTAATAATGGACGCGATATCTGTTTTTCATTTCTTCTTGGTCGAATCCTGGTTCGACCTATTTTATTACATATATCACTTGCTGGCTCTTAGCGAAATTAGAGCGATGTACAGATCTAATATCTGAATCGGTGTGAATGTTGTTATTAACACACTTCTTATTTTATAAAATAACTAAATATTAAATACTGAATTTATTTTAAAAAGACAAAAAAATTAATTATTAATATTCTAAGACACATTTATAAATAAAAGCAAAATACCTTAACCTGTTTTTAAATACAGTTAACTAAATAAGAAGGTTACCAAGTTTAGCTTACGATAGATAAATTATTCCATTTCAAATCGGGACGAATTTAACTACGAGAAACATGGTTCAGTTATACTGAATTGGTAAAACCGTTAGTTAATTTCATTCTTAACTCCGTTACTTAATCTTAAGATATAAGGTATCACTATTTCTATTTCAATTGGGCCTATTAAATTCGAAAAAAATAAATCTTCTATTATTTGTGGTTCTAAGGCACGTAATAAACGTAATTTAAGTAGCAGCTTTGGAAATCTATTTGTGTTCTCATTCGATTTTTTGTCAATATAATTTTTGAGACACTTGTACGAGAGCTCTTGAATTTTTTCAACTTGATGCTTTTTGCTGGGATCGACAATATTATCGGAACTAAATAGGCATATCATTCTTAGATATGCATACTCATACTCGTCTAAATTCAATTGAATTGTATTTTGAATAAAATTTTGTAGCTTATAAATGTGTTGGGACAATTTCTTAACCTTTTCGGAATTTAACTTATCGTTTATAATTGAATTCTTTAAATGATTCACAAACGATGTAAGAATAGTGTTGATCGATAAATTTTTCGAACACTGAGCTAAACCAATTACAAACAATTCAACCCATGAATTTTTTATAAGACTGATTTGGAGTTCATCGTTTAAAATTTTAAAGGCATCGATTTTTTTGAACCAATATATCGACAGGAATAGTAAACGACTGCCACATTCACATAAGTAGTGCATGCTAAGATAGGTTGGTAAAAGAGTTGGGGTTATTAAATTGAATGTTATATTCGATTCATTGATAAGCGGCAGCTCTAAATTCAGTATGTCATAAAATACTGAAGTATCATCGAAACCTCCCGCAATTATATCACTAACCCCATTACTATTCACGTCGACATTATCTAAACTGATCGTCGATATTAAATCAAGCGATTCGTTCATTACATTTTTATCGATTATTGATTGTATATAACTGAGTGTATCGGACGAATTAACCATTTGGCCGATTTGTGTTGTTAAAGCTGATGATGGTGTCGTTGTTGTTGCAGTTGACGTCATCGACGATAAGGATAGCACCGAATTAAGATTCCCTTTATTGTCCATTGATGCATCATCGTCGTTATTAATTGATTGTGTATTCGGCGACATATTTTGGGGATCATTGTATAATAGTACTGTTGAAGGAAAGGTTTATAACATCGAGTACACAAATAAAATATAAAATGCTTACATGATTTCTTTCCCAGTGACGAAGTTAGATCAGGAAAATTAAATCGAACAGGAAGTGCACCACTCGATGCTGCATCCTGCTGTTGCAACAATAAATCATGTCGCACAGACAAATGATTGTGAGTATTGTTGTATGAATTGACCAATGAATTGAGAACAGATGATTGGGATTGCTGAGTCAACTGCTCCTTTTTATCAACGATCGGCTTTCGTTCATGCTGCACCGCTAAAAAATTTGATTATTTACAATAAAGAAAAGAAAAAATTTGTCTATTACAAAAGTTATGAGCACAAAAAAAAATTTACAATCACTTCGCATTCCACAAGCCAGACACTTCTGCAATCGACAATATTGACACCGATTTCGATGATGTTTGGTTACTTCGCAATTCATATTTCCACGACACTGATAACCCAATTGTTTGCGAATTGATCGCTTAAAGAAACCTTTGCAACCTTCACAACTTATAGCCCCATAGTGACGACCGGAGGCCCGATCGCCACACACCAAACACAATTCAATATTCATAAAATTTCCATGACTATTTAATTTTAAATTTAAATGGGTTTTATCGTCGAGCTCCGATGAACTTTGTAAATCCATTATATATTTATTATATAAAAACAAAATTACGTAAAATAATTAACTAAATAATTTAATTTTATAATTTCATGAATGAAAGATACTACGTAAATGTCAAAATGAATAAAATAAATAATAATGAAATGGACGCTGTAGCAATAATATTACCCTATGGGCAAAATTTTTGTGTACATAATATGATTATAAAAAAGTAATGTTTTTGAGCATGTTGAAGAGCGCCTCTTGCGAAAATTTTAAAAACGACTTCTCATTGTCTTTTTTTTGTACATCTCGGACTTTTTTTTATTTTTTACTATATTTTATATCACGACTGAGTCTTGTACATATTAAGTAATTTACATTGAATAATACGTAATTCATTATTCGGATTAATCACATGATTATCCCTAGTTTCGTCTAACTCCTCTTCAGATTTTTCGCCACAGTAGATCTAGTGACCTCCTGGTTCTTGTTGGAGTGGTGTTCAGCATACAACGTATGTCCAGTTTTTCATGCGGTGCATACGTTGAAGATGTTTTGTTGCATGATACTTAATTTCACCTACGACAAACTCGATCTTTAAATCTCCATAGAGGTTGTCGTTTCGAATGTACCACGGTGCATCACCAATGCATCGCAAGATTTTATTTTGAACTGTTTGTATGAATTTTACGAATTTGTCAAGTTTTAGAATTTGTTTGGAAAACAGCAGTTTGTTGTGGATCGCTAGTTCAGATTGTCTCCCTAAGAGCCAATAAATTTTTCTGAACTTTATGTTTAGTTCATCTCTTTTCTTTTTTATGTGATTCTTCCATCTAAGTTTAGCATCTTAAGTCATGCCAAGATAGCAGTCTTTGCATGAGATACTGCTATCGAATTTATGATTTGTAAAGTTCACTTGGATTGATTTTGCTTCATAACAGGTAAGTGGCTCTCTGTAATTGACTATTGTAGTCATTGATGTTGCAAGTATTGCCACGTCATCGGCAAAAGTCGCCATTGTTACTTCTGTAATTTGTATATCTCTTGTATATAGGAGATAAGGATTGGTCCAAGAACACTCCCTTGTGAAACTCCAGCTGTTATTCTCTTTACCTGGGAAAAAACTCGGAAGTGCCTCTCTGTATATGATTTTTAAATGTGAAAAAATTGCTCCGGAAGGTCTCGGTGAAGTTTGAATTGACCCCTGGTGCCATACTTTGTCAAATGCTTGCGCTTCATCAAGGAATATAGTTGAGCACGTTTGTTTCTTTTCTAGCGATTTCTTGATTACATCGGTAATTCGATGTACTTGTTTTAGAATGTTTTCCCTAAATCCAAACTGATGTGAGGAGATAATATTCTTTTCTTCGATAATTGGTTATAATCTTTTAAGAAGAACCTTTTCACATAGTTTCGATAATGTTGGTAGCAAAGATATTGGCCTATTTGTCACTAATTGATAAAGATTCAATCAATCGGAGGTTTGTTCGGCTTAAATATCATAATTACTTCTGCAACTTTCCATTGTCTTGGGACATATCTTAGGCGAAATGCTGTATTAACTATATGCACTAGTTTTCTCAACGGATTGATTTAATTTCTTCCAATCCATTAAATTTCTTTCAATGTTACTGGTGTAATTTTTATTTCATCCTGTTTATTTATCGAAGTAATATTCTTCTCTTCCGTTTGTTGGGGGTAAGGCTGGAATTTTTCTTCGAAGTGATTTACCAACAAATCTGCTCTTTGTTTAGCATTTCAAGCCCAATTTTTTTGATCTTTAATAGTAGGTATCTGAATTTTGGGTCTTTTAAGGTTCGTAGTTGCTTTCCATAATGAATAATCAGTACCTTTATGGCCAGTTAGAGTGTTAAGGTATTTATTAACTGACTGATTTCTAATGTTAATTTGTTAAACAAATGGTTAAATACCTTCTTATTTTCCGGGTTTCGATGTTTTACCAATTCTTCCGAGATTTTATTTTTAAGAAGTTCTCTCACTTCTTCTGGATAACTAGCGTTGTGCTTCATTTCGTGAGTATTATTAGGAGTGCTTTCCCACACAGCGCTTTGGATATTATGGATGAGCTTATTTAGTTCTTCTTCTATTTGGACGGATCCCTGTATTGGGTTCTTCAAACTAGTTTTGTTTGTTAACTTGTCTGTTAAGAAATCTCGCGTTGCTCTCGCGCTGTTAATTTCGCGTTGCTCTCTTTCATAATCATTGTTTGACTAAGTATCAAAATAACGGTAATATTTAACACATCTTGCTTCAAGGCGACAATACTATTGAATATGATTATAATCTTGACAGTTTTTACATTGAGGTATTAGTCGAGTGACCTTTCTCGGTGTTTCTATTTTAACTCTGCCTCCATTGTGTTTATTTTCCAGATGTTATTACTGAGTGATATTACTTTGTAGTCATTTTGTGCTATCATGTTATTACTGAGTGATATTACTTTCTTGTCATTTCGATGAAAAAAGTCATCAGTTTCTGAACACTGCCGTGATTTGTTTTTCCTAGAATATTGATCGATGGAACCTGTTTCTCTTTTTATGGGTCAGGCACTTTTTGTGCAGTAATTCCATTGGCACTATTGATGTGGGTTTGAATTGGCTCTATTTCTGGTGACGATTCAGCTTTCCTCTTGCTATGATTGATTTTTATTCTTAGTTTCTTATTTGCTCTAGAAATACGTTTGCTCGTATTGAATGCTCATCGTAAACATCTCGGACTGATTGTATTTTTATTTATTTATTCGTTTATGCTGATCAAAATAATTTGTATTTTATGTTCAATATTTATTATTGTAATTTGTATTACTGTAACACCTCTTTCCCTTCAACTTCGGAATCTTGGTTACCTTTCAATCCTCAACCATTGGAATGAATCCATTCTGTTGGGTCAAGTATCTATTGTTGGTCTCTTAGTAGCGGTTTCCTTCTTCCAAAAACTTTGGTAATACCAACAAATCTGAATCGTCTTACCTAAAATCTTTAAAGTCTCTCACCTTAATTTACACAAATATAAACTACTGTTATACATTCAAATCTTCTTGTAAAATCGGTGTATTTTAGAGTCGAAATAAATTCTTCAACCCAAACTATTTATACACGGCGATATAACTACCAGCGGATAAATCATTCGACATGCTTCAACAGCTCACATCTAAGAGAATGACGTTATTATTGGCTGAGCCACCTCTATATTATATCTACTCTAATGTATTAATTATTATTTACGATTTTAACAGACACCTTGATCGGCTTATCATTTGTGGGCTTAGTTTTCACTATACCGGGAATTTTCTGTTGCGATCTCTGTGGCGTTCACAAATACACGACGAATAGTCACGCCACAATAGTGAAGTATAAACAAAAATAATCGAAAAAAGATTTCGAGTCAAATTCTGTAAATTCGCTAGAACTGTTGCAACATAGCCTCACAATATATATAGAAACGAAATGCAACATACATCAAGTCCGGTTGCGTATGCTTGATGAGATGGATTTGATCTTTTCGATCACACAACGCGTCAATGACGTCATCAGATCGAAAGCAGCCTAGCGAAACGAATATTACAGACCACCATACATTTCAAGACAAACGTCTTCATCGGCTGGTTGATTTAGCGCCCTAGCTTGTCAATCAATGCCACTCTGTGGAGTTCAAAGTTTAACTCTCCCAACCTTCCCCATTAGCTGTCACGATTACAGCACCAAGCATCACTTATCATCATTCAACACCTTACACCTTGGACAACCCGAGTTGTGCTCTTTTGAAATCAACACGTGGTGTTTCCAAGTTTTTAAAACTGTGCAGTAAGTAGCTCCGATTATTTGTTCTTGTCTGGTTATGATTTTTCCATCTAATACATCCCATATCAAAACCGTTAGAATCACAATTCAATAGTTCAAGGTGCGGAGTTAGAGTGGGATATATCTGAATCGAAGCCCTTTATTAGGATCAGTGGTGTGAATGAACACATTTATCACGTCTTGTTGAAGTGCAAAATTCGTGGGCCAACCTATTTTAGCCTAATTGCATCAAAATGCATTCTGTAAATTCTAAAAGATGTTCCTAAGCAATTGCAAAAATTAGGAATTGAAATACGAAAATCCCCTTTGTCCATAAATCGTCTTGCCATTCATCAAAGTGGAGAAATTTCCAATCAAACAAGAGCAATAAAGGATATATATTTTGTGTAAGAGAAAGTCATCTCAATAAATGGTAAACGGTTTATCACATGTATAAAAAAATATCGCTAGAAACTCGTTGCGTTCCAACAAATACGTCCCAAGGCTTTAAAATGCAGACTAAATGTACCAACAATATATATTGTTGTACAGGCAGATGATCTTGGCAAAATTTGAGAAAATCTCTCATTAGGGAACTTCTAAGTCATTACATTGAACATCAAAACAGTGGTGTAATTAATCCCCTGGATACATTTTGAAATATTTTAAATAATCTGATGGGCTATATACTACACTTTAATCTGCAAAAAACTGCACATTTTCGCAAACAAGAACATCCACTTGAAAACATATATGCGCGTATTACTTACTGAATCCTAATTGACTTCGTATTTCCTGATCAATGGGATGCTGCCATTTGAAATGTCCGTATAAGTCAAGGGCTCTGTGACTGAGGGCATCCATGTTTAGTAAATACTTCGAACGAAACATAAGACCCATAGAATACCACCCCAGTGTTCAGACTTAGTCGTAGGAGTCGACTAAATCTGGTTGGATCACTGAGCTGAAGACCCGCATCCATAAAAAAAATTGAAGCAATAAAAATTCTAATAAAACAAACAAAATAGGATACCATCAAAGTAACAATAATTCCCCGCTTAAGTATCCGGTCACAAGATTTAGGATCGGCGAGTGGAACGTGCAGTCACTTGGAGAACCGGGCGCGTTAGGCGGCCTTATCATATGTATGAAAGAGTATCGGCTGGAACTCGTAGCTCTTCAAGAAACTCGATGGCATAAATGTAGAGACTATGTATTCCAAGGCTATACATAGTTACACAGATGACCTCGGAAATATTGGAGTTGGATTTCTCATTAGGCCACAGGTCAAAATGCCTCTGGGGGCTTCTGGGGGCTATTATGAAATAAATCCGAGTCGGATTTTTCCGTTAACGAAAAAATCCGATTCGACACGGATTTACCCTATTATGAAACTTGTATTGTCGGATTTCTATATAAATTAATATATCAATTAAGTAATTATTATATTATAGTAATTATTTTATCAATTTAATAATTATTATTTATCTTTTTTAACATTTACGTAAAATTACGATAATTGTTTGCTCATTTTCATATAGAAACGTCAAAATACGATTAATCGAAAAAAATACGACAGCTAAATAGCGGTCGGATTTTGTTTTGTGCACTCGGAAAAAATCCGATTCGATTTTGCTTTTTAGTTTCAAAATAGCACGGAAATATCCGTTAACGGAAAAATCCGACTCGGATTTATTTCATAATAGACCCTAGACTTCCAATTTTCTTTGTACATGCGCCTACTGATGTAATCCGACCCCATGATAAAGACTCATTCTACAATAATTTGAATAATCTGATGGGCTCTATACAGCAACGCGAAGTCAGATTGGTAACATTAATGCCAGAGCTGGCAGAAATCAGATCGACTTATGTAATAATAAGAGCCGTACTCCCGACACGAAACTACGATCGAAAATGGAGAAAGAATGATGTATTTTGCGATCGCTCATCAAAGTGGCAGGTACATTATTTTCTCATAAAAATATCCATTTGAAAACATAGATACATCCACGTAGAACATCCCGAAGCCAAATTGACCAAGTATTAATTTCAAAATAGCAGACTCGGGTTGTTCAAGACGTGGGATTGTATCGGTCTTCAACAAGATTCGTAGGCAGTGACCATTATCTAGTCACTGCCAAGCTATGATAGAAATTTTCGTACAAGTCCGAGAGGACTGGGGTAATATAAAACTTGATTCTTCTGTGAAGCAACGAAACATAGCCCATAATGAAGCACAGACTCGGTTTACAATAGTAATAAATAAAGCAATTCTTGCTAGGAGAACAGCCAAACGAATTTGTAGACAGAAGAAGTGCGAATGGTGAAAGGATAAGGCCTTAAGAGGACAATTCAGCAATAAGCGCAACTCACGTGGTTAAAGGAGTCACCGGATTGCACCATACCTTAAGATCTCGGTCAACTGCCATTCGGGACCAGAATGAAAATCTATGTGTTAACATCGATGCGATACTCAATACATGGAGTGAACATTTGAAACAAAATCGGATACCGCCAAAATAGCAATTAACTCCCGGTTTAGTACCCAGTCACAAGATTTATACACGTGGAAAATACGGCCTTATCACATGTATAAAAGAATATCGGCTAGAACTCGTAGCTCTCTAAGAAACTCGATGACCTAAAAGTGGTGACCTTTTGTCCCATGGGGATACTACACAGTGGAGTTGCCCTCGGAAATGTTCGAGTTTGATTTCTCATTGGGCCACAGGTCAAGAAGGCTGTTCTGAACTTCCAAGTAGTCGTTAATCGAATGTGTAAGCTTCACTTGCACATGAGATTAGCCAACCTGTCCATTATCTTTCTACAGGCGCCCAATGATGTAACCCACCTCCAGGATACTATTTTACAATAATTTGGATAATCTGATGGGCTTTATACCGCAACACGATGTCAGATTGGTGACTTTAATGCTAGAGCTAGCAGAAATCAGACCGTCTTATTTAATAATATAGGTTCGTACTCCCGAGTTGATACTGCGACCGAAAATGGAGAAAGAATGAGCAAATACAATATTTCCTCATAAAAATATCCAATTGAAAACATAGATACATCCACGTAGAACATCCCGAAGGCAAATTGACCATGTATTAATTTCAAAATAGCAGACTCGGGTTGTTCAAGACGTGGGATTGTATCGGTCTTCAACAAGATCCATAGGCAGTGACCATTATCTAGTCACTGCAAAGAAAAAATAGAAATTTTCGTACAAGTCTGTCCGACCTTATTGGTATTGATTAGTATGGTGAAATGATGTTATGCCCGACGAATCGAAAGTGGCCGCATTATGCCCAATATTCAAGGTGATCGCTTTAAGTGCGAGAATTAGCGCGGTATAGCCCTCCTTTGCACAGCATACAAGTTACTGTCATACATCATCTTGGGAAGAATAACTCCTCTGGCGGAGGAAATTGTAGGTGACTCCTAAGGAGGATTTCGTCCAATTCGGTCAGTCACTCATCATGTTTTTTCGATACGGATTTTTTCCTAGTACTACGAAACATCTTGCGATGTACTTCTGGATTTCAAGCAAGCCAAGTCAATCGAGAGAGAGTATGGTATGCGCTTGAATATTTAGGAATACCAAAAAAATATGTACATCTGTGTAAAATGACAGTAACGCAGTCACAATTTTGTGTCAAGTTGAGAACACGGCATCGATAACTTTTGCAATCAGTTCTGGTGTTCGGCAAATCTCATTTGTGTCCCTGGTATTTTTTATCTCATTATATCTCAATTTATGTGATTGGATTATGATGCAATGGAAATGCAACTGGACGGATGGTTACGAGATGGTTTCAAACATTCGAGAGATGTGATATATATCCTAACACGCGAAGTTGATGACATAAATTGGATGCAAATTTATCATCATGCATGAAATTAAGGGATAGTGAGTATGCTGGCTCGGACACGTTCTGTGTGCGTTGTCGATGACGATGTCTGCGCGGTGATCGGGCAGAATACGGGCCAACAACGTCCTGTAAAAACCGTTTTATCAAGATTAGATCAGTTATATTTGGTTTTTGATTATTTATTCGATGATGTAAATTTATTTTACTTACCTCAGCGATCGTTACTCCATATCTTCCGATGTATTTCCAAGGCTTATTTGTGGTACGACGGTCTCGTGGTTAGTCCGGATGTACGCTTATTTCTAGCGATCTTACAACGCTTCTTATATGTTGAGTTTATTTTTTCGTGCCCGGCCTTATGGGTAGCGTCGTCCCCAGTTTTTTCTTTAACATTTCATTGGTCAGTCTTAAAAAACAAAATTTAATAATTTAGTAAACATTTACTATTTTATTAGTTTCATTTTCTTTGCTTCTTCAACATTGGGTTAGACTTTTATAAATTTTATAACACATGTTTGTCTTTATTTTCCAATATTTTTTAAAACTATTTTATAAATATACATATATGTAGTATATATATATTTATATACACGAGGCGGGAAATAAGTCGATGAACATTTGTTTGGAAGACTTCCCAATTTATTCAAATGAGCTGAATGATGTCCAACGACTTTTTGCGTGTGGATCACCACCAGGTATAAAGTTTAATCCAGTTTTTTTTTGATTTATTGTTTATACGTTTAATTTAAAAATATACGATATATATATATTTAAGATTTGTGGAATATTTAAGGGATAAAATAATAATAACTAATGAAAATATAAGATAACATAAATAACACATAATATAGGGGATAAATTGATGATTGAATATTCCAACCCAATTATTAACAAACAAAACACGTTGAGATATAAAAATATATATAAATCTTTATATGCCATCTTGTTCAGTATACTAATTTGATGTAAGATGCCATATAAAATAGTAATAAAATATTTATAAAATAAAACAAATGATAAAGATGGTTTGATTAATTAAAAAATACATTTCCAGACGACACAGGACGCTCGGCACAACCATACTGTATTGGTTGATAGCCGTGGCTGGGAATATATGTGCCTGTATATGGCATGTAAACAGGTGGATTTGGTAGAGGTGTTATATCACTAATTATACTTTCTGTATCACTTAAACTAATTGTTGCTAAATCTTGTTCAACCCCATTGCCAATAACATAATAGCATTGCTCCGAAAATGTTAATTTATTTACAGTGTGTTTTATATAGCCCCGTCGAAGCATTGTTGATACATATTTTCTAGCCTCACGACGATCGGACACTCCATCGACATTTTCCAGCACCCAATTAACAACATCCGCCCCAATAAATGCATTTGGTATCGTTATTTTTAGCCACATACGATCGCGAATTTCTAATCCACTTTCCGGTTTTGTCATCGCCTTAACAATTATCTTCATATCCATGTTAATGTGTAGTCTCTCTCTAAAATCTAGATCCGGTATATCGGTACTAACCGTTTCATGTGATCGCAAAGCTTGTGTATGTGCTACCCATGCACCAGGATCAATAGGTCGAACTGGTTCTGTACGTGGTATAGTAAAATAACCTTTTGGATTTGGATCCCAACATTTGGCAACAACTAATTTAATTGGTCCAGGTTTTTGAACAACTTCTCGTAGAACATGTACAGCTTCATCATTTGTCATATTCTCAAAATTAATATCGTTCACTTGCAATATCATATCGCCGGGTTCAATTCGTCCATCTATAGCTACTGCCCCACCTTTCATAATGCTGCCTACATATATACCACCATCTCCACCCCGATTTGATTGTCCAACAATCGATATACCCAAAAAATTTACCGAATCCATATTTATTTGTACTGTGATTATATTGAGGGACATTGTCGAATCTGTTATTGAACTATAGCTCGATGTTCGGCTCATGCTTGGGGCACGTTTTTTACGTCGCTGAGGTTTTTTGCGTACTTGCAAACGATGTACACTACTACATTCGGTCATATCCCGATCGAGTGTCACCTCACTTTCAGTATCACATAAACTCGTCGAATCGATATCTGATGAGAGCACAGAAGTCGCCTGATATGACAATAAATTCGGAATATTTATTAAATTTGGATTAACATCTTGATGTGTGCGTCGATGATGATTTTCTGTGATTCGATTGTCTGTATCACTTTCTAACATCTCCGAACAGGCATCCGATTGATTTGAATTGTCGGCACTCACTAACCATGACACAATACGTTCATTGAATATGGGCAAAATTGTTGAATCATCGGCTATCTCTTCCTTCACAACACTAGTAGATAAAAAAAAAAATTTTTAATTAAAATCAGATCTCGCTCGAGAATGAATTAGTGATGGCCATTTACCCAAAATCTGAATCGACCGATTTGAAGAAATATTTGTAATTGCAATTCTGTTTGTTCAACACCATTTTAAAGTCTTTAAGTGTTACTTGAGATGATGGCAATGGTATTTTAACTAGATACGGTGTAATTTCATCGTCTATATGATAAATTGCTTTTGTTTCTTCCATTGTTGCCCGCTTCTAAACATTGAAAAAGGGACAAAGAGTGAGGGACGATCATACCTAATTTCTTTTGTTACATATATAACATCTTACATACCTCTTAATGTATTCGTATTCCTTTAAGATATTTATTATTTTTTATAGTATTGTTAAAATATTTAAACAATAATAACACAAACTTATATCTAAAGAACAAAATATTATTTATATACGGAAATTACAGTACAGCTCACTTACTCACACCCAGAAAATGACTTCGCCTTTTTCTTTTTATTCTACAATTTTCAATATATTTTGGATGTCACCATTTTTCTTTCAGGGTAATTGCTGTATTTTCGTACAAATCAACTACAATTTAAACAAACTCAATCTATAATATTTTCAAACAATATATTTATATTTTACTTATATTAATCGATATATAGTATCTCAAATAAAATTACTTTTTATTATTTGTGAATTATTTTCTAAGAAAAATTTGAGTATGGTTGTCACAAACAAAATAAATGGATACTGATTGAAATGAAGTTCAAAGCAGTTTCACGACTGCTACTACCCTATCAACAAAAAATATGTATATAGATTCACGTTATGACTAATATGTTGTTTATAAATACTTTTTAGCGATTGCAGCGCTATAAATTTATACAGATAAAGAGCAAACCAAATTAAAACATTTTATAATAACCAGCAGTTGAAAAAAGAGATTTCATCGATCCTCGTTAGAATTCAGCAACAAGTGATATTTAGCACTGTGTTATTATAGTTATGTACATTCAGTCACGCTTCTGCAAACGTCAATAAACTTTTAAAAGTGTTTCTTCATTGATTTAATACCAAACCTGATAGTTTTGGTTCTAGGTTTGCTATCTTTGTTTTAATAATCGATCAGCACAAAAGTTAATTGCGTTATCTGAATGCAGAAGCAGTGGCACCAAGGGGAAAGACAGCCAAACCAATGGAGCTCTCCGAAGTGACTTCAATAACCTTGGATTGGAATGGGTATAACCGAATTTACTCAAGAAATTCGGGAAAAATCAGATCCTGCATTCTTGGAAATATAATTTAAATGTGTTTCTACTTTATGAATACAGCAATAGTAACATAACTGCGGTCAGCGTAGAGGTTGGCGGCAGTCTAATCTGGTTAGTCTTAGTCTACATGGACCGGGACAAACAAGTTCCACCGGATAACCTGGGCGCCCTGGTTCTATTATGTATTCCGCAGGGGTGGGCAGTGGTCAGAGTGATCTTTATTTCGAAAGCGGGTAAATGCTCCCAATGCTACTCAAAGGACTTAATACCCATAACTCTATCATCCTTTCTACTGAAAATCTTGGAAGGGCTGATTTATATCTATATACGTTTAAAAATAAAGCCTATTGAATGGGCCCAGTCTTAGCATGCTTAATGTAAAGGGAAATCTGTGGACACAGCTCTACACGCCCTGGTAAGTACAATTCAGAAATCAATGTTTTTGCAAGAGTTTTGTATGGTGGCATTCCTTGATATTAAATCTGTTAGCAAGACACCAGTTAGATATTAAGACACTGTAAGTGGGTTAATCAATCAGATGCTTGGGTGCAGAATGGTTAGCTTCCAGCTAGACGAATCCACCATCAGGAAGCGGGTGGCTAAGAGAACCCCACAGGCAGGTGTCCTGTCTTCTCTTCTCTGGAACATAGCAATCAATGGGTTTCTGTTAGAGCTGGAGAGAGAAGGGATCCGAGTAATTACTTATGCAGATGACGTAGCGATAAATATTTAAGCACGGTTACACAAAATCCTAATCATTATGAGCTCGTCCAAAACTGAACTGGTACTATTTACTAGGAAATATACAATCCCGGTAGTAGATCCACCGCTCTTAAATGGCAGGATACTAGCTTTTACTGACAATGCAAGATTTCTAGGCGTAATCTTGGGCACTAAGCTGAGTTGGAAGCCCAACATTTTGGAAAGAGTAAACAAGTGAAATAGTCATGTACTCGTGCAGAAACACCATGGAAAATACATATGTATGGGGTGAGCGTGTAATGGCCAGCGCTTGATAAAGTAACTTACAAAAAGGGGATCGAGAATGTGCAAAGAACGACCTGCATGCTTATAAGCGGGCGCTGAGGACAACACCAACACGTGTCTTATAGGTTATGTAAGACACGTGTTGGTACCTTCTCCCCGTCGATATTTATAAGCAGATGGCGATGATCACGGCCATATCAGCCTATCACGACTATCAGCCATATCTCAATGAGAACGTCTTCAGACAGGACACTCGGACGATAATTAGATCGCTAAGAAAGGAACTGGACTACGTTACACTGACTTTATGCTTCGATCTAGACTACTTTACACTGACTTTGTGCTTCGAGAAAAGGTTCCGAACCTCCTGCCTCTAAACTCTTTACGGATGGCTCCAAGCACACGGAATAGAAGGAGCTGCAGTTCTCTATGATAAATTGGAAGTAAATATAGCAGTTCGTCTCCCTGATCACTGTGAATTGGTTGAGACATAATGTGGTATCATGGACTGATATCGCAATCTATGTGGACAGTCAGGTGGCAATCAATTCGCTGGCCTCTGCAGGGCGGATGAACTAGCGAGACATGGTACAACTCTTCAACTGCTACCGAAAAGGGCGAAGTTGAGGCTTTTGTATCCATTCATGGCTTTTGGTCTGACCTTTTCCCATTTTGTTCTTCAGTTCAATTGGTCCGACATAGCCCTTCAACGATTACTGTGAGACAAAAAATTTCTCCAGAACTGTTCGTGTCAATATCGGACTGTGATGTAAGATCCTCGTAAAAGGGTGCCAATAGACACGAGTCTTGGTTCTCGTGCAAGAAAGTTGGCCCCGTCCACCATATTGAGCCACAAAGGTTTCTATCATTGTGACTTCGCATAATCCAGCTCATACTTATCGTAGAGTCTGTCGAAGTGAACATATCTACATCTTGGTAGTTCATAGTGTTTTTGATACACGTCAGAAGGCTTAATAGCAGCCACGCTGCAGTTTAGTTCCAGTTTTGGAATGTTATGTAGTTTCTTGATTGGGCCAACTGTTGTTTTTGCCATTAAGAAACTACATAGTTGTAATTGCGTTGTGATCATTCGTCGTTTTGAAGTATATCACTGCTGCATAGGCTTTTTTTATTATTGGTTCTATTATTTGTATCAACCCAGGGAATGCTATTAGCCAGGTCTCTTCCCTTAACAGCCCTTTCTGCTATTGTTATTGGTGATAGCCAGCCAACAGGATCAAATAGTCCTGATGAATCGAACAACAGTAAACGTTTCGTCGGTTCTTCTTTCGAAAGATTTAGCCCAGTGACGTCAAATTCAAAACTATCTGCTTCAGAATTATAGAGGATTCCCAATATTTATGTCGTAGATTTTTAAATTAATTATTTTCCCTTTGCTCGTAGATTCGTATAGTGGAAATCCACCGCTTCCTGTTAGCGATATCTGTTGATATGTATCTGTTGTTAGATGGTTACGACTTGTTCTATGCTGTCACCCACAGTTAACAGATCATCACATAGTTATTCTTTTCATCCATTGCCAATTGCATTAGTGTTCTAACTGCGAGAAATGTTGCCGTTATTGTTCCATACGTCACTGTTTTAACTTGTATTTTCTTATTGGTTGTGACGGATTCTTTTGCCACAATATTCGTTGTATGTCTTTTGACTAAGATGCATCCATATTGTGCGTTCACCACATCAGGATGACATCAGCTAGAACCAAATAACTTAAAATACTATAAGTGAAATCGTGTCAATTTTCATAGTAAATGCCAACGACAGCATGATTTCGTTAATTATAAGTTTCGGAGAAGATTTGTAGATGGCATACCAATACGTTTTAACGACAACAATAACGCGAAGTAATTTTTTAATGAAATGGCATAATTTAAAAAAAAAAACAAATTTGTTTTATTTATTTATTATTATTTATAAATATATAAGCCCGTTTACTTCAAAAATTTTCAATTTCGATTATAAAATTAAATTTTTGTTTTAGATTTTAAATTTTGGTTTCGTTAATAATTCGTTGAATGTAAAAAACTGCAGTTAAAAAATGTAAACATTTCGTTCAACTACTGCTAGTGCCATCTTTTAATCTTCTCCGGAGTTATATCATGTTGGCACATGATATCGACGTGATTTCCCTTATAGTTATTATAAGTTATTTGGCTAGAGCACTATGAATTTTGGGTCCGTTGATCATTATATAATTCAAGGATAGTCCTGATGACGTTTTACTGGATGAATCAAATTCTACCCTAAGTTTTGTGGAAATACTTTCTTGGTTGATCACTCCATGATGTGGTATGCAATGTGTTAGAGTATCATCCTTTTCATTTACTAGCTGTATATATACGACCTTATTTTCATACATATCCAGGAGAAAGCAGTAGCAGAACGACAATTTGCTGAAACAACAAGGCGACTATATCAGATGGAAAATTCATGGCCCTCTTACCGCTCAAAGTAGGAGAATCTTAATTAAAGATTACGTCGATGCTGTTGGATTTGCCAATTTTAGATGCTGCAACAGCTCCCGTGGCCAACAGTATTGAAGTCGATTTCTGGAGTTAATTTTTTAAGCACCTTCGCCTCACACTTAATTTCCAAGGAGCTCTGAAACCTTCAGTTAGTTTGACTTTGTGATTGCACAAATGAATAAAAACCTTGAGAACCTGGGTCAATTATCCTTTTCCTCTCTCGCTTGTTGTTAATGCGATTAGAGCTGTGGGTATTACTGCACGCCCCGATTGCGTTGTTGAACAATTTGTGATACATGCTGTTTGTCTAGGTTGGAATCGATGTTATGCCTCCCATTATATAGTTTCATTGGTTCTTCTGCTTCTATACTCTGCTGATGCTAGTTTCTGCACAACTTATGAAACATCGCAATTTGCGATGTTTCGCTGGAGTTTAATTTCCAAAATCCTCCACAAATGTTGTTGTTGTTAAAAAATCCGTTTACTCATTTGACCTTTGTAATTCCATGTCGACTTTGGTGTCATTATTGGCTTTTGGTTGCTATTGATTTTTAATGATTTGAATCTTCCTCCAATTATTTCAAAAATTCCATTGTAGCCTGGAATTCTCTAAGGAAACCTCTAAGCCTTGACTCGTTGTCCGGGTTTTAAGCTAAGGTAAAGATTATTATAGAGTTACACGACGGTTCCATTGTTGTATCGTGAAGATTTCTTAGTGTTATTATATCTGCTGTTCGGCTGAAGATTGTTGATTCATTTGACCGCATTATCCTCCAACTGACCCTTTAGATAATTGATTTTATGGGTACTAATCTGTGTTCATGGATGAGGTTGCTGAAGGTGTTATGGAATGTTACTGCATTCATAGTTCTTCTTCATCAGTAACGAGCATGCAATTTTCATCGTGGTGTTCAGCTATATTTGCTTCATCAGTTTTTGCATCACACCCTGTGACAGTTTCATTACCGATTTGGACTACGTTGCGACAAGTTCTCCAACTTCGTTAATTTTCCTGTAGAGGCTTCGCATCCGAATTGTCTGCCGTTTAATTGGTTGTAGTTCATGATTTGCTAGATTTGGATCCGACCCAATAATACTTGCAGTGGCATCAAGTCAGCTTCAAAATGACTGCGAATTGGTGTCGTTGTGATTGGCGGGACGTCGATGAGTTTTGCTGGCATGTCGGCAATAAATTCGTTGTACAATTCTCACACTCGTTGGGGTGTTTGTCATCCACACCTTTTAACATAATCTTTTAGATATTGGATTCTGTTGGTGAGATAAGTTTTTGTTCTTCTCTCTGCGCTATCCTTTTTATAATTTCTATACATTTTCTCAATCTGATATGCAAGCTGTTCTTGACTGAATGCGAGCGTTTCCATTTTGATTGGTTTTTATCATTTTTGTTGGTTTAATACACTTTCACTATGTAATGTCTATGTAGGCCTATCAAACGCCGTTTCGTCAGGTGTTCGTTGGCTCGAAGGACCACTGTCATTTTCCGCCCGTTCTTAATGACCTGAAGGACCACTGCTAGTAGGGCTTATACCAGAATGAAATAAAGTTTAGCTTGGTTTAAACGACACTTATTTTATATATCTGATCCTTAAAGAACCTCCCGCTTAAGTATGTGGAACGTTAGTCACTTAGAAAACCTGGCGAGTTTGACGGCCTTGTCACATGTATGAAAGAGTATTAGCTGATGCGAGAACTAACTTGTTTTTTATATTTGGTTGTTGGCTTGTCCATTTGGCATGATGCTACATATTCTGAAAATTATGTTAACTCCACATATTTATTCATTTGACTAGTCGTCAGGAAGAGGAAGCGTTTGAAGTGGCTTGTTTTCAGGTAGAGTTGTCTATATCCCGATGTGAGTCATTCAATATCACTGGGATCTTTCGTTAAAGGAAAGTGACCCTTGGTGATGGTAGGCTTCCCACTAATTGTGTTGCTCGACCAGCATTAACTTTTGAAGCACTTGTGACAGCATGGAGGTGTAGACTTAAGCGTCAGGTTATGTTGTTTTGTAGCTCTATTGCCGTGAAGAATCCAAAATTTTTCCTAATCAAAGTAAGTGTTAAATCCACACCTCCATGCAGAGTACCCTTATGCACCCAATCGAGAATCAAACTAGTGAGATGGCATTTATGTGGATATATCATAGGATGTTTCTTGTTATAGTGTAGAAATTCAATTAGCAAAACTCCGTGATTGCCCAAAAAGAGATGTAAAGACAGAATTTGGCTTTTACTGCTCACTGATCCTCGTTCCCTAAGTTTCACGTTCTCTTAATTTGCTTGGCTTGTCGAATCGGCTCTTAAAAAGCTTGAAGAAGGTTGACTGTTTTCAACCAATTTGTGTTCAGCGATGAAGCCTATTTCTCGCTACTTTATTAAACAATATTGTCATATTTGGTCAGAAGAGCAGCTCGAAGTGGTTCAAGAGATACCATTACATTCTGACAAAACAACGGTTTGGTGTGGTTTATGGGATGATGAAATCATCGGTCGATATTATAAAAAATATCGGACTGTTTCAGGCTGAAATTGAAGCCCGTGATCTCGACTACATTTGGTTCCAACAAGACAGGGCTACTCGCCACACAGCCCGAGAAATCATAGCTTTATTGTAAGAAAAATTTGGTGCACAGTTAATTTCAACCATCGAACCAGTGAATTGGCCATCTAGATCATGTGGTATCACACGCACACCTTTAGATTTTTTTTATTTTAGAGCCGATTACGATTGAGGAATTATAAGCCACCATTACTGGCGTCATTGGGCTAATAAAGGTTCAGGGCATTGCAATGCTTCAAAGTATACAGGTACGTAAGAACAGATTAATTCACAAATAATCAAGAATCATAAAATTTGGAGCACCACCTGGAGTTTGATGATAAATTAGTTAGGCTACCACTGACGAAACCTCACTTAACTCCAGTTAAGTGAGGTTTCGTCAGTGGTACCCTAACTAATTTATCCACAAAAAAAAAACGAGTCATATAATACTAGTTCTTCGAGCCACCAAAACAACTGGCACCAACAAATTTCTAGCTATCGACAGCTAACAACAACCCGTCTGTTAACATGACTCTAGGCGCGTATGTATACAAATATTTTAGTAGACGGAGTAATAAAGGTTTCGCTAGACCATCCAGTAGCTCAAAGAACAGAGTTGGGATGGATTCATAATGAGAATAACACAAACACAACTAACAACAAATTCCGGGATATCTAGCTCTGATTTCTTGATTTAGAACTGTTATGGAAAAGGACTATACACAGAGCACATATAATTGATGTGCCCCATTTTAACAGATGGGACGTACAAAGTCACTATTCCAAGATAAGAGATGAATCCACAGTTAAAACAAGAATGAGAAAGTGGTATAAAAGAAAGTGGTAGTCTTTCTGGATGAATACATCGAACTGTGACATATAATCCAATTGGAAACGATAAGTGCCTTAAATCGACTAGGCCGGCTGAAAAAAATTAGGCTTCACTGGATACTCAGTCACATGGGTAGCAAAGGGAATATATTGGCCGATAAATTGGCCCGATTGGGTGCGACATTCACCTTTGTGGGACCTGAGCCCGCTCTAGGAGTGACGTCACTATCTCTTAAACAAGAAATTAATTATCACTTTGGAGATCTGCACCAAAAGAGATGGGATAATATCATCTCTTGTCGTTTATCCAAAATCTTCTTTGGATCAGTAAACCAGCAAAGATCGCAGTCATTCTTAAATTATGATAGACGCACTTAAATGATCTTACTGGGCATTCTCATGGGACACTACTACCTGAATAGTCATATGCTTCGAATGAAAATTCGAAACACCCCATACTGCGAACAGTGTAGGGACGGGGAGGAAGAAACTGTTGAGCACTTTTGTGCTCCCGTTCTTCATACTCTTCTCATAGACTGAACTGTTTCGGCTCACAATTTCTATTTGAGGACCAATTGACGAACTTGAGGATACCGGATATCTTGGACTTCATAAGAAGAACAAACAGATTCCGGGACTGATAGTGTACGCCTTGGAAGGGATGTCACGACGGGCCAATTGAGCCTGAGTCACTGGAGAAAAAACACTAATGTTGTATAACGAGAAAAGAATTGTAGGCCACTTGGTTAATACCAAATCCACAACATAGAATAATTTGTTAAAAATAAAATAATGCCCAAATTGGCAAATGGTTTATCCCTGGATTTTTAAGAATGATGAAATCGTTAATCACTCCCAACTCTTTCGCAGTTCACTTCTTTACGTCCTACTTAAACGCCTATTCGAGGACTTACGGCTATAGGTCCGTACCATCTGTACATTGCATATAGCTCCATGCCTTCATTAAGTACTGACATGGAAGAAGATGGGTCGGCCCATGAATCCTGCACTCCAATAGATGTGTTCATTCACACCATCGATTGTAATGAACAATCCGTTTTGCATCCTGCCACAGCTTGAAGCACTGCGCCATTTGATGATTTAATACTTAAAATATTTTCTCGCCTAAATGACAGTATTTTTATATAATTTAGGCGTAGCCTAGATGTATACTATTATTATTAAAATTTTGGTTTACAGTCAGGAAGTTTCTATTTGAAACTGTATGCCACAATCGATACATGTTAGGTTGCTTGCTAATTATCTGGCCAACTCCATCCGTAACGATTTCGCCATGTCCTTCGCCATTCAGGCGCTATAATTTTCACTACATATAGGCGTATATATGTAGGTACAAACAATTTGTTATTTTCTTCACAGTCACAATTTTTTGCTATTCTAAAACAGAAAAAGAGAATATAATCAAATTTCGAATGGTGAAATGAATTTTCATCACTTCGGGGGTTATTTTTAATGGCTTTTTGTTTTATCACAAGTGAACAAAGATGTTTCACAAAACAACGAGAAAAACAAACAGCGAAATTTAATTTAGCATATTGAAACGAAAAGATGATATCGATATATTTTTTGTATAATCTAAGATAATACATTTTAGATAAGCAAAACACTGGCAGCAGTAGAAAATATGTTAGATATATGTATAATAACACAATCCGTGTATATATATGTAGTATACAAACGAAGGGTTGAGTAATTTATAATTGGTTTTATAATAAATCGGATATTCCACTTTCGAACTCACCGTATGCGAGAGGATGCAACAAAGCACCAGAACGTTTCAACAATACAACAATTATTGTAATATGTATGAGGCGGAGACATATTATAGGGGTATATCCTCGATCGGGTTGTAAACTACAATTTTACACTCGAAATTGATTAATCGATTCGCAATGCAAATTTAAATTTAAAACTAACTTCATTACCTTTGTGAATTAATTGGAAAATTCCATCCCCGAAAAATTTTGTAATCGCATCTGGTTGTATATCTATAGATAGTGGCTCGGCTCACAAAGGTTTTGAAATACGCAGAAAAGCCGACTCCTTTGATTTCATCTCGACATGCGACGTTAACTCACATTCACTTACAACAACACTTCTGAGTACAGCTCTGTATAATTTCAGCTTTTCACTATCGATTTCACAAGTATATACCTTCTTAGGATCCAAGATACTTGAGTCTCAGCATTCCTTTGAATGTGTGGCTACCACTATTGAAATCAGATATTTGGTTCGGGACTCGTTGATTTTGAGACCAACGGATGCTGCATCCTGTTTCAGCGGATCAAATTACTCTTTCCGTTGCCACAATCACACAATTCAAGCTCATTTCTCGATTGATCGAGACATCAAATCTATAGATTCCTTAGTGTACATCACGAGATGTTTCATGAGAACTGAGCACGATAAGAGTGGTTCTTGACAGTAACTTGTTTGCGATCACCCTTATAGAAGATTGAGCCACCTTCGATTATTCGGGAATAACTTCACTTGGCAATACCAATCAAATAAGGACGTATTAAGATCTCTGAATTATATTTAGTGAATTCCTCGTATGATGGATCCTATCTCGATGAGTACCTATGCGGACCATTTGCTATATTCATTGCGTTGCAATGTCACTGCCTACGAATTTGGTAGAACCGGCCCTTCTGGAATCTAAACATAGTCAATGTAGCTTCGAGACGATTTAGGGAGGAGTACGGAACTATGTTATTAGATCAAGCGATTAGCGTTTGGCCAGCTTATTCATCCATCAAAGGCCAACTCCCACATATAACACCGCGTCCTTATCGATTTCAGAAGTGGACGTAGAGAATACACCATCTTAAAATCCAAGATCGTTCGATGCTCGTTGATTTTGTGACGTTTGCGACCATACTCGTTACTAATAATTAACATTACACACGCTCAAAGTGGCATGTTTTATCCTATTGATTTATTTGACAGTCTGCATGAAATGTAAGGCTTTAATCGGTAAAATGTTTTCGGCCTTTACAGAATATAAATCTCTCGATGAAAACAGAATAGGTAATTTCTATAAGGCTTTAATGGAACGGTTTTGTAAAACTTGTAGCTTTCTCAAACGCGATTGAGACGAGTTGCCATAAACAACGAGGCCATAGGTATTTCTAGAGTGAATAAATGCAAAGTATATTAATCGAAGTATTTTCGTAGAGATAATAAGGAGAGTCCGAACGCGGCTGCAATTTCAAATCTTCAGTCGGATTGTTAATCTCGCTTATTTGTCACTAGCGATATATCTGTTTTAGACTAGAAAGATTACTACGGGTGAGGTCTTACTAGTCAGATGAATTGTTATATATCCGATAAGGTACTAACTTTATTAAAAACTTGTAATCTCTTTTATAGAAGAATATTGCTTACTAGCAGATTATATGTTCTATGTAATGTTACAAGAATATAAAATAATATAAATTTAGCATATTATGCATTTAAAAATGTTATATATATATATATATATATATATATATATATATATATATATATATATATATAACTTGTTATATATATATAATATATACATATATATATATATATATATATATATATATATATATATATATATATATATATATATATATATATATATATGTGCGATAAAATGATGTTTCTTATTTCAATAAAAATAATAATTAATAATGAGTAATAATTTGAACCTATGTTTTATGTTATGCATATTTGCATGTTAAGTGGGTTATGCATATTTGTATTTATGCATAGATAGATGTGTTAACATATTCCGGGGCTCAAAACAAAGGCCTAAAAATAATCAATGCAGTCAACATTATCAGAAAAGAGAGACGAGAAAACAGAGACGGGAATGCTGAAATCACGAGAAGAGGTCTCCCACTTTTCATGCTAACCTTCGACAACAAAGAACAAATAGAAAATATTTATAATATTAAGGCTATCCTCAACCTCAGGGTTAAAATAGAAACACCGAGAAAGGTCACTCGACTAATACCTCAATGTAAAAACTGCCAAGATAATCAACATACACAAAAGTACTGTCACCGTGAACCAAGGTGTGTTAAATGTGCAGGAAAACATGCAGGAAACGAGTGCACAGTTCCCCGAAATACAGCACCGAAATGTATCAATTGTAAAGGCCAGCATCCAGCAAACTACAGAGGGTGTGAAGTTGCAGTAGAACTACAAAAAATGAGAGATAAATCACGCAAACCGGATACAAACCACGGAACCAAAACCGCCAATTCCTAACATGCAAAGAGAGCGAGTAATCGAAAACGTTACTTATGCACAGATAGTCCAGCAGACAGAGCAGAAACAGTCTAAAGTGGAGCTCGTTCTACAGTATATACTGAAAAACATAGAGAACATCAACGAAAGACTTACTATGCAGGAACGAAGTCTGCAAAAAACACTAGAAGAAATGAACTCACAAACTAATTTCAATAAAAGAGTAGACGGAACCCTTGATCGAGTGATTGACAATATAAATTATATAAAATCAAATTATACACAAATGAAATGAATAAAACATTACACATTGTAACCTGGAATGCAAATGGGCTATTGCACCACATACAGGAACTAGATATATTCTTAAACATTCATAATATAGATATATGTCTTATATCAGAAACCCACTTCACCAAAACTTCGTTCTGTAAAATAAAAGGATATAACTGCTACCATGCTTACATCCAGAGAACAAAGCTAGAGGTGGATCAGCTATCCTCATAAAAGATCATATAAAACATAACGAAGAACTTAAAGTCGAAAAGTTCTCCATGCAAGTCACAACAATCAAAATACAATTAAACAATACAAAAACCTGCAGTATCTCAGCAATATATTGCCCCCCAAGATACAATCTCAAACAAATAGAGTATACTGATCTATTTAAAACACTAGGAAGTGTCTTTTTAATTGGAGGTGATTATAACGCAAAAAATACCTATTGGGGATCACGGCTAACGACTGTTAAAGGAAAAGAACGGTTTGCAGCAGGCAAACAGCTAAAATGCGAGTTTCACTCAGGCAGTGCACCAACTTATTGGCCTACGGATATCAGCAAGACTCCAGATCTTATAGACTTCTTTATTACAAGAGGGATTTCAGATAATTATATCCATATAGAAAACAGTGAAAGTCTTTCATCAGATCATTCACCAGTTATTATGATACTTAGCCAAACAATCATTATGAAAGAGAGTAATGGGAAATTAACAAACTACAAAACTAATTGGGACTTCTTCCAAACACAGCTTACAAAAAGAATAAGTCTGCAGAACCCAATACAGAGACCAGTCCAAATAGAAGACGAACTAGATAAGCTCATCCATGATATCCAAAGTGATGCGTGGGAAAGTACTCCAAATTATAGTCAGGAAATGACACGCAAAGTTAACTATCCAGAAGAAGTAAGAAAACTTCTTCACAATAAAAGAAAAGCACGAAAGAATTGGCAAAAATATCGAAATCCGGAAAATAAGAAGGTATTTAACCATTTGTGTAACAAATTAAAATACCTATTAAAAGACATTAAAAATCAATCAGTTAATAAATATCTAACCACTCTAACTGGGCAAAAAGATACTGATTATTCATTATGGAAAGCAACTAAAAGCCTTAAAAGGCCCCAACTCCAGGTTCCTCCAATTAAAAATAAAGAAAATTGGGCTCGAAATGCTAAACAAAAAGCAGATTTGTTTGCCAATCACCTTGAAGAAACATTCCAGCCTTACCCCAAACAAACAGAAGAGGAAAATATTACTTCAATATATAAACAGGATGAAATAAAAATTACACCTGTAACATTGAAAGAAATTACTTGGGAAATCAAGAATAATCTGAATGCGCATAAGGCTCCAGGGTATGATCTTATAACGGGTCAGATAGTAAAAGCATTACCAGAGAAAGCATTGAGGAAACTAGTGCATATAATTAATGCAGCATTTCGACTAAGATATGTACCAAGACAATGGAAAGTTGCAGAAGTAATAATGATACTTAAGCCGAACAAACCTCCAAATGATAAAGCTTCATATAGGCCAATTTCTTTGCTACCAACATTATCGAAACTATTTGAAAAGGTTCTTCTTAAAAGATTAAAACCAATTATCGAAGAAAGGAATCTCATCCCCACACATCAGTTTGGATTTAGGGAAAAACATTCTACGATAGAACAAGTACATCGAATTACTGATGTAATCGAGAAATCACTTGAAAACAAACAAATATGCTCAACCGTATTCCTCGATGTAGCGCAAGCTTTCGACAAAGTATGGCACCAGGGGCTAGAATTCAAACTTCACCGAGATCTTCCGGAGCAATTTTTTCAAATTTTAAAATCATACATATCAGAGAGGCACTTCCGAGTAAGATATGAGAATGAATACTCTCAATTAAAAAAAAATAACAGCAGGAGTACCACAAGGGAGTGTTCTTGGACCAATTCTTTATCTCCTATATACAAGAGATATACCAATTACTGAAGCAACATTGGCCACTTTCGCCGATGACACGGCAATACTTGCAACAGCAAATAACATCAATGACTCCACTAGTAAATTACAGAGGGCTACTACCTATTGGACAAAGAAATGGCGAACTAAATTAAATGAAGCAAAATCAATCCAAGTGAACTTTACAAATCTTAAAGTTAATCATATACCAATTATGATAAACTCGATAGCAGTACCGCATGCAAACACTGCTAAATATCTCGGCATGACTTTAGATGCTAAACTTAGATGGAAGGAACATATAAAAAAGAAAAGAGATGAACTAAACATAAAATTCAAAAAAATGTATTGGCTTTTAGGGAGACAATCTGAACTAGCGATCCACAACAAACTTCTGTTATACAAACAAATTCTAAAACCTGTATGGACATATGGTAGCCAACTCTGGGGTTGTGCCAAAAAGTCAAATATCAAAATCATACAAACAGCTCAAAATAAGATCCTGCGATGCATCGTTAATGCACCGTGGTACATTCGAAACGAAAACCTCCATCGAGATCTAAAGATCGAGCTTGTCGTGGATGAGATTAATTATCATGCAACAAAACATCTACAACGTCTGCACCAGCATGAAAATCTGGACATACGCTGTATGCTGACTACCACTCCAAAAAGAAGACTGCAAAGAACCAAACCGCTGGACTTATCGCGACCGGGAGGTCAGTAGACCTATACTGTGGCGACAAATCTGAGGAGTTAAACGAAACTAGGGATAATCATGTGATTACTCCGACAAATTAAAACGAATTATGCAATGTAAATTACTAAATGGGTACAAGACTCAGTCGTAATATAAAATAAAAAAAAAAAAATAAAAATAAAAATGACAGAATTTCAGCAGCTATCTAAACTTGAGATCCCATGTCGGGCCTTGGAAGAGGTTCCAGAGGCTGTGCCAATCCTTTAAATTTCAGGTACACCACGGCGAAGAGAACAATAAATATGGCTATTGTTGAATATGAAATCGTGTAGTGATGCACATCGTGGTTGTTCATTTCTGTTGGAAGTTGCTCATTTTCTTGTTGCAAACGAATCCTGTTTTTTAAATCTGTGATTGTGTTGTCTTTCTGGATTATCTATTTGAAGTGTGGTCATATTTAGTTCATCACTAACAAAGGTAAGATTAAAGGCAGGCAAGTATGATGACTTTATTTCGTTCGTATTGTATGTGACTGCGTTTATTACGAAAGAATTTCCTCTTAATTATTTCATTACCTCTATTACAAAAGAGGTCGAAAGATGTTTCATTTTTCAAGGAGAAAATCCATTTGTTTGATTCCCATGTTTTGATCCTCACATTTTTAGCTTCAGACGTTTCTAATTTGCAGCTATGATGAATATTTGTATTATGCTGTAGGAAGTTAACTTCACATGCACTGATCGATGATTGTTTATTGTATATAGGAGAGGCATCGCATAGGTATTGATTTTCTCTGAAGAAAATACATTCATCGAATTCTAGTTGAGAAATTGGAGTATATCGTTCCCTCTGTTGGTTAATTGCTAAATATCTCGTAGAAGGAGTGATCCATTGTGATGAGTTTCCATGAAAAACAGGAACTGCTAGTTGATTGGAAAGTTGGAAGCTTTCTATATGTACCAGCGGTACTTGAATGATAAATACGATCCTGCTATTTGTGATCCTATATTTGACGCTCATTATGCTATATATATCTGCCAGGTTGTTGAGATTGTTTCCTCCCGGAAATTGATTGTCTGGAGGAATAAGTTCTAATATCTTTCTCAGCTCTTCATCTAATTGCTGCGGTGTAAGAAGCAGTGGATGGATTTTACCATGTTGAGTATGGGTTAGTACATCGATTATCGCATTTTGAGTGTCCTGTGTCCTGAAATGCAAAAATAATTGTTGATTGAATTTTGTTTTGTCGTCGATGTTCACCCATCAGAAGGTTGCTGGAATTGCCTAATGTTTCGATATCCTTATGAAGCAGATCAAAATGCTTTGCGCTCACGTCATGATCGTGCTTCACGATGTTGATGGTTGTATCAACTATTGAATTTTGATTTTTTAGAAGGTTAATTTAATGCTCTTCGTTGTGTCTAGTTTGAATAATTGCATTTTCATAATGTTCAGCTTCTCTCTGTGTTAATACTCCGAACATTTCACCAAGCACAAAACCCACAGAATCGCCAATCCCCCTTTTGGGACGACGAAGCTGTTTGTTAAACTTCTGAATTAACCTGTTTTGTTGATTTATAGTTATAAGTTGTCTGCTTAGTTGTTGGTGGATTACTCCGCATATTGTGTGTCTATCTTCTTCAGACCGTATATAGTTGCATGTTTTATTAAGCGTATGAATGTAGCCCATAATGTTACTAATTTCTTTAAAGTAGCCATTAAGATCATAATGTACCAAATTTTCCATTTCGATGCTAGAAGTCTGATGGTGCCTATTTCTTCAAAGTAGATGCCAGGTGTGTTATTCCAGAATGATAGATACTTGGTAGTCTTCTGTAGCTTTTACATTAAGTGGCGCAATAACCATGAGCATTGACAGAAAACACATAACTCTGTTTATTTTTGTTGTAAAGCTTGCTTTTGCTGTTAGTTGTTGTACTTCTCGTGTTAAAGGCCCCTTTTGTATTGTTTCTGGTACTGGATTTTCTAGTGTAACCGAGTTGTTTTGGTTGGCTGCCTCCTCTGATTCACCAGATATTGGTAGTCTGCATATTTTGGTTATGTTCCTTGTGAAACACTTATCACCTTGTTTCACTGTTACAACTCTTACAAGATCATCTGAACCACGATGTAGTTAAATAATTTTTGCGAGCGGCCATCTTGTTGTAGGAAGTTGTTCATCCTTTATCATAACTAACTCTCCTTCCTTCATATTAGGTTGTTCTTTCAACCATTTAGGTCGACTTTGGAGCCGAGATAGATATTCCGAGCTCCACTTCTTCCAAAATAGTTGGGTTAATTTAGCAAGTAAATGCCACCTGCTGACATATTTCACATTTGTCGTGTCTGGCTCTGGTATTGCTATCATTGGCCTGCCTATTAAAAAGTGTCCTGGAGTTAACGCTGAATCATCATCTCTGTCATTGCTTAACGGAGCTAAAGGTCTTGAATTGAGACACGCTTCAATTTGAGCTAATATGGTTGAGTATTCTTCAAAGATCAGTATATGACCCCTAAGAATCTTTCTGAGATGTTGTTTTGTCGATTTTACTCCGGCTTCCCATAGTCCTCCAAAGTGGGGACTGCCCGGAGGAATGAAGTGCCATTCGGTTCCCTTTTCTGCTAGTCTGGCTCCTAATTCTTTACTTTGTTGTTGAGCTTGCTTCTTAAGTGTATTACTCGCACCCACAAAATTAGTGCCACAATCGCTGAATAGTTTTAGGCAAAGACCTCTTCTAGATGTGAAGCGTTTAAAAGCCGCTAGGAAAGCTTCCGTTGTTAGATCGCTGACAAGTTCAAGGTGAATCGCCTTTGTGGCCATGCATATGAATACAGCGATGTATCCCTTGCATATTTTGTTGCAGCGCCCTTTGTATACTGATTCACTGTTGGTGAATGGGGATGATGGCAGGACTCTTTCAGCTGGTAAAATTCCCATTAATTGTTGTGAGGTCGATGCTTTTGTTCTGCTACATAACAGGCAGTTGTGAACTATATAACGGATTGAGTTTTTTGCATTTATTATCCAATAGTTCCGTCGTAAGTAGGCTAAAGTGACCTGGTTTCCACCATGAAGCGTTTTGTGGTGTGCTTCCTTGATGATCAATTTCGTGAATTGATGAGTTCTAGGCAATATTATTGGATATTTCTCATCAAATGTTAGGTTAGCATTGCCGAGTCTTCCTCCTACTCTTAGTAGACCTTCGCCATCGACCAACGGATTAAGTGTTATTATTGTACTATCTTTCGATAAACCTTGTTTGTTGGCTAATGCATCGATTTCCTTTCGAAAGCATTGTTGTTATACAACTTTGACGATTGATTTTTATGCAGCTTTTAATTTACCAGGTTTAAGATGGGATCCATCCCTTGTTTTCGTTTTTAGGTTTGTTATAAAACGATAACAGTATGCCATGGAGCGCACCAATCGCACTATAGAAGAAAATCTATCGAAGTCTATTATATAAATCTTTACGTTTGCGACGAAAACGTGAATTGGTTTTCTTTCAAGATCACCGATCGTTTCTAGCTCTTGAATTCTTATACTGTTCATTAGGTATGTTGATAGTTTTAACCACGTTGGACCTCCCCACCAGAGTGGATGGTTGATTAGTTGTTTGGGGTTTAAGCCCCTTGAAGCACAGTCAGCTGGGTTTTCACAGGAGGCTACATGATGCCATTGGCTTGGGTGCGTGCTTGCTTGAATCTCTGTTATCCTGTTGGCTATAAATGTTTTGTAATTATGGGGTTTCCCTTTTATCCAGCCCAACACCGCCATAGAGTCACTCCAGCAGTATGTTTTGTTTTCATTGCCGAAATCCAAGGCTGTTCTCACTTTGGTGAGTAGCTAAGATAATAATAAGGCTGCATTTAACTCCAGTCTTGGAAGTGAGATTGTCTGATTTAATGGTGCTACCTTTGTTTTTGCGGCAATGATGCGTATTACATCTTTAGATCTGGCATAAACTATTGCAGCGTATGCTTGACTTGATGCGTCGCAAAACCCATGTAGTTCTATATTTGAGTTTTCTGTGTAGTTTATCCAACGGTCAATTTTAATCTTCTCTAGATCTGGTAGTTCCTCTTAGTAACTCAACCATTTTTTCTCGATACGTGGTTGAACCATGACGTCCCAATCGATTCCGGAAGCCCATAGATCCTGAAGAAGGATTTTTTCTGTTATCACCACTGGAGCTAACCATCCTAGCGGGTCGAAGATTTTTGATGCTTCTGATAGTATATTACGTTTTGTAACTCCAGCACCAGATTTCGGCACTGTCACCTTTATTTGAAATACATCTATGGATGAATTCCAATGCAATCCTAGAGTTTTTACGGTGTTGTCAAACTCGATTGGATGAAGCCCAGATTCTTTGTACTCACATGATAAATGCTTTATAATTTCTTCATTGTTGCTGTTCCATTTTCTTAAGTTAAACCCTCCTCCTGATAATAATTCAAATATTTGTTTCTGTGCAGTTACTGGTTCTCCGAAGGTCGCCATAATATTAGTTGGAAATTAGAATCTGGTTCGGCTATGTTGATTTGCCGGAACATTTTTTCGATATCAGCAGTAAAGTATTGTTGTTAAGTCATCTTGAATCGTTGGTCCGATATGCATCAGCTCGTTGAGAGAAACATTTGTAGTTGTTTTACATGAAGCATCTATATATATATATATATACATTTATAAACCTAACTTAAATTATTAATATTATTATACTAAGGTGTGTGTGTGTGTTGACTTATATTGAAATTGTGAACCGTATTTCGTAACCGTAACTACTTATGCATTTTTGGTATTCGAATTTATTGCTATATTAAACCAGTAACAGTATAAATTTGTACATAAAAGAGAATTAACCAGTCTTGGTTTGTGCGTACTGCAATAATAACTTAAAATAAATAACCATTTTCTATAACACTGCAGTGTCACTCGTAATAAATTATATAGTACAATAAATATATAGAGCAGCGTTTACCACAAGCCATAAGGGCTCAACTACATCCTGAAAACGCTTCGGAATCATTCATTGGTGTCAGATGTGGAGTTTATTCCTGACAAAGCTGCAATTATCTACAATCAACCATCTTCAATTAAAAAGGCTTCACTTGAATTTTCATTCCACGTGCTCTTCAACTTGCATCGTGTTCTTCAACTTGTTTCGTGTACTTCAACCGGTATTGTGTTCTTCAACCTATATTTAACTTAACAGTCTAGCCAACGTGGGAAAGACAGTTAATTTGTGAATTTGAAAGGAAATAACTACAGCAAAGCCAATATGGACGCAAAAATTGCGAAACTAAAAATTCAACGCAACGTGGCATGTGATCAAATTACTCGGATTCAAACATTTATCGATGGAAATGATAATAAGGCAAATAGTCAACAACTAGAATAACGGCTTCGATTCCTCGATAAATATTTCGAAACTTTCTGTGAGACTCAAGGTCAATTAGAGTTATTAGTTCCGGGCGAAGCTCAGTTAAGGACTCCAGCTGATTTTAGTTTTGATTCAGGGGTTACGACATCATTCCTTAGATAATTCATCAGTCAATGTGGAACAATCAACAAAGCTTTCGTCATCATTGTAACTACGGAAAGTAGAAATACCAATCATCAATGGGGATTATGCAAAATGGATGGAGTTTCATAAATCATTTATGAGCTTAGTCCACACAAAGAAAATGTGGATGATATCACGAAATTTCATTACCTATACGATCTTCACAGGGTAAGATTCCGTATCGCACAATTGAATCATTGGAGCTCACAGCCGCCAACTATATACCGTCGCGTTAAAACTTTTGTCAGACAGATATGAGAACAAGAAGATCATTTGTCAAGATCATATACGTTCATTGTTCTCATTTAAGACAATTGATAAGGATTCTGCGGAAAAAATAAGAGAAATAATCGATCACTTCAATGCTCATTTGCGTGCTTTAGAAAGTCTTCAACGTCCACTGAAACAATGGGACGACTTAATTGTAACAATGATCTACAATAAACTTGATCATGAAACACGATTCAAATGGGATGACGAATCACCTTCGGACCGCCTAGCAATCTTAGATGAATTAAGGACATTCTTAAACAAGAGATGTCACACACTTGAGAGCAAGCCGTCATTATCAAGAATAGTTCCACCATCTTCATTTTAAAGGACTTCAGTAAAACCAACTCGATCAAGTCAATCCTCATACGTCTCTACAAGGCCATAATATAATTGCACTTTTTGTTCAATTGTTACCTAATGTGATTTGCTATGCCTAGAATGTTGATCGGGGTGGAACCTGTTTTTTTTTTCTGGGTCACTCACTTTTTGGGCAGTAATTGCATTGGCGCTTTTGATATGGGTTTGAATTGGCTCAATTTCTGGTGACGATTCAGCTTTTCGTTAGGCTTGTTTCTTTTCGTGGTTTCTTATTTGCTCTCTTGGATTTCTGTAGTATCCAGTTGGTTTCTCTTTCAAGCTCGTCTTCATCAGTGTGTTCTCGGCTTGATCTGAGGCGAGTACTTGGTTGCTCACTAATGTTGAGTTTCCTGCGTTGTTAGGTGCGGTAACAATTAAGCCATTCTCTTGAATTTGTACTAGTAAATATGTTTAAAACAGGTTACAAAAATATCTAGCTAGTAAAACACTGCACAAAACTACATCCAGTTCAAAACAATTTACATCCAGATTTGTTAAATAGTTCCCAAATTCGGCATTTACTCGATTATAATCAACTTGTTTCTTTACTAAGGTTGAGCGATTCTGACATAAATCTTCTTGTCTTCTTTTAAGGATTGAGACATCTTCGATTATTCGGGATTAAGCTCGAAAAGAGAGTTCCTTAGGAAAATCTTCGTATCAAAGATCCTACCGCGATGGAGGCCTCTGCGTTTCGTTTTGCTGTATTCATTGCTTTGCACTGATCAAAACATGGTCACTGCCTACAAATTAATAGAAGATTAATATGATCTCGAACGCTGTCAAACGCCACAAGTGACTACACGTTCCAAGTGACGATCCCTAATCTCGTGTACGGATAGTTAAGCGAGGGTTCAGCGCTATGTTTGCGGCATCCGATTTTATTTTGGTGTCATTTAGAACCATCTCAGTTCTAACCCACAAGACATAAATTTTCATATCTATTCGGAACAGCTAGTTGTCTTAACTATCCTAATACTACCGCTTGTTTTTGGACTCGATATGGTACGATGGCACCCTAGAGAGGAAGGTGCGGTAACAATTAAGCCATTCTCTTGAATTTGTACTAGTAAATATGTTTAAAACCGGTTACAAAAGCATCTAGCTAGTGGTTCTTAGCTCGAAAAAGGCTCGGCTTCAAACTCTAAAAAATTTGAACTTCCTGCCTTCTATAATGGTCTAGTTCTTCCAGCTCAGATTTGACAATACTATATTTCCAGAAGAAAAATTCCTTCCCTGTTCATAACAGATAGGTTTTGCGCCTTTCATCTTATCACTAAAGTGCCTTCAGGGCTTTATATTAAAACAGTGCTGGTATAGAAAATGAATCGACCTATGAATACGAGTATACGCAAATAGAATAATAAGATGTAATCAAGAAAATCTATTAATATGATAATTTTTCTTGTCTTTGTTCGCCTAAGATATAAGAAATTACCTTAAGAAAATATATAAAGATAAGATAAATCTTTCTTTTGCACTTTTGATTAATTTTTATGTCACGGTTTACATGAGGTAGTAATATCATTAAACTGTGTTCAATCTCTGGCAATGGCTTGTACTGAACGTCGTCTTATATACTGAAGGTTGTCTTGATCCCATGTAGTACAACCCTTCTTAGTAACTTTACGTTACTTATTCTTTCGACATTCTGCTTGAGCTGTTTTGATGGCTACTTTATTGCAGCATCGAAGTGGAGACCTTCTGAGAAAAAGTAAACAGGCTCACGATAACTACTTGACTGACTTGAGTGTTAAAAAAGTTGGGGCTCAAATACAGAAGATAGAAATCATCTTACAAACCAACTGTTAGGTTTCAGTGAGTGCAAATCATCCTAGTCCACCTTTAGGGTCATTATGGTATTGAAGTGTTCATCCCGAAAGATGGAAAGCTTAAATATGAACAGGCGAAAAACTTTCGACCTATAAGACCAACTGTCCTCGTTTCTTCTTAGAAATTTGGAGCTGGTAGATAGATATTTTGGGGATAGTGCACTGAAAGCAAACCCCTACCATCCAAACAATTAATTCATGGTCGTTGGACGGGTTTGAAATCACTGGTAAAGAGGTTTAGTGCCATAATTAAGTCAAGGCCAGAGTTACTTCTGATTTAGACAGTGATACAACAGCCACCCGGAACGGATACATCCTAGAACGTTATCTCCACATTTGTGGTGTCTTGAGGTCAATTCACTATTAGTCCTATAAGAAACTCTAGCAAACTTCAGTCATCTCGCTCTTTCCAGAAACCGAGGATAAGAAGAAACACCACGTTCATCGGATCCTAGCTAATAGTTTGATATCTCGTTTCCTCTTGTTGTGTTGGATTTAACAGCCTTTCAGCCTACACATGCGGAACGCCTTTTCTAATAGCTCCAATCGTGTGAACATCCATCTTGTAATATATCACTTTGCCACTTGGAAGGTAAAGGTTTAACCACTTGGAAAACAGAACGGTTGATGTCAATTGAACCTCTCGAACTAACTTAAACTGGCTATATCTTATTGCTTATGTTAGTTGATTATTGACTGCGTGCTCTCTAAAAGAATTAGTATGCTGGTTTAGTTCTTGCGGTCTTTGTAACTGTAACCGATCCGGTTTAAAGTTAACAACTCTATGGTGTTTAAAACTCAAATTCACAGATCACCAAATCAAACCACTTTCAATTGGAACAACTGGTTGCAACAACAGTGTAATCCAGAGTTATTGTTAAGCTGCTTCACTATGCCAAACACCAACACTGCAAGGTTTTGCGATTCCTCACGAAATCGAATCCACACTCGTTCCTACCTTCGTTTGGAAGTCAAACAACGGGACAGCGGCCAATCAAATCGACCGCACATCCTCTTGTCCAAAAGGCATTTTCTGAACTAAAGGACCTCAGAGCCAAACGTATAGATTGATTCAGGCCAGTTACAAGTAGTGATTGTCTGAGGGCTATTCAGGCGAAAATTGCGCGCCAAAGAAATCTATCAATCTCACGATGCCTAACTAACCGCGAGAGCCTCGCATCCCATAATTTCATAATTTTTCTTCTAAATAGAGAGACACCACCTACTGAGTAACAACCTATCTTGCGTCAATCTGATATTACCGTCGAGATGATCCCACCATCATAAATTGTGGGACATGATGTCAAAGATGATAAATTACAGGACACCCGGTGAGGATGGTATCTGCAATGAAATGCTTAAATATGGGAGCGATCATGTATTCTACCACATAGCTTGTGGTGACAATCTAGCCAAAAGAAAAAAGATTCCACAAGAGAGGAAGGCTTTTATCTGTCCACTACATAAAAAAGTAGTCAACTACTGCGGTATAGGTTTGTTAAGCACAGCCTATACGGTTTTGGCCCACATAATCGAGATAAAGTTATCAACATGCAGCGAAAGGATCTTGGGTGATTACAAATGCGGGTTTCGACCAAACAGATCAACGACTCCAGCAGGTGTACTACATCAGGGAAAATTTCGGATACCTTTGAGATATCATTTGGAGTGCGGCAATGAGACTCAATAGCCAATTTCTCTTCAATCTTTCATTAGAATATATCATTTATCAGTTCAATATAGCGCCGCTGTCTAAATTACAAATAAAATCAGCTTTTACCATTCACTGACGACATTTGCTTTCTGGGTCGCAACATCATCTCACTGAAAGAGGTTCCCCTTCTGTTGGAAATATCAACCCAACAAATTGGTCTTCAAATCAACGAAGTGAAGACCCAATATATGGTCACCGCGAGAAGACAGACAGGCGGAGATTTCATTTCAGGAGAAACACAATATGTGAGCAGGTTACCAAGCATTTTATGCCAAAATATCAAAGTATTCGTTTCTCCCCATATATCGTGCAAAGTAAAACTGGACATATGTCTGATAAAATCAGACAAAGCACTGATAAGACCAGAAATATCCGAAGGTTCTAGAATCGGGCCCGAAACAAAAACTGTACCTATTACAGGCTTGGGTAGATTGCAGAAATCCAGCTCAGATTCTTCCCAGTGATGTAGGGACAGTACAACTTTGAGAACCTGCTAAAGAGTTCTATCGGTTGCACACTGCATGCCAAGCATGTCGTTATACAAATCACAGCTCTCAGAAGCTAAAGGGTCTTCAGAAGCACAAGGTGTATCTATCAGTTTTCGAGCAATTTGCTCGCAAAGTGATGAACGTTGCCACTCATCAAGGTCCTTGGTCCTCATGCCGGTTTACCTATGACTTAAACTTCGTGGTTGTATTTTACCTGTTTCTTCCAAGGGAAGAAGGAGTTTTACCGTCAGAATCAACAAATGCACTTTTCAGTTTCTTGTATTTTCCGTCGATGGCATCCCGGGGTCTTCTTCTTAATTGAAGAGCTTTAAACCACTTGCATCCCCGATGGTTGTGCATTAGTAAGATAATAGTTAATAGCGAGGTTGTTTTCTGTTAAAGGTTTCATTGATGCCACTAGAAATATGTTTTCTATAGAGAAGTCTAGACAACCACCAAGTTATTAGACTCAATTACACTGTTCGTTCCCTCTAAATTTTGTTTTTTTTATTCATAGTTACACCACACGAGTAGTGGTGAAAAATTTGTCCATCTGTGGAGAGATACTGGATACACCATTGAGGATTGAGCTAGATTTTAGACTAGGTCCATAGTAAAAATTGGCTATTGGTACAGTGCGGTTGACACCTTAACCCGGTCCGTTGTTTAGCGCTTATTTTTGCCTGGCTCCTCACTTAATGTGATTAGCCAGTTGACCGGTGGTTTCACGAGGAGTTAATACAAACACTTGTGGAAGCTGCAAGTTTCAAGCACTTGTGGTAGCTAGTTAGTGCCAACTTGATTCCTCCAAACAGCTTCACTTCTGAGATTTTTGATTATAATTTTGTCTGGACCAACCTTTACGTTTATGAGGATGCAGTATTACGATTTATTCCTAAGACGGAAACTTCTCTTATAACGTCCAGATTGTCAGTACAAATGGCGTTAAGCTACAGCAAAGAAAAAAGCGTTACAAATCTCATATACAAGGGTTGAGAACCGAATATACACTCGAGATCATTTTGGTATTGATCAAACAAAAATTTCACTATATCAAACTAACCCTATACAACTTCTCACCAGATTGTTGGGAATTGGCAACCACACGACTCCTTAAGTGCACGCACATTTGGCACGTCCGTTCTTGGATCTTGCCATAAGATTTTCTTTAATTTAAAATTCTTGCATTTTCATTAGCGACCACGGTTCACAGTTTGAATCAGGAGAATTCCAAAGGTTTATGCATACATTTTTTTTGGGTGGCTGCTACCGCACACTTAGACCTGCGATGGTCCGTTGTGATACCACTTTATGTACGGCTATAGGTCCGATTTCCGAAGAATCATCTGCGCATTGTATAGCTCCATGTCAGCCTATAGTACTGATATGAAAGATGGGTCGGCCCATGGATTCTACACTCGACAGGGGATCCAAATGTGTTCATTCACACCACCGATCACACCGCTCAAACGATCGATGGTGAAAAATCCCTTTTTGCATCTTGCTTCGGATTGGGATTCGAACCCGGTACCTCCCGCTCCAACTTCCGCAGCTTTAACCACTGCGCCAACTGGGAGGTTTGTGCATATATAAATTGTGCATAAACTGGATGCTATACCAACCATGAAAATCGGTTGAGCATGAAATAGATAGACAATGGTCGTATTAAGACCAAAACGACGTATTGACAAGTTAGAGAAATTACTGGAAAGTGGGAATGATTGACAAAGTCACTTGTCCTACGGATGGTTCTTTCCAAGTACTATGAAACATCTCGAGATGCATACACCAGGTATGCCTAGCATACCCAACAAGTACGTACATCAATATTTAATGGCTGTGGCTTAATCGTTATGATAAACTCAAACTTCTCCGTCCTCAGTAAAAACGTTTCTATCAGATGGAGGCATTTGTGTTGCTGTGGTTGGTGATGCATTACTTGGTAGTATGACTGGCATATTTGATTAGTTTTGGCTCTCGGTGTTCACATGACTTCTGCTTGAATACGCAAAGTCTGTCCAAGTACAAGATATGCTGGCAATGCTTTAATGTCCTCTTTGTACTCTCGTAATCGCGACACAATCAACAGAAGCCAACTGAATCAATCGATGTTTTTATGACACTTACTTCAAGGATTTGACAAATGCTGAAATTTTTATAGGAATCTTAAAATAATGGATTTTGTTTTGGTTTTTGGTTTTTACAAGTACATACCATTGTTGGTCCATACCGGATCGGATTAAATTCCTGATCTCGTGATTGAATAGAACTCGGTATGTGCCATCATCGTCGCGTTTTGGGTTATATATCACACGCATGATTCTTCTCTCGAGTGTTAGAACCATCTTTCGTACTCATCCGTCAAGGTCCAACTCTCACATCCATCTCTCACGTCCACTGCTGAAATCAAGATATTTTGATTTCAGCAGTTGACGTAGAGGATATAAAGCCCGATTGCCAGCGATAAGCCGAAACTTGATATCCTCTTCCATACTATTATCGTGAGTGAGGAGAGATACCAGATTCCAAGACATGAATCTCATTACTCCTTCAAAAGTGTGGGTACCACTACTGAAATCAATTGCGTCTTGGACTCGAAAACCAGAAATCAGATATTTGGTTTTGGACTCGTTGATTTTGAGACCAACGGAAGCTGAAAATTGTTCCTGTGGATCGAGTATCTCTTTCACTCCGTTGCCATTTAATCCAATCACACAGATATTATCTGCATATAGTTACAAAAAAGATGATTGGATTGTCGGAAAAAGATACGTTTTGAGGTGTTTCACTTCTACAAAGGATGTATTCCAACATGTATTGCTCCCAGACACTGTTCACTTCATCAGATTGGTAATTAGATCGTAAAATGCTATTGCTGACAAGATCTTGATATTTTCGTTGCGTTTCTTCATTTATCAGACCTTCACAGAAGAATCGCGTTGTATATTGCGCTGTTTTCCCTGACTTGTAGGAAAATTTTCATCGTAGTTTTGCTATCCACTGCCTACGAATTTTGTTGACGACCGATAAGATCTCACGTCTTGGACAACCCGAGCCCGACCTTTGGAAATCAACATATAGTCAGTTTGGCTTAGCGATATTTTACGTGGATGTGTCCCTGTTTCCAAATGGATGTTTTTATGAGGAAAGAATGTACTTGCCACTTTGAGATCATGAGCGATCGCATCATTCTTTCCCCATTTTCGGTCGCAGTTTCGTGTCGGGAGTACGGACCTATATTATTATTATTTATTTATTTTTTTATCGGTTTTTACAGGCCATTATTGGCCCGTACCGTGTCAACAAACTGACTCCATCGGTTTCGATCACGAGCCAGCTCTTTAAACCGTTGTAGACAGTTTGCAGATGCCAGATCGCTCTCTACGCCGTGGAGCCATCGCCGTGGACAGCGACCTCTTCGCCTACCGAAAGGTGGTTCTCTCTTAAAGGTTCGCTGAATCATTCGGCTCGGATCAGCACGCAGAACGTGTCCGAGCCAGCGTACTCGCTGTCCTTTGATTTCATGCACGATATCAGGAATTTTCATTAAATTCCTGATCTCGTTCAATCACGCTGTAATTTCTTTCTGCTTTGTTTAAGACTCTGCTTGCGTAGGCAATAGGCAAGTCGATAGATTCATATTCTTGGGACAAAACACATCCTATGGCAACTTCACCAGCATCTGTAGTAACAATAAACTTTTTATCATAATCGGGGTATGGTAAGATTGGGGATGTTGTTAGAGCTTTACGCAATTTATCGAAAGCTTCGGTGGTATAGCTACCCTATAAATAATTTGATCGTCTTTTGAAATGAAGGACGGAGGTAGTTTAGAATTGCTGAAATTTTATTTGGATCTGGTTTCATTCCTTGACTTGTAATAACGTAATAACGTGTCCAAGATATGTTTTTTCTTTTCTGAGAAATTTGCACTTTGACGGTTATAATTTCAGTTGTAGGTATACCAAACACTTAGACCATTTAGACCGGTAAGAATATTATTCTTTATGCGCTGAAAACTGGATGGTGCGCGTTTTAGTCCAAAAGGCATTCTTTTGAAATGATAGTGACCCAGTTGCGTGCTAAAAGGTGTTTTTAGTTTATCGGCCGAATTGAGAGGTATCTGATGGTAACCATAAGCGTGATCTAAGATTGAAAAATAAGTACACCTTCCAAGCTGGTCAAGTATGTCCGCTATATTTGGTAAGGGAAAAACATTAGAAATGGTGATTTCATTTAGGCGTCGCAAGCCCACCGCTCCTCTCCAAAGTTTTCTATTTAAGTCATCAGACTTATTTTTTCGAACAATGAGTAAAGGTAAATTCCAAGGACTAAAGCTTGGTTCGATTATTCCATTCTCTAACATTTTATTAAAATGTGAAATTCATCCAAGGCTTTTGGAATGATATTGAATTTACTTATATCGAATAATGTAGGAATAATTTGAAGTTATATGCAGAATATATGCTTAGTTAGTACAGGGTGTCCGCCGGGAAGGTATACTACTTTGTTTGTTTATAATTTTTGATTAAATGAAAGAGAATGGATCTTATATTGATAAATTTTTTCCATCTTTTTCCAAATTTTTTCCATCTATTTTTATAAATGTCCGCCTCTATTAGCCTCACAAATGTGGGCCTTTCTGAGCACATTTGTTGGAAGCCCGCATCGGTCATGAACAACTTATATATAGCAAAATTTAAGCATATAAAAGATCTATATTTACATAGTAATTGCAAATAACTTTGTATATACATATGTGCATTACAGTATATAATAAATACAATAAAAAAGTAAATAACATAATTAATATTTTAGGGTTACTTAACATATGTAGGATTGTGAGCTGGTCACAACATTCTTCCACCATAAAGACGATGAATCATAAATGATTTATCGAGTACGAAATTTAGTTTAGAATTAAGGTTTAGATTGTTTTTATTTTTACAATATTTCAATTTTCTTATAATTACTAAGAAATTTAATACAATTCAAATTTATGAAATTACTTATTATTAACATAATTAAAATAAAGATATTTATTTGAATTTTCACTTATTTTGGAAAAGGCATTAATTGTTGATATTCAACAACGTAAATGATTTCAACTTTAGTAATTTGCTTCTTCTTCAGATATGGTGTGTGCACATTATACACCTCACGTGTAACATAACGCCAGTAAGCAAAATTACTGTATGTGCATACATTACATACATATATTAATCATAAGATATGTATACACTTTTAATTATAAATTATGCTTAAGTAAACAAATTTATTGTATGAATATCAAAGAAAACTTAATAAAAAGTTAGTTGTAAAACAAAAACCATTTTATATATTTGTGAGCCCTCACCAGTGGTAAGCCACAAATATATAATATATCACAACGACTCAAACATTGGTCCTTCGAGCCATAAAGAACAGCGCTTAGAAATACACCATAAAACCGTATTCACGTAGTAATCAATAAAAAAAAAAAAAAAACATGGACAACGTAAAAGCTTTGTGTGAACAAACACAAACCGGTAAATTGATTAACCAATTAAAAACCAACATTAAAAAAGTTGGAGCTGCCAGAAGAACAAGGCAATATTGTGACGGTCGACTAACAAATTTGCAGTAACTCTTCGATAAATTTTCAACGACTGATGCTGCCTTAATTCACAGTCTACCAAAGGATCATCCTTATATCGTACAGCATTTCTACGATCAAGTTAAACAAGCGTTCGAGGTAACAAAAAAAATACTACTAGAATCCAGGCAAAAGGTGGCAGGAGATGAAGAAAATCCCGATTGGGACAAACACGTCGGAGATGCTTCATCATATGTACTAACAGATGAGCCACAACCAGGCCAGTCTGATTTAAAAGTGGTTCAAGTTAATGATCAGGATCAGCAGAGGCGCTATAAGGTCCAACAAGCCAAGGCTAAAATATTTCGAACAAATATCAACGCCATACATCAAATCAAAGATAAGGTACAGCACTCAAGAGCGTATTACGAGTTGAAGATCAAACTATTAACCGACTTATGAATCTCTCTTACCAACAATCACGAAGAGATTATTGGAAATGCGAATGATGGCGAGCTTGATAACGAATACTTCAGCCAAGAAACATACGAGAACCTACAGCGAGCTTATGAGTTTACGATCATTTATCTTCAAGATCAACTAGAAAACGTTTCTAACAAAGATTTCCAAAAACAAGGCCTAATAAGGTCCAGAATAAAACTTCCAAGGATTGAAATACCACACTTCAATGGGGATTACAAACAATGGAGAAGCTTCCAAAATCTATTCAATAAGACTATCCATTGTAATGATGATTTATCCAGTGATGAAAAGATGCATTATCTATTGTCAGTAATTGGAGGAGATCCAGCGAAGCTCGTAAACCACCTCAGTATATCGCACGAGAACTATTCCACAGCTTGGAATATTTTATGCTCCAGATACGATGATAAACGGCTTCTCACCAATACTTACATAAACACCATCTTAGAGCTACCAAACTTATCATCAGAATCGGCTCATGGTCTCAAACTTATACATGATAATGTACTAGAATGCTTGTACGCAATAAAAAACCAAGGAATCAACACAGACTCTTGGGATGCTATTTTGTTGAACATTCTCATAAGGAAATTGGACAGGGAAACCCACCGCTTATACGAGACCTCCTTGAAGAACCCGAAGGAAATTCAAACGGTGAAAGATTTTCTAACCTTCCTACAAGTAAGGTTCCCATCTCTGGGAGTACTATCCCGAGATAAAACATATAAACAAAAGGAAGTAAACCAACAAACCAGTTCATCAATTAAGAATGTAAATATTGTTGTAACCAAAAAACCCGATAAATGTAGCCTTTGCTGGGGAGAGCACAACCTACCTGAATGTAAGAAGTTCCAGAATTTACCACAAATCGAAAGGAGTAAGGCAGTATGTTATAAACCAGTGTGCCGACGATGCTTGCTACCAGAACACAAACTCCCATGCAATAAAAGCTGTGAATTATGCAAAGGTTCACATCACAGCCTGCTTCACAGTAACAACAGTACGCGATCTGCATGAGAAAATATAAAGCCAGCTAATACAAACGTACAAGTAACATATTCATGGAATCACAAGTGCATCCTGCTAGGAACCGCCTTAGTGAAAGTGTTTTCTGGTACTCGCAATGAATTGCTTCGTGTGTTAATAGATCCTGGGTCTCAAGCAACCTTCATTACAGAAGAAGCCTGCCAGAGATTAAACTTAACAAAAACCGCAGCTTATGCAGAAGTCACAGACATGGCAAAAACCGAAGCTGGAGTGATGAACTCAAAAGTTGAATTTATCTTGAAGCCAAGATTTCCCTCCAAATTTAACTTAGCCATAAAAGCACTAGTATTCAAAAACATAACCCGGGATATGCCAGAGCAGCCTCTAGATCCATGGAACTGGAAATACACCAAAAATCTGATGTGGGCTGATCCAACATTTTACAGTCCTGGCCCAATCGATTTGTTATTGGGTGCGGACTATTATGGAGAAGTTCTAATGAATAATATAGCAAAGGCCTCATCTGACGAGCCGATAGCCCAACAAACCAAACTAGGTTGGATATTCCTTGGCCGTGCCTCAGTCGACTGTCACAATTCAACAGTGATACAATCAATGACTACAAGGGCGGTTGATATAGAAAAACAATTGAGAAGCTTCTGGGAAATAGAGGAGGTGCCACGTAAACGAGCATTCACAAAAGAAGAACTAGAGTGTGAAAAAATATTCACGACCAGTCACAAACGTCTCAAATCTGGTCGCTACGTAGTCAAGATTCCTTTTGACATTGAATTATATTCCGCCAACCCACTGGGATGTTCAAAAAGAATCGCCATGGCGCGTTTGATACAAGTAGAAAACCGACTTGCTAAAAACCCAAACCTTGGCAATCAATATAAGAAGTTCATGAATGAATATATCGCTTTGGGACACATGAAAGTTGCTGAAACAGCTACTGAAACTGGTTACTATTACTTGCTGCATCATGCAGTTCTAAAGGATTCCAGTACAACTACAAAATTGAGGGTAGTTTTCGATGGCTCTGCCAAAACACAACTGGAACATCTTTGAACGACTTAATGTTAACGGGCCCTACTCTTCAACACGATTTATTATCCATACTTTTAAGGTGGCGGAAGCATAAGTATGTCCATACGGCTGATATCGAAAAAATGTTCAGACAGATCGCCGTTGACGAAGATGATCAGAACTATCAACGAATCCTATGGAGAGAGTCTCCACAGCAAGAAATTCAGGAGTTTAAGCTGACCACCGTCACATATGGAACAGCAGCAGCTACTTATTTAGCGGTAAAGTCTCTACGACAGCTGGCCATCGATGAACAACCAAACTATCCTATAGCGTCTAACGTAGTTTTAAAAGATTTCTACGTGGATGACCTGATTTCTGGGCAAAACACACTGGAAGAAGCCTTACTCAGCCTAAAACAAACCATTGACTTATTGAAGAGCGGTGGATTTACCTTAAGAAAATGGGCAACAAACAACGCCGTTCTCTTCCATACCAGTACCCCTACGAAATCAACATCGATTGGAATTTAAGCTTGATGACACAATTAAAACTCTTGGACTTCACTGGAATTCAACAACAGATACATTCGGTTTCATCATCACCCATTCTTCGCCTGGCAAGCCTACTAAACGAAACCTACTCTCGGATAGTGCCAAACTTTTTGATCCATTAGGCTGGCTGGCACCAATAACAGTTGTAGCTAAACTGATGATGCAAGAAATCTGGATAGCAGGCCTATCTTGGGACGAAGAACTTCCGCCACACATATCAACAAAATGGCAGGAATTTAAAGATTCTCTGCCCCTTCTGGAAGAAATAGTTATCCCACGTTGGATCCATTTTGAGAAAAACAACAGAACAGAACTTCATGGTTTCTGCGATGCTTCAGAAAAGGCCTATGCTGCTGCCGTCTACTTCAAAACTACAAATTCAGAAGGCATTACTAATGTGAGGCTTCTTACATCAAAAACAAAGGTTGCTCCGATTAAAAACCTACTTTCACTACCTCGTCTTGAGCTTTGTGGAGCGTTGCTGCTCACTAAACTAATGCACCAAATTAAAGAAGCAATGCAAATTCCGGAAATAACTTCGTTCTTTTGGACCGACTCAATGATCACGTTATGTTGGATTCGAGGACGTCCTCATAAATATAAAACTTTTGTGGCCAATCGAATATCGGAAATTCAAACATACTCAAATCCATCACAATGGCATCACGTTGGATCAACCGACAATCCAGCAGACTGCGCATCAAGAGGTACCACTCCAAAGGAACTAAAAAACAACAATTTATGGTGGACGGGTCCAGATTGGCTACAATTTTCGACCGAATGTTGGCCACAACAAACTACTGCTCAAGGGGAAACTTCTTTGGAAACTAAACAATTGGTTACACTTACAACATCAACAACAGTCAATCCGTTTGTTCAGATTATAGAACGATTTTCAAACATAAACAAAATAATTCGCGTTATTGGCCGCTGTCGACGGTTTATAAATAAATGCTTAAAAAAACAGAATGCCGGATCAGCAACTTTACTTTCTGCTGAAAAACTTAATGAATCCTACAACGAGCTGATTAGAATAATTCAACACACGGAGTTCCAGAATGAAATCATGCAGATTAACAAAGAAGGCTCAGTACCAAGAAAAGGCAGGCTCCTCTCGCTTAATCCATTTATTGATGAACATAAAATACTAAGAGTAGGAGGAAGAATAACTAACTGTAACCTGAACTATGATACTCGACATCCATATAAAAACTATGCATGGGGGGATTCAGTTAACTCTGTCACATCTTAGAAACAAATATTGGATCACAAACGGCAGAAACAGCATACGTACTGAGATAGCAAAATGTATCACGTGTATTCGGTTCAACGCTTCAACAAGACACCAACTTATGGCAAGCTTACCCAAAGAACGAGTCATGCCATCACGTCCATTTACTAACACAGGAGTTGACTACGCCGGACCAATCTCAGTAAGAGTTTCCAAAGGACGAGGGAATAAGTCATACAAAGGATACATATCACTATTTGTATGCCTTGCTACTTGTATGCCGTGCACATAGAGATTGTCAGCGATATGACCAGTGCAGCCTTTATCGCAGCCCTAAAGAGATTTACGGCCCGAAGAGGTCTTTACAAGCGGATTTACAGTGATAATGGATCCAATTTTGTTGGAGCCCAGGCACTCCTAGAAAAAGATAGACAACAAGCCATACAACAAGCAAATCTTGACCTCCAGCGAATACTAGCTGACATTGGGATTCAGTGGCATTTTATACCACCATCTGCACCACACTTTGGGGGGACTTTGGGAAGCAGCAGTGAAATCTCTAAAATTCCATCTAAAACGGATAATTGGTGACACAACCCTCACATATGAAGAGTTAGCAACGGTTGTATCGTAGATAGTAGCATGCCTCAATTCAAGGCCACTTACGTCAGTTTCGTCTGATCCAAATGCGTTGATATTAACACCGGCACATTTCTTAGTTGGTGATTCACTACTTAACATCTCAGAATCGAATATGCTGAATGAAAACGTTCCTATCAATCATCGGTGGAGATTATTACAAAAAATGGTTCAAGATTTTTGGAAACGCTGGTCAAAGGTCTACCTAACCGAACTACAACAAAGAACTAAATGGACCAGCAAACAACCAATGGTTAAAGTAGACGACATCGTTTTAATAAAAGACAGTAACTTACCACCAACAAATTGGCCCTTGTGAAGGATCATCGATCTACATCCTGTCAGCGATGGTTTGACTAGGGTGGTCACAGTAAAAAGGGGCATCGACCTGAACTGTATCTGGAAAATTTAGGAAATCTCCGATTTACCAATGAGCAGTGAAAATAGTAGTTTACTTCAACCTCACATCCTACTATTCAGATTTGATGTCATACAGAAATCTGGCGAGAAATATGGATCAACTTTGCATGGAAACAGCTGAAGAAAATCATCAGATATGCTCTGCAATCAACACTCAGCTCATGCATATTCTAACTGAAATCGAGGACAAGAACGCAATACTTCACTACAGAGAAAAGAGAAGGAAACTTGGGGTCCTAAATATCGTGGGCAATTTGGCAAGTAACCTATTTGGAGTTTTGGATGACCGGGATGCGAAGCACTATGAAGAAGAAATACAAAAGGTTAAACTAAATCAACAATACCTTTTAATGCTAGCCAAGAACTAAACCTATATTGCTGACGTAACTCTAAACATCTTAAAACGAACCGATGAAGACAACAGACGTCATTGGCAAGATATTACACGACAAATAGGTTCTGCATTAGGTGACATCAACAACATTCAAAAATTGACGTCTTTAACCCTTCATGCACTACTTCTCATGCTCGACTTCAAAGACACTCAACAAAAACTAATTGATGTCCTTTAAAATTCAAACAACAAAGCAGTGAGCACTTCAATCTTACCACCAAATCAACTTAACAAGGCACTTCAAGACACTCATCATATTTAACATCGTATGCCTCCGGACGTTCTGCTGCCCTCCCAAAACGAAAACCATGAATTATTGAGCCTGTATCAAATTATGTCATGCAGAGGAAAACTAAGTGGTCAGTATTTAATTTTTGAATTAAAAGTTCCATTGATGAACGCGGCTATAACTATTTAAACCTATACCATCAAGTATTTAAACCTATATCTCTTCCTACAATCGAAGGCGTCTTCATTCAGGCATCAATGGACTATTTGGTTACGTCCATACATCGTGATGAATATTACATGATGTCAAAGGACGAGTTTAGCCATTGCAAATATAGCAACAACGAATATATTTGTATGTCGCTACACCCCATTCATTCCATATACAACAACAATTCTATATGCGAATTAGACTTATTGGCATCACACAACCATTCAACTGCCACATTGTTAACAAGATGTCGCAAAATCCAAAAGATACATGGATAAAGTTGAGAAATAATAAGTGGATTTTCTCAATTGGTCAAGAGCGGCAGGCTACTATAGCCTGTGATGGAGACTTCGTAGCAGTACAATTACCACGCAATGGAATAATTTCTTCTAAGGAGGATGCACTTTAAAAGAAGGGTCAATCTTTCTAAAAACTTATAAAATCTACAAGGAAACCGTTATTGACTCGTCGTATCTACCGAAAGTCAACCTATCGATGAAATGGATGGAAAGGCTTACAAACAACTCAATTAAATTGGAAAACTCAACTTTAGTGGATGACATAACGGAGCTGCACAATCGAATACAACAGTTACGAGAAGAACAGCTCCCAGTATCACACCACGACATTCATCATTATTCTCTTCTCTATGCAATTATTGCCTTTAGTATAATCGCCTTTATCATCTACAAATGTCGAACCAAGGGAAGACTTCCACCGAACGAGGCCTATAAGTTAGAAAGCACGTCCCCGGAGAATGTTGATTCTCAACAACGTAAATAATTTCATCTTTAGTAATTTTGCTTCTTCTTCAAATATGATGTGTGCACATTATACACCTCACGTGTAACATAATGACTTGTAAGCAAAATTACTGTATGTGCATACATTACATACATATATTAATCATAAGATATGTATACACTTTTAATTATAACTTATGCTTAAGTAAACAAATTTATTGTATAAATATCAAAGAAAACTTAATAAAAAGTTAGTTGTAAATCAAAAACCATTTCATATATTTGTGAGCCCTCACCAGTGGTAAGCCACAAATATATAATATATCACAACGACTCAAACACACGGGCCAATAATGGCCTGTAAAAGCCGTAAAAAAAGGTAAGGGCATTGCCTTCTCCCTTATCTGAACTATTTGTTCTTCTAGATTATCTCTATTAGACCTGCATCGGTTGGACTCGGTCTCTGAAATTTGAGATTGGATATTAGTAAAGGTGCGACCATCAGATTAAGTTATCCCACCTTCAACTCAATTATATTGATTCTTGACGTGTCAACGAACTCAGAAATTCGTTTCGTATAGTTATTGATCTGATTCGACTGCAGGAAACCCTATGTATAATTTTTAATTGACTTGCATGATTATGTTGGGATTAACAAAATTATAATTTTGCTATATTGCCTCCAATCAAATAGTGTAAATTTACGTAATGATTTGATTAGGTTATCAAATAGAAGTGAATACTATCTAGTTGGTTGATTTAACTGCCGACATCAACAACGATTTAATAAGGGTGGACGAACGTACCAACAACTATCTGTTAATCAACAAAAATAATATATAGTCGACTATAGGGAGGGTTAGGGTGCTGAATACTTTATAGTTTCCGACTCATTAAAATTAGTGACTGGTGATATGGGGGCAATGGTGTTAAGTTTATTGACACACAATAAAAATATTTTGTATTGACATTTCTATAATCAATATAATCAACACGTAGTGCCCTTCTTTGTCCTGACTTATTCGTGGATCCTGGGTGAATGTCGGTGCATGAGGAGTTTGTGTTAAGTACTTTCACGTGACATTGTTATCATTATCTGTGGTTGGTAAACTCCTTGTGACTTCCACCTGTTGAATTGACTCAAGGAATCGCTCTGAGGAACACGTAGCCGCCAAAAAACCAGTAAACGAGCGATGAATGATGTTGATACCGGAAACCGAGTTACAATCTAGTTACTGTATATGTTTGGAACTCATGATTTGAGCTTCAGATTGGTTGGAAAGATTGGCCGACGTGGCAACAGTGTATAGGTTATGTTGAAAACATTAAAGTGGTAAGTATAGGCAGTTAAACGCAATGGATATGAATTTCAGGTGATCTCATATCCATTCAGTTCAGTCTTGATTTGAGAATCATCTTAAAATCTCGGTCCCAGTTCGATACTTAAAATTTCTCTCCATCCAAACGACATCCCGTCAACCGTAGTCCTAAAGAATAGATAAGTTGTTTTAGACTCAGATTAGACTCAACTAATAATTATTTTTAATTAAAACTAAACAAACTATAAAATAAACTCATATACCACTATGTTCCATTGTGCAACAACAACCAATAACTAATATGTGTGTAGACAGTTTTGGTGTTGACTCAAAACTATTATTGTTTATCTTCCTTAATATTATAGTGTTAATAAAAATTAATTAAACTATTTTTGTTTGCTTAAGATTTAATGTCACTATAAAGAATCCAAACAAGGGATGAAGCATGAAACTTTCCTATTTTATAGGCACATGCATGAGATGTTACAATCTGAACAGAATCCAGCGAAGTAAATGAATACCCTTGGTATTGTACACCGTCAAATGGGACTAGGAAACATTCACAAACTTGTAACCAATCCTTTGGTGCTGGTTGCCCTGAGGTAAAACCTAGAGGGGAGCAGAAACCGGCCTGGTGGTCCAAAGAATTGGGGACCAAAAAGATGTCGTGTAGAACGGCGTTTAATAAAGCCAAGAGGACTAAAGAATATCAGGACTGGGCCTCGTACAAGGAGACGCTGAGACTATATAAGAGAGAATTGAAGAGGGCACAAAGGAGTTCTTGGAGGCTATTCTGTGACAAAATAGAAGATGTCTCGGAAACTTCTCGCCTTCGGAAGATTCTCTCGACTAATCCAACGAACATAGTTTACTTAATTAAACCTGATGGTTCGTGAACCGATTCCAGTGAGGAATCCCTCAAGATTCTCATGGACACTCACCTCCCGGGTAGTTTAGACAACTCGATGGAACTGAGAGCATTGGGAGTAGCTTGTTCGCTGCACGCATCGGTTATCGTAAATAAAAAACGAATTCTGTGGGCCATAAAAGGGTTCAAGCCGTACAAATCGGCTGGACCGGATCGGATTATACCGGCAGAAATCCAGAACAACTCGGGGATTATCCTCCCGGGGTTGGAGGTGATCTTCAAGGGTTGTTTAAAGTTGGTCTGCATTCCTAGGCAATGGATGGAGGTCAGGGTGGTTTTTGTTCCGAAAGTGGGAAAAGGATCGCATGGCTATCCAAAGGACCTCATCCTTTCTGTTGAAAACCCTGGAAAGGCTGGTAGAAACATATATAAGTATGAACTTAAAACAGGAGAAATGGTCAGCCTCTCAACATGCGTACTGTAAGGGTAAATCGATAGATACGGCCTTAAATGCCTTGGTACGCACAATTGAGAGATCTATTCTTTCAAAGAGAATAGAGGGCGCCTTTAATAACCATAAGAAGGCGACTGGTTAAGACCCCACACGGGGGAGGCCTGTCCCCTCTTCTCTGAAACATGGTGATCAATGGATTACTTCTGGAGTTGGAGAGAGAAGGTATAGGAGTGGTTGCCTACGCTGATGACGTGGCGATCATGGTATCAGGTAAACTTTTAAAGACCATTAAGGAGGTAATGCAGAATGCGCTTCTTATTATTACAAGATGGGCCAGTAAATGTGGATTGGAAGTCAATCCATCTAAGACTGAGTTGGTACTCTTCACTAAGAAATATAAAATTCCGGCAGTTGACCCACCTACCGTAAATGGCACTAAACTGGCCCTTACTGATAAAGTGAGATTTCTGGGTGTAATCTTAGACAGTAAACTAACCTGGAAGCCGAACATCTTGGAGAGAATCAGCAAAGCTACGACGGCGATGTATTCGTGTAGGAGTGCAATAGGCAGACGTTGAGGTCTCAGACCAGAGCTGGTACACTGGCTCTACACTGCCGTAGTAAGACCCGTTCTTATGTGTCGAGTGAGTGTTTGGTGGCCAGCACTGGATAGAGGAACCTATAAAAGGAAGTTAGAGAAGGTGCAAAGGATGGCCTGTATGCTCATAAGCGGGGCACTGAGAACTACACCCACTCAGGCCTTAGCGGTCATGTTACAACTTCTACCAGTAGATATCTATGGCAAACAGATGGCGGCTAACATAGTCACAAGACTAACGGCCGTGTCTCAGTGGAAACACCTTCAGGCAGGTCACTCGACAATAATTGGTTCACTAATGAGGAAATGGCGAACCTTGATTATATTACACCGATATTATGCTTCGAAAAAGGGTTTCAAACCTTAATCCCTTCAAGAGAATTCTGGGGGAATAAGCTAGCAATGGAAATCGAATCTATACAATTCTACACGGACGGCTCAAAGCTAGATAGTAGGGTCGGAGCTGGGCTGTTCTGTGGAACATTAAATATAAGCACTTCCGTTCATCTCCCTGACCACTGCAGCGTTTACCAGGCAGAGATAATAGTGATTGAGGAAGCCTTGAGCTGGTTGAGACATAACGTGATATCCAAGAGGGATATCACGATTTATGTGGACGGTCAGGTGGCTATCAAGTCGCTGGAAGCAGTGCTGTTGAAGTCTAGGGTGGGATTGGGTTGCCACTCGTCTCTTAACGAGATGAGTGAGCATTTCAATATTCAGATTATCTGGGTTCCTGGTCACTCTGACGTCGAGGGTAATTGCAGGGCAGACGAACTAGCTAGGCAAGGTACAACTCTTCAGCTGAAGCCTGAAATAATTTGTATTTGATTAAACTAATGACTAGTGCATTTAAACCATAAATATACTTCTTCGGGTGGCATACAATTAAATTAATTTTCTTGTGTAACATACTTCCCAGCGTTAAGGGAATTGTGAATATGATGATTGAAATTGCCTTAACCAATAACTTAGATAAATATTTTTTTTTTCTTTTTAAATTCCGAATTTAGGTATTATCCTCGTTGTTGACTGGTAGCTTTATTAATTTTACCACTGGTCTGATCAATTCGGACTGCTTCGTTTTTATCTTGATTACTCGAACAGTACCATCTTGGCCTGGAAACACTGACACAATTCGACCCATCAGCCACCTTAAGCGGTAAGTTGTCCTCTTTCACTAAGACGACGTCGTTTATGTTAAATATTGGACCATCTGTACCCCATTTAGTGCGTTGCGTTAGCGTACTTAGATAGTCATTGTGCCAAATTTTCCATAAAATTCAAAACTGCTTCGATCTGTGTTACCATGGCAATAAAGGATTCGGTATCTAAACTGCTAACCACTTCCAGATGAACAGCTTTTACTGCTAGGCAGACAAATACAGCTATGTATGCCTTACACATAGGAGCTTTGCGAAGCTTGCTCGTTTTGATGTAAATAGGTCCAGCATAATCTAAACCACTATTTAGAAATGCTCGATGTCCTGAAACTCTCTCTGTCGGTAAGTCTCCCATTTTTGGATATTTAGAGATAGCTTGATGCCATATACAACTAACACAAGTTTTAATGAAACGCTTTATATTATTCCTGGCGCCAATCATCCCATATTTGGTGCGAATGTTGTTAAGAACTAGTGATACTCCACCATGTAATAATGATTGATTTTATCGCTGTCTGATTACACAAACTTGATATTTTATCGTTGAATCTCTGAGATTGTATAGTGCGAAAAATAAGATTTTCGGCTTGAAGTAATTCGTTTATTTGTATAGGTCGACGTATAAGTCCACCTACTGAAACTCGACAAAACCTTAAAACATACACCAATGAACACTTGACTTTCAGATATGACGAACATCACTTTATCAGATTGTCGATAAGGGATAATTGTGATACGTTCATACAAACTAGTGTCGCTCTTGTTTCTAAAATTGTAGAATCTAAGTTTCATAGTGGTAACTTTTGCGATGGCCAACGATTTGATGGTTGTTCCAGCCATGATGGACCTTTCCACCATAATTCCATTTTATATAATTGTGTCGCCGGTAAACCTCTGCTAAGTAGATCTGCAGGGTTTTCTTTGCTAGGTACATAGCGCCATTGTCGAGTTGGAATGATGTCCAAAATATATGAATGATTTTCAACGTCTTGGTATGTCCGATTCCGATAGCCAGTGTAGTACGATAGATGAGTCACACCAAGCCTGCACCTCTATAGGAATATTCGGATATAATACACTTTTAATAAATTTTATCAATTTGACGAGGATATGGGCACCACACAATTCTAGTCGTGGTAAGCTTATTTGTTTTATAGGAACTACCTTCCCTTTTGAGCATATTATGTGTGTGCTAATATTTCCATCAGTTCCTATTGCCCTCAAATAAGCTATCGCTCCGTAAGCTTTCTCTGAAGCGTCGCAAAATGCATGAATTTGAATTGACTTTAGTTTTGCCTGGGAAAATTTATGATACCGTCTTTGAATCGTAATTTTATCTAGATAAACGAGACCTTGGTAAACTGATTGAAATTCGTCATTCAATTTCAACGGTAATGGTGTATCCCAATCTAGGTGTGCTACCCATAATCTTTGAATCATTATTTTAAATATCATAACGATTGGTGCAAACGGGTCATAAATTTTAGATATTTCCGATAGTATTGTGCGCTTCGTCCAGTTATTGATTTCTGATAAGTTAATTCGAAATGAGAACATATCTGTGATCGCATTCCATACCATACCAAGTGTTGTTGTTGTTGGGTTTTCTTCGATTAATTTAGGTATCGTTGATATTTCAGCTTGCGAAAACGAATCTAACAGTTGCTTTGAATTTCATCGCCTTTTCCGGAATTGAAATCCATGTTGCCCAAATAATGAGGCAATTTGGTTTTTCAACAACAGCGCATTCTCTTCCGTATCTGCTCCCGATAGTAAATCATCTATATAAAATGGTTTCGTGTTGCATTAGATGCGTTCGGATAATCTGTAGAGTTCTCATGTGCTATCTGTTGAAGCGTTTGTACAGCTGAATAAGGTGAACAGTTAACTCCATACGTAAAATGTTAATTGGTTTCGTTGGGTCTTCACGCCACAGTATTAATTGATAATTTCAGCGAGATGAATATCCTTTAGTTGGTCGTAAGATTGTATTTTAAAACTAGTCTCAGGTAAAGTGGACGATAATGAATTTATTATCTGAGACGTGACTGTGATGGTGTAATGTGGTTTGCATTTCGATTGTACAATTACTGTCGTTTTACCTCTAGTAGAACCGACAGTCAAAGAAGCTAGACCGATAATTTTGATATTTGATTTTCTACGTATGAGGCCTAGGTGTTGCATCATTGATTCAGTGATAAAGGAACATTGAGATCCCGTATCCAAGAGTACGATAGCTGTGGGTAACATAATGCAAGAATATTGTAAATAGTTATTATTACATAATGATAAATCTTGTGTTGAAGTGTGTTCTAGTATTGATTTCTGATCTGTAGAAACCGATTTTTCTCTTTTAGTTAATTGTTCCTGTGTGTTAAGTGTAAGTGTTGACAGATTGGTACTGTTGTTAATTCATTACTTGTTGTTTGAAGGTGTTGACATGTTGGGACTGTTGATAGTTGACTACTTGTTGATTGAAGAATTGATTTTGGGTGTTCGATGAATACTGAATGTGCACTTGTTTGATGGCCTGAATCAATCTTTTATTTGTTGATACAAAAGCGAATGATGTGTTTTCCTACAGATTAGGCATGAAGTTTTCGAATAACATTTTGCTGAATAATGACCCTTCCTTAGACAATTATGACACAATCTCTCTTGATTTACTAATTGAATACATTGGACACTTGTACAATAAATGTTCTTCCTTGCATGCATAGCATATAATCTTTGAGGCTGTATTCGATCCATTTTTCACCAAGAATACTTTCGACGCTGAACCAGAATAACCTTTTCTCTCTTGTATAATACATGATTCTAGGATATCACATCTTATATTGAGAAATGCTAGAAACTCCAAAAATGAGATTGATGAGATTGATTTACGGATTCTCTTGCCCACAACTGTTTGATATCAAGATCAACCTTTTTTAACAATAATTGGATTAGCCAAGGATCTCTTGTTTCATTCTCCTTTTCAATGCTCCTTAATGCACGCACTACTTCGTCAGATTGGTCATAGAGGCGACGTAACTCTCTATAGTTACTGTTTTTACATGGTTTCTGGTCCAGAAATTTTTGAATGAGCCCTGATTCAATTGGCTTTGGCTTATTGTACCTTTCTTCCAAGTTTTCCCAAGCTTCGTTATAATTTTGATCGGTTACTGTAATATGGCGAATTAGTCCAGCTGCTTCTCCACGTAACAAGCTCTTTAATTGTTGTTGCTTTTGCGACCCCTTCAAGTTGGGATGGAAGTGTATTGCATTCACATATAGATCTAGAAACGATGGCCACATTTGATATTCACCACTAAAAGGTTCAATATTTACTTTAGGTAGTTTCACAGCTGCGGTGGTATTAAGCGCCTCATAAAATGTCTTTTGTTGCGCATCGAATGATTCCAATGTGTCATTTAACTCTTTGCCATTTCTACTTTTTTGTGAATTTACACCGGTACGTTGATATAATGCATCTTATAATATCGTCCTGGCTTCGTAATACTCAGCTTTTATTTTCGCCGTCACTGGTTTATAGTCCGCAAATTATTCTAACGCGATTTCAGTATCATGGAAATCTTCATTTAATTTTATTAAATTTGTTAATCGTGGTCAATTTTCTTCGCAAAGGCCAGTATTGCATCCATTTGACCTGTTATACGGTTTCGAAGTCTAATATGACGCTCCATATTTGTTAAGCTTTTTGATTCTTGAGTAAAGTAATTATAATCCAACTACACAACAGTATTACTACACTCCAATTCAATTTGTTATTTAAGATTTTCCGTGAAAATAGTTGTTAATTTGAAAGTTTATTTCTTTAATCACTACAAACAACACGATAAACTTATGTATTTTATGACTAACCGATCTTGACCACGTTTCTACGATAAGATCGTACGGTTTGTATTTCTTGTACGTTGATTGAAGTAAATTTGATTGTATCGAAATGTAAAGAATATCTTGAATTTCTGCATAAATGAACTCATTATATACGGCATTGATTTGATACATTTGAGAACATCATTTTGAATGAGGTTGAAAGTTTCGTTAAAAATTGGAGTAGTAGCATAGTATGCTTTTAAAGTAACCTAATTTTTGCAAAATGCTTCGAATATGGTTCTGAACACTCCCGATCGATCTGAATCAGTTTTTTCATTATGGCCACATAAGGACAATTCGCAACTGCCACAAATTTTAGCTACTAACCGATATCATATTTAAAATCTATAATTATATAAAATCACGTAAGTTGAGGGAATCTAGTATTATTTAAAAACAGCAAAAGTCAACAACAAAAACTAAATCAAAAAATTTCATCTCACCTTAAAACTAGTTCCTCTGTTAAGAAGCAGAGAGACAAAATTATACCAGCAAGTGATTTTCGTCATTAATACCTAACCAAAATGAGAGACGATACTACCATGGTATTTGGTTTAATAAAATCGTAAGGCCGAGAGAGAAATAATGCATATTAATACTCAAATGAGAGTTTAGACAAAATCAAAATATAAAATGCAAATAGAAGAGGAAATGCATATGCATGTATATTTTTGAATCATTTTACTTTATGTACTCGTATATGTGTGTATTACATATATATGCATGTATTACGAATATTTTACTTTAGAACGTTTTAACATGATTTTTGAACAGGTTACACACAATATGCGCGTAAATTAAGAACGAATCTTGTGAATCTATGATAAACGATACTTAAACTATCATTTGTCTGATCTTGATAGAAGTCTAGTAAATGGTAAAGCATTATGATGGACCGCGCCTGAATAAAGTTTAAATGATGTTATAAATATGTACAATTAATTATTTGATATTTTCAGGAACTCAAACATTCTTCCCCCATTGAACACTGAAGTGTTCAATTTATCGGTGATTGGACGATCTTGCTGACTGGCCTTTTATAGGTTGAATTTGCTGTTCTCAATGTTACTACCCTCACAAGTCCATCGTCTCCAGGATGTACGTCAACTATCTTCGCCTTTAACCTTTGACATGGAGGTAACCGATCATCTTTTACCAAAACAATGTCGTCACGTTGTAGATTGGGTTGTGGTGTTTGCCATTTATTCCTTTGTTGGAGAGTATGTAAGTAGTCTCGTGAATACTATCGCCAAAAACTGTTCATCCTTTTATTAACTTGCTCCCATCATGTAAGTCGATTGGTAGATACCGATTCTAACTTGGGTTCTGGTAGTGAAGTTAGAGGAGCCAATATCAGGAAATGGCCTGGAGGTAATATGTCAACGTTGCTTGGATCATCTGAAATTAAATTTGAATTGCCTGTCACTCGTATCAGATGTGCCTTTACCGATTTCACTGCTGCCTCCCATATTCCGGTAAAATTTGGACTTATAAATTTGGAATAAACTTCTAAATTGTACCATTCTCATGGAGAAAGTCAGAAATGATACTTGTATTATAGCTCCTATGAAATTTGTGCCATTATCAGAATTAATTTCGGCTGGAAGTCCTCTTCGAGCAATAAATCGTAATTTAATGCTGCCAAAAAAGTATCCGAAGTCAAATCTGATACAACTTTAGAAGTTGTGCATCGCCTTAGTCACCATGCATACGAATACGGAAATGTTTGCTTTTATGTATTTTGCGCCTTTTCCCTTTTTTGTAGCTATTGATATAGGTCCGCAGTAGTCTACACCAACTCGATTGAATGGCTCGCCCATTGTTACTCTTGAAGTAGGTAGCGTGCCCATCAATTGCTTACTGGTAATTGCTCGTTGCCGAACACATACTTGATATTTGTGCGTTATTTCTCGTATCATGGTTCTGCCATTCACGATCCAAAATTTTTGTTTTAATAGGGAGGATAATAAGGATGGGCCAGGATGAAGGTATTTTAAGTGGTAATAAGTAGCTATCATTTTACTGAGGATGTGATAAAAATGATAGGATGTTTTATGTCATACGTGCATGTGGTATTCTGCAATCTTCCACCGACTCTGAGAATGCCTTGCCCATCAATGAATGAAGCGAGTGAAGACAATTTTCCACAGGTTGATTTTTTTAAATTAGCAATTTCTTCTCCATAGGACTTCTGTTGACACCATAGTAAAAAGATCCTTTCACCAGCTTGTAATTCGTTGACTATGAGAGTTTCATATGTTCGGTTTGTCCTTTGTTTCTCGCGGGTGTTGTTGAAAAACTGTATACAGAACCCTAACACACGTTTAATTTTTCGCCAGGAGGAAATTTGCTCAAATAGAATGTCGATTGTTCCATTAGATTCTTCCATCTGTAAGCGTACCCATTTTCTTCGCTCTTCCTTACAAATTTCACTATTTGTTGTGTCTGTGTAGGGTGTGGCTTTCCAGGTTGATTCCTGTTGTGTTCACCAGGTTGGTCCAACCCACTATAAGTCAAAATTTACTAATATTTCAGGTTATAAACCTCGAGTCGCACAATCCGCCGGATTCTCTGCTGACTTAACATGCCTCCATCTACTTCTTGGCAGTGTACATATGATCTCTGAAGTTCAGTTGGACACGTAAGTTTTCCATCGTCTAGGTTCAGCTGTTAATCATGATAGTACTATCCGTCCAACAGAAGTCTTGTATATTTGGTTGGAACTCCTTTTTGACTTTGATCATAAGTCTGGTTAGTAGCATCTGATTATCTCGTGGGTGCATCCATTGTTCTTCTATATTTTTTTTGGTAACTCGCTGTCCCAGTCCAATTTAAGAAGCCATAATTTTTGGAATAAGATTTTGATCATTATTATTGATAAAGCAAGCAAGCCACCCCATAGGAACTTTCGATGATTCTGACAATAAACTTCGTTTGGAATATTTTGATTGCATATTCGAATCAATTTTAAATTTAAAGGTGTCAATCCTGGGATCCCATGCTATCCCAGAACCTTTACTACTGGGTCATACTGGTTGAATGTGATTTGATCTGCAGTGTCACACAGCTCGGGTATGTTGGATATCCATTTCCTTATATATATATATATATATATATATATATATATATATATATATATATATATATATATATATATATATATATATATATATATATATATATATATTTATTGACAAAGTCCCATTTAAGATTGATGGCATCATTGACATCTAGTGCTCCCGACAATAGATCATCGACGTAAAAATCAAAAATCGTTTCGTATTATATATGAGCCGCTTGAGGGAAGTGTTGTTCCATATCATTCGCCAGTTGAATCAGAGATCGAATTGCTAGGAATGGTACTGCTGAAGTTCCATAGGTAACTGTATTTAGACGATATTGTTCGATGGGTAACTCAGGAGAGTGCCGCCACACTATGCGCTGGAACTCCGTATCTATGGGTTGTGCTTTAACCTGGCGGTACATTTTCTCTACATCTGCACATAACGCTAAAGGATGCCCTCGGAATCGGATTAAAATTGACCATAGTGTTGGTTGAATCGTGGGACCAATCATTAAATTGTCATTCAGTGATTAGCCGTTTGAAGTCTTAGATGAGCCATCAAACACCGTCCTTAATTTAGTAGTATGCTGCTTGATTTTTTCAACACTGCATGATGTGGCAGATAAAAGTGTTGATTATTTGTGGAAACCTCAATCGCTTCAATTTTTGTCTTATGACCCAATTGCTTGTATGTCTCCATAAACTCTACATACAATTGTTTATAGTGTAGATCCTTCAACATTTGCCGCTCAACTGACTGAAATCGTTAATTTGCCTGAAAAAGAGACTGCCCAAGTAAAGTATGGTTAGGTTTAAATGGTATAGCCACTATGTATCGCTTGTCGTGAAGTTATTCCTCTTGTCTGTTGGTTGTCTGTGGCAATACTATATACCTTGACTCTGGCTTTTGGTCGTTTCAAGCCTAATCTCTGTATACAAGATTCAGAGATGAATGATGCCTGTGATCCGGAATCTAATAAAATTCTACACCTTACGAATTCCCCAACCATTACTAATGTGGCTGGTAAAATAGCAGCAAAAGATTTCAAATTTGTGGCTAGATATATAGTGATCGCATCTGGTTCGAGTTCTGTAGATATAGTTTCTAGTTGGGCACTATTTACTGTAAACACTGTAGAGGATGAGGTACTGTTACTTGGAGGTTTACCATTCGTTGTGGCATATCCGGAGGACGTATTGTCGTGCAATAAAGTGTGATGACGCCTTTTGCACAATCGACAGCCAAACCTTGAAGGACAAGATGTAACTCGGTGTTTACGTGACAAACAATTAAAACAGACTCGGTTGTTCTGTACAAAATCCTTTCTTACTCGTAGGTCCATTGTTTTGAATTTGTTACATGTTGCCAAGTTGTGAGATTCTTCACAACAGATATATGCCGGAACTTCAATTGACATGTTCAATTTCAGTTGACATGTGTGGATCGATTGCCGATGAAAGGCTTTGGTTTAGTATTGATTGATGATGATTGTGTACCAGTCAGCATTTTAACTTTCGTTTCTTTATCTGCCTTTTAAAGCAGCCAATGAATTAACCAAGGGTCGCGTTTATCAGCCTCTGGACCTAATGCAGCTAAACCTCTTAATACCTCACATGCAATATTGTATAACCCTTGTCTCAGGTTGTTTCTGTTATGGATGGGCTGAATGCTGAAAAACGTGTTTAGTAACTTTGATATAACGCATCGTTTTTTATCGTAGCGTTCGATGATCGTCGCCTATGCTCCGTCATAATTGGTGTCTGTTACAGTTAAGTGGCGAATTGACATAGCGGCTTCGGCCTTTAAATATTGAAATTTTTGTACATTTGCCAATGACTCCCTGTTATTTGGCTGTAATTAGGATTTTAATGCGGTGCCATGTAAAGATTAATGGTCGAAGGGTCAGTTTTTATACGACCAGGGAGGTGACTTGTATGTGGGGGGTATGGAGCGGTTATGGTGGATATTCTGATTTCCAGTGGATTTTATTCGTGTTTGAAATTTCATATGTAAGCGGAGGTTTTCGGCCTTTGCCTTGGTTGGATTGATTTTTATGTTTGTCTTAGGTGGGTTTAGTTTTGGAAGCTTCCTTTCAACTGCAGAGGTGCTGAGGGGTGCGGAGCGAATTGATGGCGTGAAGTTCCAGGTATCGATAGAGGTTGCTCCCTCCAACATGTTCTTGTTCGGTTTTGGCTCGGTCCGAAGTCTGGTGGCGTCCTCCGAAACTAGCCGCGGTATCGCGGCTTCCTATTGAACTGCAGGATTGATTGTTTAGTGTTTAGTGTTTAGTTGACATTTGAATGTTGTTGCTTTTAATTTTTCGTCGTTCGAATCGGGCCTACGCTTGACTTGGTCGCGGGTTTCGGGATTGAATGGTTTTCAGCCGTAGTCCCGGGGTGCGTTGCCGGTGATGGAGAATGCAGGTTTTGTCTTCTATCGGGTTTGAGTGTCCTTGTTTTGGAGAGTTTTAAAAGATGCGTATGCCTTCGTTCAGGGAGTCACTTTGCTGTAAGTGTGGCGGATCTGCTTCGATTTTTACTGTTTATCGGTTCAGTTTAGGCGCTGATTCAAATTTGCTACAGTTTTAAAAAGAGGAATAGTTGGTGTTGACTTCGAGGAGCTCCATTCATATCATTTGATAGGAAGTCGTATCTGAGTGCGAAATATAGTATAAGTTGAGGTAACGGTGTATAGTACAAGGGTGCGTGTGTGTGACACATAGGTAATAAGGAAAGTGTACACATTCTCAGGGATTTTGTAGGACAGGAGTGTTAATTTTGATGCAGAACACGAGTCTGTATCTTCCATTATCGAAGGTACATTTTGGGATTGTGGTTGAGGGTTGTTTAGTCTGGAAGTTAGTGACGGGTCGGGCGGAGATTTAACTGTAGGAGCGGGCAGTTGGAACTTTTAGAATGTTTGGGCGTCGGCGGAATTTTAGCAGTTTTGCAGTGGTGGTTTGGAAGCATTCAATTTTGTAGTATAGGGAGGTTTTGATGTTTTGGTTGGATTTTTGGAGAATGTCGCTCGATTCTGCAGTGGGCTGTGATTGTGCAGGAGTATCTTGGAGAAAGCGGTTTTTCTAGGTATTTGTAGCTGCATGCGTGTAATTTGTTGTTGGCCTCATGGTACTGATGTGGTTTGGGGGGGGGGAGTTGCGGTGGTGGTTGGGAGCCTTTGTTGGCATGACGGGTTTTCGACGCGAGTGGGATTAGTTGGGAGCCGGAGTATTCGCTGGAATGTGGGGTGTTTGGATGGATTTCGGTTTGTTGGAAGTCAGTTGAGATAGGTCTGCACTTTCTGTTTTTATTTTTGTGTAGGTTGGTGTCCCGTTGTTAAGGGTGTTCTGAATGAGTTTGTATTTTGGATATTTACGATTGGGTTCTCGTGTTAAAGTTTGTTTACTACTAATAGATGTATGTTTGGTTGAATGTTGAGTTTGGATCGTGTTTGGTTTCCTTGAATGGGGTTCGCTCCGGGGGTGTCGATTTCCTCCATTTTTTGGGTGCTTCTGCTCCATACTTTCTGCATGTATGTGGCATCCCTGCATGTGTGTCGTGCATGCGTGCCTGTGGGTTGTCCATGCGTTATTTCAATTTATCAAGTTTTGTATTAAGTTTCATATTTGGGTTTAATGGTGCTTTTTAAAATCGATACCAGTTGTTCTTTTTTGATTAATGAACGGTGAAGGTCGGGGCGGATCTACTACGTTTGTAGTAGAGTGGCATTCCTGATCACGACCATTTATATAAAAATAATAATAATTTATGGAAAAGGTTTGGTTTTAATAATTTATATAAGTGTAAATATGACTATAGTTGGAGGGGGCTAACAAGGAAAGTTTATTTTATTTAAAAAAAAGAGTTTGCATAATTTTTGAATATAAAACGTTTTCAGAGATTTATTTTGATTTTCTGACAAACATATTCTGGTATTATGGTATCATCAGGTACTTTATCAATGGTTGACGGGTACTTTATCTGGCATACCATATTAATTTAATTTATTGTTGCAGATTCTGGTGCCGTGAGTTAATTAATTAAGAATTTGTGATTTTGCTTAACTATGATTGGTGTGTGGACTGGAGTTTGGATAAATAATAAAATTAATAATAATTAAGTTACAGATTCCTATTTAGTAAATTTATTTTTGTAATTTTGTCTGAATGATTTGATTATGTGAATGATAATGTGAAAATGATATATGTAGATCTTACTAACAAATTACATTATTTTATTACTTTACTAATTATGTAACAGGAAAATGGTTCTGCTGAAGATTTTCGCCCTAGTCTATTTTGAATCTCTGATGAGCATGTTACAGACGACTTATGGTAACATTATCGTAATGGATGGCTTAAACTATTATATCATATTAATTAAATTGTTTCAGATACCTGAGCCATAAGTTAAAAAAAAAATTTCTTTCAGAGTTCTACTCATGTTTAATTAGATTAGTTGTGCGGATGGGAGTTGAAATAAATAATCAAATTAATTAATTAAGTTATAGATTCCTGAGCGACTAACTAATAAATTTATTTTAGGATTTTAGTTTTAATCTAGTTTTAATGTTATTCAAAATACAGCAGAGCAGATAGGTGTTGCGGACTGGAGAATGCTGATTGGCGATTGCAGACTAGTAAATTAGAATTGTGATTGTCTTGTGATTATCTATTAATAGTAGTTTAGTACCGACTGTCATGGTGTCTGTAACCGGGTCGCTCTTTCCTAACTAATATACCTTCCTATCCTTACCTATCGTTTTATGTAAACGGCTGTAGGAATAGGCCCGGCGTTATCCGGGAATCTTGCCTAGCGCTTGGTCCTACAGTCCTATCAATCAATCAATCAATCAATTTGCCAATGACTCCCTGTTATGTACAGACGATTCGTACAAGTCACGAAAGGCGGGAAATTCGGCGTAATCTCCACTAAACTATGAGGTATATGTAGTTTAGGTAACCGGCCTCACTGTGATCATTATTGTTTATCGTGAAGCTAGTCGATAACGTTTCCAAATAACCATGTTGTTGATCAGCAACAGCTAGCATGGAGTTGTTAACCTGTTGGTGAAGATCATTGAAGATTGTATTTCGCTTGGTAGCAGATGTACGAAGTTTAGTTTTGATTGAAATATACCGTGCCTCGATGATTTCCAATTATGATTGCTGATTTAGTAACATGATTTGATTATCATGTTCTACGAAATCTAAATATTCTCTTTCTAGCGCTTCCAAACGTATATTGACATCTTTCAACGTGTGTGTTACGGTTAATTCACTATAAAATTTCTCAATGCGTGTGACAGCCGCTTTTGATTGACCTCGACGTCCTATATAGTCCTTCAGTTTCACTTGTTCACGATCTGTTAGCGTCATTTTATACAATTCGGTTGTCCTTTACTGACGCACTATATTCACTGTAGTTATTAAATTGTTTACACGTTTATTAACTGAACGTTATATATACCGGGTGTTTCTTTTAAACTGAGATGATCAAATATCTCGAAAAATAGCCACTCTATGGAAAAAATGTTCATAATCAAAATTTAATCATAACGCGGAAGAAATACATTAGTGCAAAAAATAGTCCGCAACCCCACGCTTTGTAGGTGGGGCGGGGGTAACTTTAAAACTAAGATAGGAAGCCATATTTTTATTGCAAATACGGATTCTACGACTAAAAGTACATTGAAATATTTTGTTCGGTTCATGATAGATGGCGTTGTAATCGACGAAATTCAATTTTTCCAATTTCTTCTTCGTCGCTGGTCTAAGTGTGCTGTAGCAGCCACTCAACCTAACCTAACCCGCAAGGTAGTGTGCTTGGTAGAAGCCAGAATAGGGACATTTGCTGATGTGCAGTTATGACCACTAATACAAGTATTGTCGAGTCAAAAAATGCTATTAATACAGTGAACATTTGGACAAAAACAAGAAAGTATATAGAATAGAATACATTCCGATTAGGCTTAGTTCCGAACTCTATCTTGGCATGACACTAGAAACTAAGCTCAGATGGAAAGCGCATGTTAAAAAAAGGCAATAATTGAATTTTTAATTCAGAAAGATGCAGTGACTTATTTAAAGAAACTCTAAGCTGACAGGCAAAACAAACTACTGTTATATAAACAAATCCTTAGACCTATCTGGACTCATGGCATTTAACTTTGGGCTGTGCAAAGAAAACTACAGTTAAGATCATACAAATATTTCAACACTAAGTGCTACGTAGCATTGTGAATGGTCCATGGTATATTAGAAATTATCACCTCCATCGAGGCCTTAACATAGAATACATCAGCATGAAATGCTTAAATTTGCAAGGACTCATGTACTGCGACTGCAGCAGCATAAAAACGAGGAGCTGCGGAACCCACTGGATCACACCAATAGACTAAAGCGCATAAAAACATCAAAGCTAGTGGTTCCCTAAACTATACTGAAATCAAAGGACTGAACGAATTGGGATGGACAGATTTTTCTCATCCCATAAGATGCTACACCGCTTGAAAATTCCGAACGTTTATGGCCACTCGTGAATCAATAAATTATAAGATTTGTTCGAGTGTCTGCTGCAGTATTTACACATAAATTGGTGACCCATTTCGATCTCACTATTTAATCGATGACCATTGATTGGCCCTTTAAACGGATCATAGAGCTGATTAGAGTTGGAGTGTTCGATACGATAAACTTGTGAACATGTCGTGTTTTTGCCCATCGTGTTATTCGAATAGTCGACCTCATTGTGTTGTGATATTTGATGCAAGACTACTTCGCGACCTTATAATAGCTAGTGTATAATAGTATAATAGTGTATCGCACCTTCGTTCACAGTCAAGTGGAAAATCTATATCATAAAATAGGTTGAAATAACAAACTGTGATTGTATAATAGGCTAAAGGGTTCTCATCTCAATAAGGCTTCTTTGTTGCCACTTTATACTTTCGAACGATATATTCGAACACATTCTCGCAAAATGCAAATAAGTAAAAGAAAAAGTTTTGTTAAAAATCGATTTTTGATCTGACACACACAGCGACTGTCCCTTTCCCACTACAAACTATCAGTACAAACTAATTTGCTACTATTGCAACTTCCAAGGAAGGACCGTTTCTGTATTTAGTAGAAACTATATTCATATACACACACACACACAATCTATAGTAGGTTTCATCTCGGATACGGCGCATTTTTGTTCTACTGCTCTTCTTTTATGAAAAAATGGGCGTACCACAAATCAACCATTAACCAATCAAAATGTACCAAATGACAACAACAACAAAATAAATTACGACAAACCCACAGAAAATAAGTATACATCTCGAACCGGATTGGATATACTGTTCTACTCCGACCTAATCGGGACATTATTTTATAACAAAGAGGGGGAAGGATATTTTCCGTTATGTATAAACGGTATAATTTAAATTAAAAATTATTTGTTTTGATTTTAATCTGCGTAATATCAAATGTTTGCCCTAAGACATTTTTTCACAATTATTTGACTTATTGAAGGACATAATTTCATGACATGCGAAGTCAATTTATGTTTTAATCAAATTATGTTTATTTATGTCACAACGCTGATGGAGATAAATGTTGAAAAAAAAAAAGAATCTCTAAGATGTTAAGTTTTGAATCTCGTCACCCTATAATAAAGAACAATAGATGTAGTTCGAGTACATAGTTCTATTTGGGTTCCGTTTATTTGTTAATTGTTTGTAGGGTTGAATAACATATTTTTTGCTAATGTCACTTTTGTTTTGTCTCTACTAACCAAATTGAGGAAGTATGGTTCGTGTTGCGTAGACCATCTGCACTTTGCAATCCGGTATCCTCAATGCTGTCAGTTGATTCTCAAATAGAAATTCTCATCTAAAGCAGTGCAGTCTATGGAGAGAGTATTAAGGACAGTAAGAAGTATTCAACTATATTTTCTTCTCCCTCTCACTGGAAATTTTCATTCGAATATGTGATTCAGAGAAGAATGTTCCGTAGATTCCAATGATCTCAAAGTGCGGCTATCATAATTCAAGGACTGGGATCTTTGCTGATTTATTCTATAAATAAGATTTTAAAGGCGACAAAAGATGAGGTTGTTACATCTTTCCTTTAGTGCAGACCAACAAAGAAATAGTTGACATTTCACTTAAGAGATAATAACGTTACTCCAATAGAGCGTGCTCAGTTCCCACAAAAGTGGGTTTCCGGTGAAGTTCATTCAGACTGCTTATTCGAATTAAGGCAATTATGCCTTTAGAGACTCTGTCAGAAGGTAAGAATATGCGACGATCTCTCCAATTCCTCTCATTTGCATAGAGTGCTGTTCTCAAAATTACAATTGCCCAAAAACGTGCTTGAATACCATAGCGTTCGAGAGCATGTGAGCAGTTATGTGCAACTTACTTCCCTGCATATTTGCAAGTGCCCAGAAGGATTAAACTGAATGCCACGGCCTTGTATAGGCGAGCAGTCCAACCCACAACCATTTCAAGATCTGCAGTGGGTGTGGTGTGCATAGTACTCACAATATCCTGACAAACAACTCTTTAAATGCGGTGGTTTATCTGCAACCCCATTCAATGTTCTAGGCCACCAAATAAGTGCAGTAAACGAGATTATGGCTCTGATAACCGAATTTCCTGTGTTACATGCTTTATTGTAATTCTCTTCCATGAATTTTTACCAGGTAACTTCTGAAGAGAGTGCTGGATCATAGATTAAAATCGAATGAATAAAAAAACGCTTGTGATTCGAATTCAATAGCTTGCGCTCCAACCGTTGTGCTATTTAGTCGGTATACCGACTAAATAGCACAACGATGCTATAGAATCATGGAATGATTGTAGACATGCCGGTGTGGCGTGTTAACCTACGATCGAGTGTAGGTGACATCTATCTTTTCTGTTACTTTCCATGTCTCAATAATGTTCATATGTATTGGCAGTTCTCTTGATCATTTGTTTAAACTAATATTGCCGGTGGAGCAGATAGTTTCCAAGAACTGCAGGCATGAAAGTCTTCAACAAAACTTGTTAACTGGTTTCAGAACCCAAATTGAGATTTATCTAAGAATGCTTTGGAGAGCCAAAATTATAGGTGAACCTATTAGGCAATAATACCCTATTATAGCTCGGTTCAACTCGGGTTTCACAAAGTGGTAGAGATTCAAATAAAACACAAATATCCAGTTATGGTTGCAGATTCGACCAGAAGGCAATCCAGATGGTGTTATCCAGTTTTTGTCGCTGGTTGAACTCAACCGAGTTATCTTGCAACTTCTGAGGAGAAGAAAAAAATGGTTACTAGAGATCTGCAAGTCCTTTATCGCTAATAATCCTGTTTTACACAACAAGGTTTCACCAATCAACGATTAATACGTTAAGATATGAAACAAACCAAAGATGGCAATGATCAGGCAAATCGAATGGCATAATTCTTCTTCTTCTTTCGCTGGTGCTGCATCACATGCAGGTATTTGGTCCCCCTTTAACGATGCTCCTTCAAATAGCCTGATCCACGGCAAAAAGATCGTCTGACACGGTAACCGGGTGCATTCACCCATCCATCGTGTAGGAGGTGTCCCTCGAGGTCCTACTTTCATTGGTGCCGATTCCGCAATTCCTATTTGGTGGTTTAATTTTACAAACAATGATCGTGCACAAGCCATCTTACCCTTGACGATTTTATGAATCCAATGATGTCAACTTTACCAAGATCTTTCTGCTCTCATAAATTATTCGCAGCCGGTAAATGGCTTCCTCTTTGATGGGACCGAGAATTATTCGAATAATTTTATGCTCAGTTACATAGCTAATGTTGGATGTTTTCAGTTGTTAATGTCCAAAACTCACAACCAAAGGTTATCACTAGTTAAGACCAGTTTCAACGCTTTAAAGATGTCCAGTTTCACTTTATGCGATTTATGGGGAGACTTGAACATTTTGATACTGGAGTAAAATGCTCGGTCACCTGCTTCGATCCTAATGACATGTCTACAGAAACGGAGTTTTTTTCGGTGATTAATGATTCCAGATATTTAAACTCACTCACCTTCTCATATGGTGATTCTCCTGAGATAAAGTCTTCGCGTGTCTACCTTCTCGACTGATATTTCCAACGGGAGGAGGACCTTTTTCAGTGTGCGTCTCAGAATGCAAATGTCGTCAGGGTGTGCGAACGAAATTTTACCTTCAATTAGCACCTGTTAATGTACCTGTCGTACTCCTGCTGGAAGTCTACGAATAAACTATATGTACAGGAATATCCTTTTTGTATCACTTTTCTACGGTCATCCTCTGACTGTATGTTGATAACTTTTTCGCGACTATCTAAAACCTTGTAACCCTTTTTTATGTAGTGGACAGATAAGTTCACTACATAAAAAAAGAGATCGGTATTCCACTCTTCTGGGCTATTTTGTTTGACCAGATTGTCGCTACAACCTCAAACATGATCGCCGCAGTATTTGACCATTTCGTAGCAGATACCATCCTCACCGGGTGTCTTGTAATTACATCTAGTCCCTCACTTCTTTATATATTGAAGCAAGAGAGATTATTACTCAGTATTTGGTGACTATCAATTTAAAAGCAAAGAGAAATAATTCCTTCTCACTTCAATGACGTGTTTTGGTGTCCATTTGTATCTCAAATGTTCTGTTGCGGAAAGCGCTATAGGTGGATGGAATTTTGTAGCTATTTCTCTTATGTATCGATATCTATAGCTTAGGACTGAATGTGTGCTCGTTTTCGTGCCAATCTCTAATCGTTTGTCTGTTCCAATGAATGATAAGCTGAAAACGTTGATTGTATGGAGTACACAGGGGTACGTGTCCGGTTGCTGCATGATGTTGAATGCAAGGAATTTGTGCCAATGCTACTACGATTTGCGCTGCCAGCACTGCCAATTGGACCGTTGAACTTGTCTTACACGATTTTAACGTCAGCTTTCTCCTTGGTCTAGTATGTAGGTGTGAAATCAATCATGAATGGACGACATCGGTTGCCAATCAAGAAAGCCAAATTCAACTATCCGTTAAAATCCGTGTTATTGCTTTGACAGAGAGTTAATCCATATGGCGACTACAATCGACGATGTCAGTACTGAATATAGCTTGGTTTCCTGAACTGGCATTATGTCGAACTTTTACTAAGATGCTTATTCGAAAAGTTCTTGAAGTTGTTTTAAATTTTAAATCGTTGTCGGAACAATGAGATTTAGGTTGGGCTGTTAACCAAACGCCAACTTGAAGCGTGAGTCACATACATCCAGTATGAGACTTACAAAGCACCAATGCACCACCGAGGTCATATCACGAATTTAACGGTAACCACTTCTTGAATGAGAGCATGAGATCATCATCACATCCATATGGTATATTTTGGGCTACATCTCTCCATTAGATCAGAGTCTAACACAAAAAAGATGGCATCGCGTGGGTGAATAGACACAACTTTCCCCTTTATAAATCACTAAATTCTTCAGTGTTATGAGGATAAAGAGTATCGATTTATGATGTCTTCGTCGAAGATAGGTCATTCAATACATAAACAGTAGAGAAATTGTTTGTTGAAAAAATCTGGATTCATATAACCATTTACGATACGACTACTTGTAAAACAACAACATCGAGATGTACCTTCCTCTGGAGTCAATTATGCTGTACATCCAATCCGGGACAATCTTGATACATATTCAATATACGCCCATATATTACATATCATTCCGATTGAGTGCTTTCAGTATAGACAGTCGTCTGTTTATGTTACGCCCATCGTCATCAATGAAGCAGTGAAACGAAACGAACACCCAAATTTGTCAAACAGTAGAGTAAGAATGAAATGCTGTGAGAAATTTTTTATACTCAGCTTCTCAATCAATAACGCGAATAAAATTATAAAACTTGGGTGCACTGACTACTAACTTGTAAAAACACCAACAATTTTCTGTAATTGTATTTACTTTATTTACAGAGAGATAGGGTAAAATGTTGACAATGTAAATTGAGTATAGGTGAAAGTAGGATAGCAGACAAGTACCTTCCTTGGAAGTTGTTTAGTAGAAAATCAGTTGGGATCGACAGTTCGAACAGTGAAAACATCACTTAACTATAACTACTGTGAAATAGACAAAAATAGTTGGTGGAAGAAACAGTGAATAATATAGTGAGAATAGTTTTGTGTGTGTGTCAAAATGTCTTTTGATGTATCATCAGAAAGTGAAATAAGTGTCGAAGAAATGTCTTCACGTGTACCAGGTGTGCCATTATTAAATAATAAATAATCGTTTGTGAATAAACTCCAATATCATATATATCTGTTATAGAATTTCGACTTGATTATCCATCCATCTGTGTTGTTAAACAAGAACGTGCATCGAGCCTATCGCCATTGCTAACCCCACCCGAAATTCCAATCGATGATAATACACCAGCCGCCATTATAATGTCACGACATTCAAAGTATTACCAATCGAGAATGATATCGCCACCAAATCCAAACTCAAGCTTAATAAGTCCATCGGCAGCTGCAGTTTCAAGTAATATAGGATCACCGCAAATTTTACAGGAATCGCAACACAATGGTGCTACCTACAACGAATTATATTCGAATAGTTACGAGCAAACATGTTCAATGTTACCAACATATGGCCATCACGATCGAATGTGGAAACAAAACTATCATCAGTACTATACGAGCCTACCGTATCCAACAGAAAAACGAATTATACATACACACGACCATAGTAAGAGTCATGCCAAATTTATGAACCAAATTATGATGCGAAATGCAACATTCTACCATCAACACTACAATGTTCAGCTAGATTCAACAGTCGATATGCAAATGTTGCATTCAACACCGACCGCTCGAATTCGTGGCACGATAAATAATAATACTAATACTAATAATAATAATGTCGGTATCGGATCGACGAAACTAATCGGAACGGCGACGGGATCACGTCCAAAAAAACAATTTATTTGTAAATACTGCAATCGACAGTTTACCAAATCGTACAATTTGTTGATTCACGAGCGTACACACACCGACGAGCGACCATACTCGTGCGACATATGTGGCAAGGCATTTCGACGGCAGGATCATTTGCGCGACCATCGCTACATACATTCGAAGGAGAAACCATTTAAATGCACCGAATGTGGTAAAGGATTTTGCCAATCGCGCACCCTAGCCGTACACAAAGTAACCCATTTAGAGGAATCACCGCATAAGTGTCCAATATGTAATCGAAGTTTTAACCAACGGGTTAATCTTAAAGCACATATGCAGATACATACGTGCGACGCTTCGATTACGAGTTTTAGTGACAGTCGAAATAATCAATGTTTAAATGAAAAAAGCTTACCCATTCCAGTTTTGGATTTATCAGTCAAAACGTCCGGGAACATAGATCAACCGAACTTAATAAAAACTGAACCGCCCCTGTTTAAAAAATCACTTGGTTTCACAATTGATGAAATTATGAAGAGATAGACGAGTACTCGTAGATTAATCGTGAGTATGTACGCTTTACAATTTTATAGCTTAATTTAGACTATTTAGACGTTTGTGCGGCCGAATCAAGGCTAAAAAATATAATATTTAAAAATAAAAATTAATAAAATATAAAAATTAGTTTTTCGATAAAAAAAATAATATTGTTATAGTGGTGATGGGACAGAGCTCTACTGTTTACATATAGTTGTCTTTTTTCTTACCTGTGTAATCATTTCCACGGAGTCTCCTCATAACCGCGTGACAGCTACGTGCAGTCATTTGGTAGGATCTCTTCGGTGATTGTTTCATGTAAGGTGTTACGATTGAATATTTCAGTATCATCATTTTCCCTTGACTGGTGAAACAATCCTTTCGATATGCGGATTTTTTGGACACATAACTTTAGCATCAGAACTTATTCCGGCTCGAAGAATCAGTAATATAAAGTTTTGGAGAAAGGAATCCCATACGACATCTTGTGGTGTGCCTACACTAACCGATCTGCCAGCAGAAGACCCACTCAGGTAAGTTGTAACGATCTTGCAGTTTAGTATTTAATCACCGGGAGCTGGATGAGTAACTACTTTATCCCCAAACAAGTGTTCGTGAGATTTTCTCTGGTCTGGCGAGGTTAAAGTCCTCTATATTCAAAAAGTTTGCCATGGAGTATTCCTTGAGTTCAAGATATTTCTCAGATCTCTTTACAGTCATCATGTAGGATATCTTCGGTGATTGTTCATGTAATCACATAGACACATATCTAATTTATTAACCATGATTATGAAACTATGATTTTCGGAATGAGAACACATGACACACTACAGTTCTCATTTCATTGGATAGTTTATAATAATTCATTAAAATTCTTACTTTAACTGTGTGGTCTAAAAATATTTTTGTTTCGCTCCCCGTCTTAATTTTCCTTATTTCTTTGATTTTTCTTTGATTTTCCATTTATTTATCAAATTCTGTATTAATTTATTATTTTTAAAACTTCAAATTTTATTTAAAAAAATAAAAAAACCAATATTTATAGTTTTCGGTATTCACTAACTGTATAACTGTGGCACTGTGATCACTAAAATGCCATGGGATGAAAAAACTAGCTCATTCCGAAACCATTTTTAAACCAAGTTGCAAGACGAAATCATTAACACGAAATCATGGTTAACTCGAAACTGTAGTTACGAAACCAAATATGTGTCTATAGTATAAGGCGTTACGATTAAATATTTCAGTATCATTATTTTTCCTTGACTGGTGATACAATCCTTTCGGTATGGATTTTCTGGACACATAAATTTAGCTTCAGAACTAATTCCGGCTCGAAGGAGTTTCCATGTAGTTCAAAATTTGGTCTGCGGGAGTACTATTTCTACCTCCTCCTCATCTTCTCAGCTATGACCGTAATTATGCAAGGCCCCTACTGTATACTCGCATGTTTGCATATCAGACAATGCCCAGTCAAAACTCCCACAATCGTGTACTGATTTGTTGCTTTTTAAGTGATAATTATTGTACGGATCTATACAAACGTATATTTGTGCTCGTATATTTTTACTCGAAGAAGTTTTCAAATATAGTGCAAATGTTGGTCTGGAGTACTTATCTGGTCCTTACGCTGCTATGGTTGGTAATTACAGAGACAACTCATCTAAATAGTGTTCGGTGAGAGCTCCATCGACAGTCAAATTTTGAATGTGAAACAACTAGTCACACCCGAGGTACGGTAAGGTTAGGATAGTTGTCTCGAGGATTAGCATAATGGATCATAAGAGTTCATAACCCTACTACATTAAAACATTCGTCTGCCCTACTCATCGGGAGAACTGCTTCTTTTTTTTTTTTTTTTTTTTTATTTCTATGCCATCTGTTTTGGGGCTCAAGGCACTCCCAACTCTTTCGCGGTTCGCTTATTTACGTCCTTACCTTACGCTTTGCAGCCAAATCGAGGACGTACGGCTATAGGTCCGATTTACCTAACCATCTGCACATTGCATAGCTCCATGCCAGCCTATAGTACTGACATGGAAGATGGGTCGGCCCATGGATTCTGCACTCCAACAGGGGGTCATAGTTGTGTTCATTCACACCACCGATCGTAATCAAGTGGTGAAAAATCCCTTTTGCATCCTGCCCCTATCGGGATTCGAACCCGGTACCTCCCCGCTCCAACTGCCGCAGCTTTAACCACTGCGCCACCTGGGCGGTCGAGAACTGTTTCTACGACAGTAATCTAAAGTTCTAGAGTAAGGAATACCATATACCCACTAACCAATCTGCTAGCAGAAGACCCACTCAGGTAAGTTGTAACGATCATGCATTTGATCGCCGAGAGCTGGATGAGTAACTACTTTACCCCCAAACAAGTGTTTGTCAGATTAACGGATATCAAAGGTTATCATGGAGAATTGTGAGCTCATGAGATATCGCAATAGGTCCTGCCAGGGACTGAAGTGCTGTTATCAAAGCTGTCCTCCTACAATATGAGTGTTGATATTTCGATATCTTCTCGAAGCAACGTTGCTATCCACAAGTTCCACTGTTGGGTACTACGTGTTGCCATTTACGTGATTGAAGTTCTATTATCGAATCTATCCAACATTATGGGAAACGATACCAAAGTTTGAGAAGCAATTACTAGCATCTCTTGCCTGTCGTTGATAGCTATCTTCACATACACTATTAAGAACGTCTGGAATACATGGAAATGAGCTGTGAACGTGAATACGTGAATAGATTTGTATACCGATTTTCTTGCTTGTCTATTGGGTTGTCTTATAGTTTTATTGTACATTATGACGAAGTTCTGTACAAGATATCGCTTAATTCTTCCTATGGGTTAATTGCACAATTAATCCCAATACTCGAACTTAAATTCAATTCCATATAGTTTTGATTTGTATCGTGTCTGCTATAAATAATTCTGGGATGCTATAGTTACCGAATTTTCGGTTTTTTTGTGCTAGTTTCATCAGTTGATCCTCAAATAAGAATCGTGATCCAAAGCAGTGCAGTCTATGGGAAGAGTATGAAGGACAGGAGAACAAGAAGTGCTCAACAGTTTCTTTTTCTCCACACTGTTCGCAATGTCTCTCGAGGATACTCAGCATGTTCCTCAAAGTGCGTCTATCATAATCCAACAAGGACTGGGATCTTGGCTGATTTATTGTTCCAAAGAAGATTTTGGACAAGCGACAAGAGATGATTTGGTGCCATCTCATTACCCTTAGAGTGGACTCAGGTTTCACAGAAGTGGAAACTGCACCCGAACGGGGTTATGAATCAGACTGCCAGGTCGTTTGAGCTGCCGGTTGGCCAGGAATTATGCGGATTCGATGATCTCTGCAATTCATCTCATTTGCATAGAGTGCTACTCTCAAAATTGCAGCAATTTCCACCTGAAGGCAGTAGCGCTTCTACCAAGAGGGATAAATAATTTCACCTCTGGATTTAGCAGCCAGATAACAGCATATGTACCATCGTAGTTTTCCTCAGTTACGATTATAAACTTTAATAGCTTTGAGATACTAAAGGCTTATTGATATTCGGTGTGGATATACCAAGGTTGTTTTATAGCTCGTGATTGGTATTCTCGCCTCTACCGACCTGCCTAGTCATCTATTCTCTCAATAAGTGAACAAAGTGTTTCTGTTGTGCCCTTGCTCGACAGTTATTGGGGTGAGTGGCAAACAAACCACCCTATACTTATAATTAATGTTGTACAACATATAAATTGTTAATCCAGTATAAACAGTAATCTGTAAACATAGTTATTAATAAACATAATTAGTATTTCGATTATTTACAATGCACAGCTGTGTTTTATCATTATCAAACTACCAGTAATACGATAAAATCAAATTAAAAATATTTGCAACCGAATATGACAAACAACAGATACCAGATAGTTATCAATATCTGGTATCTCATTTTGCGATAAAAGTTGTTGACTTAATGTCTGTGGTGTATTAACTTTCCCGAAAGAACTCTAATTTAGTAAACAATCTGTTATTCAACAATGACCAGTACACTAACTGTCTGTTAGTTTGTCAAGGCTTCATCGCATTTGTATTTTCGATGTAGCAGTTGGGGAGTCGTACCATACCTAGTTAGTTCCTTTCGGCACTAGCCATCCACCGCAGTCTGCCGTGCGAGATTTTACTTGTCTCCCCCATCGGGCGCTTCCCCGGGTGGCTGATAGTAGAAACCCCATCAGATATGACAGGTATGCTCGTTATTTCCTCCAAGGCAAAAATAAACAAAATGAACGGGATGTATCTCTATCAACATCAAACCAGGAGGCTGGCACATATTCAAAGATATGGTATGTCATCTCAGTAGAAATTTGCAATAGTTGATCGTGCCCATCTCATAGGTAAATGTGATCATTTTAAATTAGATAGACGTTACTCGCGAAAGAGGACGTAACTCGCAAGTTAAAGTCAGGCGGCTAAAGTCGCTAAGTTATCTCAGGAGTGTCAACCAATAGTACCGAAATACCGAGTAGTTGCGAGCTACTTCCGCCAGAGGACTCTAAATCCGTTTTCTAGGTCCTACGTGAAACGTGATGCATAATGATGGGTTTCGACTCCCCTTACCATGTGAAGCTTAACTGGTTGATTTTGCCGATGACATCGTTGGGTGGAAATTTACGACACATTCAACAATAGTTAACATAATATAGAAGTAATCCTAATCACTAGCAGAAAAATTATGGAGAGCATAGCGTTAGATATTGGTGCCCAAACCATAGTTACCCCACCTGGTCATTAGGGACCTAGAAGTAATAGTTGATACTAGACCTTTATATAAGATGCATCCCATTACCGCCACCGAAAGAGCATAGTAAACGCATATCTATTCAAGCACAAAGAGTTGCCCGACTGCCTGTTAACGAAGAAGGCAGATGGAATACCATGAAGGGTGCGGTACATCGGATTGGGAAGGAGTTGAGATGTTTTGATTGAAGCAAAAACGCGGTGAGAACTTAATACTAGCTTATGACTGAGTCTGCCTCGTGAAGTAATATCTAGCGGTAGTCCTATGGGGGCGAATGGCAAAGAAACCGGGGTTTGGGTTTAGTTTGTAAAAATTCGACACACTCGCATGTAATGGTTCTATCGATGAAGTGCTGTCGAAGATTCTCAACTCCAACGCAAAAAAATTCTCAATGTTGAGGCATCACAAAATGTTGACGTGAATGGATGATAGTTCTACTTTTAAGTATTATGCGTTTTATTTTAAGTGAAAAGACCATATTGACTTCCTACCATATCCGAGAAATATGTATAAACTCTAGAAAGCCTCTTAAGATTGCTTATAAGAAAGGACGATTTAAGGAAAAAGATTAGCAGTTCATTTAGTTGTATTTAAGGCACTTCTTGATATAACCTCTAGATAAGGTCACTACTATGCACTATTAGACCTTTAGCGTAGTAGAGGGCTCATGGATTCCTTCATGTTTCAGTGAGTCTTTCTATAATATCACTAAAGGTCTTCTGATCAGCCGAGGATAGTATTAAATAAGTAATCAAAAAATTACTCGCCCCTTCCATTAATTAAAGTACTCCCTTAGATAGTATAGCAACATTGAGTACTTGAACATTGTTCTCTATTTCTTCGATGTATGTCACTCTTATCCTAATCACTTCAGTCAATGATGGCTAAAATAAAGTGCTGTTATAGGACATCACGAACCATTCTCTATTGTTTTATGATTTGATAGACTTACGCTTGAAAGCTGCCCGAAACTTCATTCGCCAATAATCGCCCGCTTCCATTACCATACCATACTGGAACCATACCACATTGTCCTCTTAAAGGGTTATATCATTACGCAGTTGCTCTGACTTATTCGATCTATTGGTATTTCAGGGCGGCCTATAACCGTGGAGAGTCACTAGCAAATTGCCCCAGATTCCGATAATATTGCCTCTGGGTTTCTTTTAACTATTTTTCAGAGACACTTTCGCATTTGGGAGTTCGAGATACTTTCCACTGGAAGAACGACCTTTGATTCATGGTAGAATTAGTATCCACCAATTATGAGATTTTAAAAAATGGTGGATACTACCCTGTGGAGACTTATCCACCATCCATGATCTTTTGGTGTTAATAATTCCACAAAATCTCTATGATTTAGTGTTTTCTCGGTGTTATACTTTATTCTTCTATCACTTTCTATTTACTTTTCTCAGTAAGTCCTATCTAAATCCACTTTCGTTTTTCTGACTTCATTTACTCGTAAAGTTCATCATTGACTGTATATATTGAATTTGCTATATTCTTGGACAGCTTCTGTGTAAAATGTTAACATGTTTCATAGTCAACATATTTCATACATTTTACTTTTTAATCGATGACATTTTCTAGTAGTGAGATCTAATAGCGAGCACCAATAACGATTATGTTATATATTTACCGTTGGATGTCACTACAAGCTTAAATTTTATATATTTACCGTTGGATGTCACTACGAGCACAAATTATATATATTTACCGTTGGATGTCACTACGAGCACAAATTTTATATATTTACCGTTGGATGTCTCTACAAGCTCAAAATAATTTTCAAAAGATGGCAGCAGTAACAATAATGAATTACTGCTCTTCAACTGTTTGTTCTTAATTTTATTTTAGTTATTAAGCGCTCATTTATTAATTTTAAGCTTGATATTCTTTTCTATTGTTTTATTTACATTGAAGAAGTTTGTTTCTATCCTAGTCTGGCTATCATCTTAATGCTTGTGTGGTATGACACCTCTAATATATTTATTAAATATCGTTCGTTATATCACGATGATTACTACCAGTAATCCATGGTTAAATATAGCTTAATATGCATCTACGGTTGGATATTTTTCCATTATTTAGCTGAACACCCTTATAAGCTATCAACGTGACCGTAAAATCAAAAATCTAGCTAGGTATTATTATGTCTTTAAATATGCTAAAATGAAAATTTCCGGTTTAATTTATCCTCATCATAAACTTCTACACATTCTTGATTTCAAGCCCATCTTTTATTGAGCCATAATGTTTTCTCGGTGTTATACTATATTCTTCTATAATCGCGACACTTTCTATTAACCTTTCTCAGTGAGTCCTATCTAAATCCACTTTAGTTTTCTGATTTCATTTACTCGTAAACGTCATCATTGACTGTATATATTGAATTTGCTTCTTTTCATTTGGACAGTTTCTGTGTAACATGTTTCATACATTTTACTTTTTCATCAAGAACACTTTTCATTCTATCTTTCTGCACTAGATGTCACTATCATAAAATGTGCTGCCATCTTTTGAATGTTTATTTAAGTATATAGTGACATCTAATGGCGAGCACCAAGAACGATTGTTATATATTTACCGTTGGATGTCACTACAAGCTCAAATTTTATATATTTACCGTTGGATGTCACTACGAGCACAAATATTATATATTTACCGTTGGATGTCTCTACAAGCTCAAAATAACTTTCAAAAGATGGCAGCAGTAAAAAATAATGAACTACTGCTCTTCAACTGTTTGTTCTAAATTTGTATTTTCCTATATTCTTGTATTTTTGATTATTTTAGTTTCACTTATTATTTGTAAGCTTGATATTTCTATCCAGTTGCTTTATCGATTGAATTTATTTTATGTTCGGTAGCGCAGAAGAAGCATAATGCGTGCGTGGTATAACGTCTTCAATATGTATTGAATTTGAATATCGCTCGTTATATTATGATAATAATTAGTGGCAGTAATTCGTGGTAAAATATAGGTTAATATGCAACTACAGTTGGGTATTTTTACATTATGTAGCTGAGGACTCTTATCGTCCCTATCGGAATTTAAGTAACTGCTGCAATTTTAACCACTGCGCCGTTTCGCCGGTAACTATCGTCATTCACCTCCAAACTGTAGTAATCGTTCAATGAATTACAAAATTTTATTTCATTAAACGCTAATAATATTTTAATGATATAAATTCTTATTTTATAAGCTCGAATCTTGCTTTGGTTAGTCCTATTGTTGATCTTATATCTGAAGAGGGTTCCTATGGGGTGTTACAGTCTGCTATTCGGAAAGTTAAGTCAGGATCTTCTGATTTTGATAGAGTCAGCTTATAATTGAAACGAATTTTTTCTGTAGTCTCAAAATATTTATTACACATTTTAAATTTTATCTTAACCTCCTCTTCCCGAGCAATGGAGGCTCAGTAAAATAATACCAATTTCTAAAATGACCAATCCTGTTGAGTCCCAGTTTAGACATCTTAGTAGTTTAAGTTCCATTTCCAAACCTTTGAGATAGTAGTCCCATATAATTAACAATTGCTTACTCGATGTCTTTCAATCTGGGTTTAGAAAGTTCCATGGTACGAAAACTGAGTTATTGAATATCGGCGATGGTATTCAGCGTATGGAAAACCGGGAACTGACTTCTCTCACTTTGTTAGTTTTTTTAAAGCACAATTTTAATTTTACTTTTCGGCTGCTAGATTAGTTATAAATTATTTATCGGATCCTTCACATGCAGTTTTTTTTGGTAATTGTTATTCTAATTTTCTTCCAGTTACTTCAGGTGTTCCTTAAGGCTCGCTACTTGGTCCTTTATTATTTTCTATGATCATTAATGACACTGAATCCTCGTTTCAAATTTATAAAAATAGTAAGTTAGATCAGCATTCTATTGTTAGTAGGTAATATTTCTTTTGTTAACGAGGATTTAGATAGAATATATAATTGGTCGATTTCCAATGGGCTCGTCTTAAATGCTAGTAAATCGCAATATTTTATTATTTACAAAAAAACCGCTACATTTCGTTTCGATGGTTATGTTTTTCTTTCCTTTCGTATTGATCTTAATGAGTCACTCATTCCGTTTTCAATTACTGTTGGTAATTTGGGGATAGTTTTTAACAAAACTCTTACATCAGTTGTGTAAGAGTTTTGTTAAAAATTACATTCCGCATGTTGTTTATTTGGTATATTTCAGGAGAAATTTGACCGTTTTTAACCCCGGGTTTGCGCTTTTATTAGGAAGGTACTCAAAATTAAAGAATCAATCAAAACATTATTTAGCTTAAATTTCTTGCAGGTTTTTAAGTCGTCATTTTTTGTTAGAAGTATTTCTCTAGGAGTTCTGTTTCATTCATTATTATAGAAGTACTAGATCTGCCGAAACGTTTAAATCAAAATAACTTGGATGGCTTGATAGAATGAAACTAGAAGTACTTTAAAGTTAACTGTAAAGATTTGTTTAATATTGTCTGCTGCTCACCCCACTGTAAATGAGCTTGTTCTCAAAATGGAATGTGGAGCATGGTGTTTATTTTTTTCAGTAAACAATTTAGGAGGTTTTATGCCTAATGGAAGTAATAATTTTTTGCATGTTACTTCCACAATGGAACCCTTTTTCATCAAACAAACTCCAACTCGGAAACATAGACAAATCCACATAATATAATCCGAAGTCAAATTGGTAGTGTGTTCATTTAAAAAAAGGCAGGTTAGGCGTATGTAGATAGAAGAAATGCGAATGGTGGAAGACTAAGATCGTCAGGCTACAACGACAGACTGAATATTTCTTAAAAGGAGTCACCGCATTGTACTGTGGCATTCACAAATACGACGAATAGTCACGCCACACTTTTTTTAAACGGTTACAGGCCATTATTGGCCCGTACCGTGTCAACAATCTGACTCCATCGATTTCGATCACGAGCCAGATCTTCATATTGTTACAAGCAACCAGAAGATGCCAGATCGCTCTCTGCGACCTCTTCGCCAACCAAAAGGTGACTCTCCCTTCAATACATCACTGTATCATTCGGTTCGGATCCGCACGTAGAACGTGACCGAGCCAGCGTACTCGCTGTCCTTTGATTTCATGCACGATATCAGGAATTTGCATTAAATTTCTGATCTCGTTGTTGAAACGAAGTCGGTATGTGCTATCAACGTCGCGTTTTGGGCCATATATCACACGCATGATTCTTCTCTTGAATGTTAAAAAGCCATCTTTCGTACTCATCCGTCAAGGTCCTATTCTCACATCCATACATGACAATGGGTCTGATCAACACTCTGTACAGTTTCAGCTTATCCGCATTTGCAAGATATTTTGATTTCAGCAGTGGACGTAGGAGATATAGAGCCCTATTCCAGGCGGCAAGCAAAAACTTGATATCCTATCCCACACTATAATCGTGAGTAATGAAAGATCCAAGATACTTAAATTTCATTACTCCTTCAAACGTGTGGTTACCACTACTGAAATCAGTTGCGTCTTGGCCTCAAAAACCAGAGATCATATATTTTGTTTTGGACTCATTGATTTTGAGACCAACGGACGCTGAAAACTGTTTCAAAAGATGAAGTATCTCTTTCACTCCGCTGCCATTTAATCCAATCACACAGATATCATCTGCATATGCAAAAAGTCGATTGGATTGTCAGAATAAGATATTATCCTGAGGTGTTTCACTTTAACGAAGGATGTATTCCAACATGAGATTAAAAAGTATCGGGGACAGCGCATCTCCTTGTCGAACACCGGAATTGATTGCAAAAGTTCTCGATAGCCTGTTCTCAACTTTAACACAGCATTGTGACTGCGTTACTGTCATTCTACACAGGTGTACATATTATGTTGGTATTCCTAAATATTCAAGCGCATACCATAGCCTCTCTCGATTGATCGAGTCATAGAATTGCTTGAAATCCAGGAATACCTGGTGTACACCGCGAGATGTTTCATAGTACTTGGAAAGAATCATCCGGAGCGAAAAAACATGATCAGTGACTGACCGATTTGGACAGAATCCTCCTTGATAGTCACCGACAATTTCCTCCGCCAGAGGGGTAATTCTTCTCAAGATAATGTATGACAGTAACTTGTATACTGTGCAAAGGAGAGCTATATCGCGATAATTCTCGCACTTCAGGCAATCACCCCTTTTTAATATTGGGCATAACGCGGCCACTTTCTATTCATCAGCCATAACTTCATTTCGCCATACCAATCTCTCTGCATGGCCATTGTGAATTCCTCATAGGATGGATCCTCAATCATTTGAGGGTATTTACATTTGAGGCGACGATTGTTCCACGGCGTCCACGAGAGATGACTTCTAGCATTCGAAACAAGAATTATATGTGTACATACCAAGTTCTTTTCAAGCGCGAGATCAGGAATTTAATGCGAACCCTGCTATTATGCATAAACCGCAAATATGCCGGTTCGGTCACGGTTCTGCTTGGTGATCCGGAGCGAATGGTTTACCATCTTCTGATTGTTTACAACAGTCATCGAAAGCGAGAGAATTTATCTGAATATATTCATTTGTTGGTTCAGCTTTTCCAAAACTTGCTCTTCAAAGGTTGGCGGTATTAAAAAATTTGAGGTTTATGGCGACATCCAGTAAACAGTACTCGATCTTCGTAATAAAACCTATCCTGATTTCATTTTGGCGTGCTTGTGCTTGGATTGGTCGTCCTAAGTAGAAGTTTATTTCTTTATACAAATTATCTGCATTGAATATAAATAAAAAGAAATCAGTAAATAAAATACACAAACCTTTTAAATTAAAAATTTATCTTTGTATTTATAATTTCTGTTTTTTCATTTTTTTTTTAAATTTTTTATATTTGATTAAATTTTGTTGAATTTATAATTAATTATTATAATATATAGATATATTGTGTATTTTTTTTGTTAATTTTCATTTTTTTTAAATTTTAATATTAAATTAAAATATATATAAAATACTGATTTTTTGCTTTTAATAATAGTTATTAAATCATAGTGTAACATAAGAAAATGCATATATATATATATATATATATATATATATATATATATATATACATATATATATGTATATATATATACATATATATATATATATATATATATATATATATATATATATATATATATATATATATATATATATATATATATATATGTATATATATATATATATATATATATATATATATATATATATATATATATATATATATATATATATATATATATATACATACTATAAAGATATATAGAGATGTAATTTAATTAAATTTAAGTGGTAATTTTTTTGTTTAATTATTTAAAAATAAAAATTTAAATCAGTCTAATTAATTATTTTTTGTATTATTTTTATAATATTATTTAATAATTTTATATTTTTAATTCCCCATTCAAGCGGAAAATATCTAAAATAATAAAAACGAAATTATTTTTTTTTAATATTATATTTAGGCCTATTTTATCATGTTTTTGTTTTTCAACTAATTATAATTAAATATTCTAACTAAAAACTATTATATATATATATATATATATATATATATATATATATATATATATATATATATATATATATATATATATATATATATATATATATATACATATATATATATATATATATATATATATATATATATATATATATATATATATATATATATATATATATATATATATATATATATATATATATATATATATATATATATATATATATATATATATATACATATATTACTTCGAAAATGAATTAAACGTCCATTTCCAACTGTGGGAAAATCAACGATACGATCTAAAAACAACCAATTAAGTAGTTAAAAATATATTTTGCAACTGAAGATCATTAATTTTTCCGAAAATTTTCGATGGACGATTAATTTCATTCTAAAGTTTGGAGGATGTTATATATTATAATATATGTATATATATATTTACTGCTAGATATTTCAAGCAACTTATTTCTTGTCTAGTTTTGAGCAACTACTGTTTTCTTATAGGGAAGGTGTATAATTCTCTCAACATCTAATTGAAATATTTTGAGTGATAACTCGAATTTATGGATAATTCTGTTTACTGCATACACAGTAGATATTGCAAGAAAACAAGTTTTGCTCAAATCAAGAATAGTGTTGCATAGAATATCCCTTCTGACTATATGTATACCAAGGTGGCAGTTTGTTGATGAAATGAAGTCGATTTTATACCAAGCTTAGCAGGTATTTTATCAACAAACTTCACAAATTCTATAATTAATAATATTTTTAATTATTTCGATTTTTCTATTACTTATTTTAATATTTTAAAAAACTTACATATACAAGATTCAATTATTCACCTTAAAATATTAGTTTTAATTGGTTAATAGAAAGAAACTGGCAGGACAACGTCGACTTTATTTTTAAGCTATAACATGGTATGATTATAGTCAAGAGGGCTTCAGACAACCTATATATATATATATATATATATATATATATATATATATATATATATATATATATATATATATATATATATATATATACATATAGGTTTTTTATACCGGGTTTTTACTTCATAGATCAACATATTTTGATCAATACCTGTGCTACGACAAAAATGATTATTTTATTTTTTAACAGGAACATCTACCAATTCGAACCTGCACAATGAAAAATCTTGTTTTTAGAGTGTGAAAAATATAAAAATGTGAGCTTCTTTATGCAGCTTAGAATCTAGTATATGAAGTTACTGTTGTGAGACAATAATTTTGCAAGTTGAAAACCCTGCTGTTTATTATTTTCAATAATAAAATCTTGAGTAACTCTTTTTATACGTCTTCCTCAATTTTGTCGCAAGACAAGTATTTTTCAAAATACCTTAATTTATAAAATTAAAATAAACACCCGATATATATATATATATATATATATATATATATATATATATATATATATATATATATATATATATATATATACATTGAATGAGGAATTATTTGTAACTTTAAAAAATTTTCTCTTTAGTTTTCTTGTTAATTATACGATATTTATTTTATATTTTATTTACACAAACAAGATGAAAAGAAAACAAATCTGAACAAATAAACAAAGATATATATATATATATATATATATATATATATATATATATATATATATATATATATATATATATATATATATATATATATATATCATTATTTATTTATATATTCATTAGATATATTACAATTAATAACCGGTTTTTAAATATTTTTGTTAAATTTATCTTTTTAAATTAATATTATTTTGTTTATAAATAAATTTAATAGAAATATTACTATTAGGCACACCAGAATAATTATTTTTTATATTTTTAAGGAAAATTTATTATAAATTTTTGCGTGCAAACAGATATTATTTTTATTTTTAATATATTTTGTTTCGATTTTAAATAAATCAAGCATTTATTTATTACATATTTAAAATATTTACATAATATATATATATATATATATATATATATATATATATATATATATATATATATATATATATATATATATATATATATATATATATATATATATATATATATATATATATATATATATATATATATATACATGACTGTTTCAAAAAAATTGACCATTTCCTTTTCCCTTAGATATATATTGAAAATTATGTTGGAAATGATGAAAAAGAGATATGTTGCATCGCAAACTTTAATTTCCCATTTGATTAACATTTAGAAAGCTTTCTTGTACACTTTGGAGTTTGGATACCAGGCGAGATTCAGTTTTACTGTAGTAATTTCAGATATCCTATACTTAACTTTATGTTTAACCCGGATACTCATAGTAATCATACATAACTACAAATCTCAAAAACGAACAGTGAAATTGTGATGAGGGAGTGCAAATATGGGTGTAATAATATTCAGGTGGACTTGACAAACAAACTTTTACCAAGTCAATGGCAAGATTTTTGTGTTTCAATTTAAAATTTAGTAGTGATATTGGCGGACGTGTAACAACCAAAAAGTTAAGTTTCTGTATCTTCGTGAATTGGGAATTGGCCTGTATCGAATAAGCCCTTAAGCGTTGTATCTTTCTCATTATCTCTGTTTCGTCATTTCCAACAATATTTTCAATATATCTGAGGAACAAAAATATAATCTTTTTTTTTAACAGGCTTATATATACATACAGTAGTGGCCAGATAAATATTATACAAAAAAGTATTCAAATTTGCTCATATAAATGCGTTTTTCGTTGAAAATTGTTTATAAACTAAGGAGTTACTATAAGCAGATCTGTTGTGAACTATAATTATCCGGAACAGGAAACTCAGGAATTTAAAAAACATGTGTATGTCTAAACAAATATCCCGACTGAATTATAGAATTGAGATAGAAAACCAAAAAATTTGGCGTTTTATTTTAATTGACTCTTTTCACTGTTGTGAACGCCAAAGAACGTGTAAGTTCCAGTTGATTATGATTCTATAATTGTGGTGGGAGGTCTGATTTCGTCCGCTTCGTGATTACCTTAAAGTGGTTTGACTTAAATATGTGTACCTTAAAAAGAGAACCGACAACCATCATTGAGGTAGTATGTGTTGTTTTAGAAGGTTTTGAGGTGTAATGCCCTAAACAGGGCTATAGAGTAATCTACCCAAGCACATGTTGTTGAAACATCAGTATAATTTTAACCATAAATCGCTTCACACCAAAATAACGCGCCGAATTAGTGACGCTGTACATTGGAAATAGACGTTCAGTTTTGTTAACTAAAATTGTGTTACAGTGAGACATCGTCAATATTGAAAGAAGATTTGTTTCCGTATAAGGAACAAAAACACAAAAAATATTGCCGCCAGTCCGTCCAAGTAGATGGAAATCGATATCGGTGGATGTTGGCTCATTATATCTGCCAGCAAATGAAACAATTCAGTTTTTGCAACGAAAACTCTCTGGACGTCTGAGGTCAAAAAACGGATGGGAATATATTGTGTAGCGATGAAATCAAGATATAGCGAAATGACTCACTTTTGAAATGGATTTTTCAGTCGAACACTATTCTAGGACAAAATAAGTTTATCATTATTAACGAAGCCTGGACTATGATATCAACGATGTCGGTTCTTAATCGGCTCTATACGACATAGATGCCATGAATTAATGAAAATAACTAAATTTAATACTACAATAAGTAGATGATGGATTTAGGAATGCTAAAAATGAATGCTTTTTTGCTGTATCTCACATTCTGACAACCACTAAATAAATAATTATATATATATATATATATATATATATATATATATATATATATATATATATATATATATATATATATATATATATATATATACATGAATGTTTTTATCATTATTATTATTATTTAATTAAAAAATAAAAACTAATAATTAATAGTCTTAAGTACCAAAATAAAATGATAAATAAAATATGGAGAGTAAACAACAGGGGATGGCCAAAATAATAATATATTTTGGATTTGCATAATGTATAAATGTCTATGCATAAATGTTAATAAGAAGGCACATAACAATTTTTTTTATTATTATTAAAATAATTATAAGTCAATAAATAAATAAAATAATGATGAAAAAGTAAATATGGTGTGTGAAAAATGAAAATGAGTATTTTTATTTAATGTATACACATAATTAAATTGAGTATTTAAAAGTAACTAAAAAAAATCAGTCTTGTTTTTATAAATACATATTATATTTTATTAATTGCCTTTTTGGGTTACTTTTCAAAAAAATAATAGTTTGCCTGAGATAGAAAATAATATTATAGAAAAAGATATATAAATAGAGAGATGATTGATTATAATATAAACGGGACGGGTTTTAATTCTATAACTAATAAATGTTGGGTAAATAATCTGCCAACCCATTCGTTACATATAAATATATAATCTATTTTAAATTATAAAACTTAAAATTATCACATTTAGGAACTAACGAAAATAAAATTAATTATGGATGGAACAAAAACTACTATTTAATTCGAATGGTGGCTGGCTTCTCACGCTACTTACTACCAAAGAGCAATTATTTAGGATAGTGACATCTAGCATGAAAAATAGTAAACTGATTCGGTATATAGAAATATAACATTTACAACATTACATCAACGTGTGGTCACCGCATATGAAGTTTGTTTATAAACCTTTTTGGAAACATTTGTTTCTGAACAGACTTAACTGATCGTTATATAGTTTGCTAGGACCGACATGGAACATTGGGCCATGAGTTCATGGTTTTAACCACTGCACCATTTGGCCGATTATAACACCTTATATTATAGATCTAGTATTTCATGCCCCATAAACTGATTGCACCCGAAGTAGGTTTAGTCACATTATTAACAATTTGGCTGTTGATGTTGTAATGAGTCTAAATTTCACCCAACCAAGCCAATGTTGTTCTAGACATACATTCCAAATTCTATTTTATTACGCCAGTGTTAATGAATTTGCATAGAAACACATACTGTAGAATGTATGTTGAGAACAACACTAGCAGCCAAAGTGTTAAGATTAACAAAATTGTTCAATCATGTTACAAATGGCAGTTGACTAAGCCTGGTTATTTATTTTGTTTGGAATCATAATCTTGTTATATAATATATTTGTTCAGACATGTTTCTCTAAAGTGAGAAGTGCTCCTAAGTAGTATGATATCAAGCGATTAGTAACAAAATCAACCAATAATTAATTCACGTTTAAACCCATATATCCCTAAACGCAGTAGTAACTATCGAAAATATAATATATAATATGCTATCGTGGAAAAATGTATAGAATGAGAACGCGATTACAACAAATATAGCGGCTAAATCTATAGTACATTTCCATTCGATGGAAATACATATTAAAAATAATAATAATAATAATAATGATAAAAAATTATTACTAATATATACACATTTTGTCTTATAATGTAAAGAAAAAAACAATAAAAATTATCTACAAAATAAATGCCAGATTTTCTTAAGGTGGAAAATTACCACTGAGTTTATATAATTGCAATAAAGTACCTAAGTGGAAAATTGTACTGGGCAAATATGAATACACACACACACAATTTATTTCAAGGTTATAATTGGAAAATTGTAAAGGATTGTTAAAGCCTAAACAGACTTAGATTGAATGTCATTCACGCAACTAGTTTATCTAAACCACAGTCTGTCTAGGCTACTTAGTTATATAGGATTCGGTTTATGGTATTTTCTATATGTTCTGGATTTGGACGGAATTTTGTTAGTTTTAAATAAAACAAAAGTATTACCAGGGACAAAGGATTGGAGGGTATATGTGTAAATAAATCATAAACACAAAAGAGTAAGGTGTGATATTCAGTAACATTGTTAACATTTTTTTTTATATAATTGGCATATATGTGTGAGAAACTTAATGTTTCCGATTTCATATTTCATGTGCACTTATTTACAAATTAATAAAATTAAAAACAAGTAAATTATATATTATATATATATATATATATATATATATATATATATATATATATATATATATATATATATATATATATATATATATATATATATATATATATATATATATATATATATATATATATATATATATATATATATATATATATATATATATATATATATATACAGTGTCCCTCTAAACGTAAGACCAAATAAAATTACAGTGGAGGAGAGACCTCTCGCTATTATAAGGTTTATTGAATTGTTGACGGTTTATAGTGAGCTAGATCCTTCTTAACAACACGACAAACCTGTCTGTGTTTAATTTTTACAATGCAAATAAAGAACACCACAAACTTTGGAACCAAATACGCCCGTAATAGTGAACAGAAGTCAATGACGTAAATAATTGAATTAATGTAACTTGACGTCTAGTCGAAGGATAATGGTATCTCTACTATGTCTTTCATCTCGTGCATTTCTAAGTTGCTGGATATGTTGTGGCCTCGAGCCACCCAAATATTGGATATCAATTGGTGTTGGACCTGCGAAGTGCAGAGAGCAGGCCCATTGCAAACCGATATATAAATGAACCGCTAGACGAGAAAGTGGTTCAAAAATTGATTTTTTTTTTACCATGTATTAAAATTCTGATAGAAGTTACTAAAACTAGTAGCTAAAACTCCAGAATAAAAACAAATAAATAATCTATGGGTGCGTATTAAACAGCGATTGGGTGTTTATACACAACCGCTTTTTATGTCATCCGGTGCATGTTAATTTTTGGTTAACTGCGAGAATCGAAGTCGCGACCGCGGCGTGATGAGAAACTCTCTTAGCCATTAAGCTACAACCAGAGACAATAGGGTTCCAGAATAGGGCCAGTTATAAATATTATTGGTTTGTTTTGAACAGAAATCAATTTTGTCGTCAGTCTGCAATTTTTGAAAAGTAATAATTCCATCAACAACAGATAAAACCAAATAGTCATTTTAGAATAGAATTGGTCTTTCCCATCACTTAAATCTATTTTATGCTCTTCTGACAGGGCAACCTGTATATGTATATATATACACATATGTATATATATATATATATATATATATATATATATATATATATATATATATATATATATATATATATATATATATATATATATATCTTAATTAAAAAATATTGATTAATAATAGAAAATAATCGTTTTAACTCACTACTGCATAATGAGTTTTAAATTATTTTATATAGTTGTAGAGAAGTCCGGCGCTGGTTCCTGATAGCTTCCTTTTCAGTTCCGTATCACAGTCATTGCAAAAAGAATTGTGTTTTTTTTTAAATTATTATGTTAAAACACCTGCTAGTCATGAAATAAATAATTAATTAATATTAAACTATTTCATTTTTACACATAACCTAACAAATCATGTTACATTTACAATTTCAAATAATAATATCGAGGCATCGGGCATTGATTATCGTTCCACATTGCCGAAATCCATTTCACAAGACAATATTACATTACGTTTCGAGGAACTAGAATATGGGCTATATGTGGATGGTATATGCTACAGAAGAACCATTCATTATAGTAGGAGTGTTCAATTCAACACCACAAAAGGAAACCAATTGCTAAATTCAAACTATGCCAATTAACCTATTGGTCTACGGATCCTAATCGACATGAATTTGTCAAATTAAAAAGTATTCTTTTGTAGGTGTGCACAATCCATTTTTCTTAAAAATCGGGTATCAGTTGTCTAAGTTATTAAAGATTATCATTTATCTATGTTCCAATAATATCTTATCATCAATTGACACCAATAACGAAACTAGCAACACCCATCCCCCAACGGGGCGAGAAGTTAAAAAAGATGGAGAGTTAAACACCAATAATCCAAGTGTGAAATTCGACAGAATACGAAAAATAGAGACGGGCTACTTTCTCCTGAATACAACAATAACGATACTCACAATGATCATCCTTGACAGAATCTTACCTACGATCAATACAAAATCCAGGAAGAAGTTGCCCTGATCACATCAACTCAATTTGTATCATGACTGAACCATCCAGTGAATGGAGTTCACCACAGTACTTTTTCCTCTTCGATTTCGAACACCCATTTGATACGAAAAATAAAACGTAATATAGCAGACACTTTGTGAAATTGACATCCCATAGAAATTGATTGAACTTATGAGAAGGCATGGATGGGATGCGTATCATCACCAATGCTATTCCTGATCGTATTGGATAGTGTAATGCGGAACTTTAACGTCACATCTCCTAATGGCATACAATGGGGATTAGCAAGTAAACTTAATGATCTGACTAGCTAACAAAGTTGGTTTCAAAATAAACATCAGAAAAGAAGACGATGAGATTCACACTGATACAAGCTTAATGATCTGACTAGCTAACGAAGTTGGTTTCAAAATAAACATCACTTCGAATCAAGAAGCCTAGGCGAACAGTCGTTGTTTATTTTCCTTTTCAAATTTTTCACTTAAATTTTAATTTAATTTTTTTATTATTATATTTCCAACTAAATAATAATATTTAACTATACTTCCAAAATTTTGATATGGCGGCAACCAGTATTGACATTAAGTGTAGTGTATGTGATGTTAAAATTGATACAATGAAAGATAAAAGTGTTGTTTGTTATGGGGACTGTAAAAATACTTTCCATAAAAGATGTTCAAAAATAAGTGACAAAAATTATGCTAACTATTTAAATGGAAAAAGATGGCAGTGTAAAATTTGTACTGATGCATTGCTTAAAGGACCAGTTTTAAAGCCATCAGTGACACTTGAGAATGGGAAAGAGATGTTAGGAAACATATCTTCCAATATAAAAAATGACGAAGATCTGCGATTACAAATATCCAATATGGCGCAAAACATTTCAAGAATATTAAAAAACCAGGTAGAACTTGATATTAAAATTACAGTTCTTACAGACGGATTACAGCAGCAAATTAGTGAATTAACTTCAAAAGTTACGGATCTACAAAATGAAAACAAGAAACTTAAGCAGTATTTGGATAATGTAAACTTTAAGTTGAATACTACTGAACAAGATAAACTGATCCATAACATAGAAATATCTGGTATCCAAACCACTAATAATGAATGCCTGGGTGACATAGTAACAACATTAAGTTCAAAAGTCGGTTCAACCATCAAGAGCAACAACATTGTTAGGGTATACCGAAAATCAAATGTTAAAAAAAACAGTAACGTAGACACCAGTTCAATAATTGCAGTGATTGATGATTTGAAGATTAAAGATGATTTCATCAAAAAGTGCCGGAGAATGGAAAACCTTAACTCCAAAATATTAAATAAAAAAGAAATTGAAATGCGTCCGATATACGTCAATCATGAGCTAACCAGAACATCACAATTTTTACTAGCCAAAGCTAAAGAAAAAATGAACCAGAAGCTTATAAAGTACGTTTGGGTGAGAGGTGGGAAAATTTTGATCCGAAAAAATGAAGATGCTCCTCCTGTTAGAATATTCAATCTCAATCAATTAACCAATGTTGCATTCAAACATCATTAATGCTAATCAACATTTCCCAGCTGCAAATGTTGTGGTAAGCACTGAATTTAATTTTAAGCAACTAAATTTGGCCCTTTCACACCATTCTTTAAAATTACTTTATCTTAATGCTCGAAGCATCCGAAATAAAATTGAAAAAATAAACTATATCATAAATTCAATAAACACTGATGTAGACTTGATTGCTGTGACAGAAACCTGTATCTCTGATTCAGAATATAGCTGTTTGAATGTGAATAACTATAATGTTGTTTCAGCTAACCGGCAAAAAAGGGATGGGGGTGGAGTTTGTATTTTTATTCGAAATACCATACAATATTATAACATTGTTGAACAATATAGTGATGATATATATAGTTATGTTGTTGTCCACATTAAATCAACACTGAATGATTTATTTATCCACGTTTATTACAATCCACACACAAATTCAATAAGTCAGTACGAAAAATTTATGAATATATTCGAACCTTTACTCGAAAAATACTCAAGAAAAACGAATATTATAGTCGGAGATTTTAATATAAATACAAGGGATAAATCTATTCAATGGGTATCACAATATATAAATACATTACACCGAAACTCGTTTTTTATATATGATGAGAATACAATAACTCGCCCTGCAGCTAAAACTACTTTGGACCACATTATTAGTAATGACACAAGAATGGATATTAAAATCTACCACCTTGATGTAAACGTATCGGATCACAATGTCATACTCTGTGAATTTAGTAAAACATTTCTTCAAAAACATAATACACGTCAAACAATAACATATGAAAAAACAAACAATGATTTAGTCCATGAAGAGATTTTTGATAATCCCATCTCTATTGACTTTAACCGAAACTGTAATGACTATTTTGATTCATTTATGGAGCAGTTAATTAATAAAAAAAATAAATACACAGTTCAAAAGCAAATAATATTAGAATTCAAGAAAAAACCAATGAAGCCTTGGATAGACAGAGAGCTAAATGATGTAATACAAATTAAAAATAAGTGGTACAGCAAATTAAAGAATGCAATAAAGAATAATCATTCTATTTATGATCTTAACAAACTTAAGTTGGAATGCAAATTTTGGGAAAACAAATTTTCTGTTATGAAGGCTGTTAAGAAGTCAAAATTCATATGTGACGAACTGAAATGTGAAGCTGGAAATGCTAGAGAAATATGGAAAGGTATCAGATGTGCATTAGCGGACGGTGTTAAAAAACCTACACTTAACATTATTTTAAAAGATGATAGTGAAATTTTAACTGATACAAAGGAAATAACTGAAAAATTTAATCAATATTTCGTTGAAGTTGGACGTTCTCTTTCCAAGAAATTTACCAATACTGTTTATATACCAATAAATTCTAACTATAATATAATACAACCTTTTAAATTTTCTGCGGTCACTGATCAAGAAGTTTATTACTTAATAAAACAACTAAAAAATACAACTTCTAAAGGAATTGATGGTTTAAGCATCCAACTAGTGAAAGAATGTGCTGATGTCATCTGTGAAAACTTATCGACTGCAATAAATAAATCATTTTGTGAAGGAATATTCCCTCAAGCTCTCAAGTGTTCCAAAATAATACCAATCTTTAAAAAAGGATGTAAATCAGAAATATCCAATTACCGTCCAATAGCTATTAGTTCTGTATTCTCGAAAATATTTGAATCAGCTTTCATGATACGGCTACAAGATCATCTTTCCATTAATAATATTATATGTCGTCAACAATATGGATTCCGAGCTGACTCAAATACTACAATAGCACTGTATGATTTATGTTCGGCTATTCAAAATAATATGTTTCTAAATCAAAAAACAGTGACAGTTTTTCTAGACCTCCAAAAAGCTTTCGACTTAATAAATATACCTATTCTGATGAATAAAATAGAAAGCATTGGAATTGAAGGACCTGCGCTAAAGTGGTTATCATCATTTTTATTAAATCGAATACAATTTGTAAATATATCAAATACCAACTCTTGCTGTCTACCAATAAGTTGTGGTGTCCCACAAGGTAGTAAACTTGGGCCCATTCTATTTTTAATATATATTAATGATATCGTTGATCTACCACTTGTTGGAAAGCCATATTTATTTGCAGATGATATAGCACTTTTATATGCCACTTCCTCGAATGAAGACATGGAAACTGCCATAAACTCGGATTTGGTAATTATTGCTAATTGGTTGAATAATAACAAACTATTATTAAACATTCAGAAATCTAAGTATATGTTATTTTATGCAAGCCAAAAATTAAATATAACTTATGATGGTTGCAGTTTAGAAGATGTCGATTCGTTCATTTATCTTGGGGTGACCCTAGATAGAAAAATGAAATTTACAAATCATGCCTATGTTGTGGAACGAAAATTATCTTCAATTGCAGGCATATTTAAGAAAATATCGAAATATTTTGACGACAAAAGGAAGAGGATGCTATACTATGCGCTTTTTCATAGTAACTTAATATATGGAATTGCAGTTTGGGGCTCAATGAATAAAACAAAAATGGCAGATTTACAAATAATTCAAAACAAAGCTATCAAAAATCTCTATAACCTCGATTCTCTGGAACATACTAAGTCAATACATCAACGATACGATTTGTTGCCAATAGAATTGATATACCAGTGTGTATTATTAAATGTCACACACAATATAATTAATAAACAAATTCACACAAATACACATTATACATTTAACAATAATATTCACGAATATGAAACCAGGACAAAAAACCATCTACATATTACTAAATTACATCCAAAATCTATTATGTACTCATCAATAAACGCATACAACAAAGTTCCTGTAACAATGAAGAATATGAAAAAACATACTTTTAAAAAATCAACAAAGAAGATCATCACAGCTGATTTCTTGAAATAGTTGTTCAATTTAGAGTTTATTTATGTATATAGTCAAACATATTAAGTTTTCGGTTTGCTTTAATATTTATTATTATTATAATTATTATTTTTTTTAATTTTAATTTTTTTTTTTTTTCTTCCATTAACTTTACTTAATTTAAATTTTAACTTAACATAATAAACTTTTTACACATATATATGTGTATATGTATGTATGTATGTATGTATATATGTATATATATATATATGTATGTGTGTATATATATATATATATATATATATATATATATATATATATATATATATATATGTATATGTATGTATGTAGGTATGTATGTGTATATGTATGTGTGTATATATGTATGTGTATGTGTATGTGTATATATATATATATATATATGTATATATATGTATATATATATATATATGTATATGTGTGTATATATGTGTATATATGTATATGTATGTGTATATGTATATATGTATGTATATATATATATATATATATGTATGTATATATATATATATATATATATATATATATATATATATATATATATATATATATATATTATTAGCACGTTGCCGCCGTGTTTATTTATATATATATTATTTTTTAAGATTATTTTAATTATATACCATATAACTAATTGTAAACCTTAATTAAATATGCCCTTCATTGAGTTTTCTCCCTGGGCTAAATAATAAATAAATAAATAAATAAAAAATAAAAAGAAGACGATGAGACTCGCACTGATACAACCACACATTGAAGATGGAAATGAATTTATGTACCCTTGACAATAGCGAAAAAAGTCTGGAATTTTTCTGCCCCGAGACACAGGACCAACATATGAATGTTCAACTCATATTTGAAATCATTACAACTGTATGGATTTGAGGCAAAGAAACACATAAAAAAATGAGTAAAAAGTACCTTCGAGGAATACTGAGATACTTCTGTTCTGGCCTAATGCATAGAAAAAACACATCAGTGAACATAGAGACCGAAATAAAGACACAAAATTGGATATGGATTGGCCATACGCGGAGGAAACCACCAAGTGATATAACGAGGATCCGCCATAAAGACAAAATTGGTTTATTTCCTCTTAGTCAGAATACATTCTTTAAAGAGCTACGCGATGGTTAGTCTTGAAATAAAATCTTATACTTTGACTAAGAATTAGATCGCGTGAATGATTTTCTTCATTCTTGAGATCACTGGCCAAATATTGTGAACAGCCTGGAAACATTGTACGTTTTCACTACACGTTTCGGTTATTAGACCCATAATCTTGTTTGCCGCATTTATTTGGTGGCCTAGAACATTGAGTGGGGTTGGAGAGAAACCTTTACCCAGACTTCAAAGACTTGATTGTCTGGGTATTGAACTACCTAAACCACACCCACTGCGCCTTAAAAGATTCCCTAAATACGATACGAAATGCTAAAAGCACTCCGTAAAAGAGCTTTGATCAAAACATACTTTGATTTTTTTTTACGTTTAGTTTTATGTATTTGGGTGCAGGGCGGACTTTTAGACTGACCTAGCTCCTTGTAACTGTCAGAGCTCCTGCATCCAACGCGCGATCCTTCAAGTAAAGGTTGATAGCTGCCTTAAACTTGTGCATTTTATATTTCAACGAAAACTGAAAACCGACCAACGAATTCCACTTCTTAGATGTTCGATGAATTAATTCGTACTTTGCATCTTCAGTTCGAGGTTTCGGCAGCTTCACCGTAAACCTATGCCATTAACCGTTCCTCGTATTACCCGTCCTGGCGTAACAAATGGTGGTATTTTCTCCTTTAATTCTGCAGAACATTTACCATTTATTAATCTATAGAACACGCAGAGTTCTGCAACATCTCTGCGGTGCTGTAGACTGTCTAGATCTTTTGTAAGTCTGGGGTTTCGTATTATTCGGATGGCACGCCGCTGAACTCTATCCAGCAACTGGAGAGCAGTGCCATATGCTCCACCCCAAACCTGACAGCAATACTCTATACAGGGTCTAATAAAGGTTTTATATATTTGGAGAACCTGATGCGATTTAAAAAAACCGTCTGCATCTATTGAGGAACCCGAGTTTATGTGAAGCTGATTTGGCTAATTGTTGCTAATCTGAACACTAAGCAGGCGAATTGAGTCACAACCCACGAGGACGTGTCCTTTTACCACAAAGGGGTATTAGTTGTGATTAACGCTTTATTTAGACTTAAGCATGTATCGCAACTGTGGAAGCTGGCTGGATGTCATTATGATACCTAAGCCAGGAAAACCGCCTTAAGGCACTGCAAAACAATTTGACCAACTGTTATTGGAGAGACTAAATCCAATAATTAAAGTGAGGAATCTTATTACAAACCATCAATTCAGAATCCAGGCAGCAATCTATATACAATTGACCAAGTACATCAAATTACAAATTTAAATGAAAAAACCGTAAGAGAAGAAAAACTTACTCCAATCTCTTAAATATTATATTAATTCCTCCATTTAAAATCCTTTAATTTGGAATTCACCAAGATTTTATTAATATTGAGTCGATACCGGATCAATAAGATTGATGGAGTTTGTATCGATGTCAATAACTCTTCACGCGTGATTGAAAAGCAAATATCTGTTTTTATATTAAGAGGAATTCTGAAATTCTTTATTCGGTTAAGATTCAAGAGTGTGTTTCATCGATACGATAATCTCAATAATATAGGAACACGTCGACATAACTATGACATCCTCTCTCTGATATAAACAGTGTTAGCTTGATCTGTTCAGACAAATCGAAATACCTGTGTTTTATCATGGACTAATCTGGAAATCTAACAATGGAAAGAGTTATAAAGACTATTGTAAGAATGCGATTGATAAAAGATGGGGATTGGCCTCTTAGGAACACACCTCTATATTATAACAAAACAAATGGAACTGGATATTCATTAGGCTTAAAGTCATTTCCCTGTGTCCCATGTAATAACATAAGGTACTCATCTAACTGACCGAACTAATTTAGATAACAGAAGCTATGAACTGCAATTTTTTCTTGCAGTTCCATTGTGCTGTGGGTGAAAAAACAGACGAACTGTCTTGTCAAGGCCAAAATATGATCTAGACAAATCTGTATCGGTCAAAAAATACATATGATAACAGTGAAGATATAGAGGAAGAAGAAACAGGACTCTACTTTTATTGCGCGAATTAAAATAAAATATCTGGGAGCATCCATCCTTAATATTTAGCGCTTCACTAAAAGCTCAGGATTCACTAAAAGCTGTTCGGGCAAAATGAGAAAGGGTATAATATGTGATATGGCTACAGACCAAATATGCCGATCTTTCAAGACAGCCACATTAACCTATTAACAGAACACTTGCGAATTGGTTATATAAAAGTAAATCAATAATTGACAAAATTGTAAATTTAACATGATTCGAATAATTAAATTAAATAAATCGGATACATACCTGCAGTAATGGGTTAAATTTTTTATATGTACTACGTGTTGGTGAAGCATCGCTTTTCTTTGCCACTAGATCGTCCAGTTGTTCGAGCCGTTGGTATTGGTGTTGGTTGTGTTACTTGAGAATTTTGAAATATTCCCATATCATCTAGTGCACGGAATCGTACAAAACCGTGTTCCGCCACAAGCATACTACCGCTTGTAGCACTATCTCCACTACTTCCACCACTATTTTGTGTTACATCGTTTTGTGTTTGATCGTATAGTATCACAGGCGGTGGACCAGGTCCTCGACGTATACCACCAATATCACTCCCACTATTACTCGAATTATCATAGTTTCTTGTGTATTCGGCATCAATTCGAGATTTTTTAACTCCACCAATTCCACCAGAACTAAATCCAGCCCCTGGTATAATACTATTCCCAGCAATGGCATTACGCTGTTGTAAATTATGTGCCGAACTTAATGTTTGCACACCGCCCGCCTTTTGATTTATCATTGGATTTTGTATCGATCGACCATGTATTCCACCAATATTATTTAGTGTACCACTTTTACGTACGCCACCATTTCGACGCTCAAACGAATTATTATTGTAATTTGGTTGTCGTGTAGCCGAATGTGTTGAATTCGAACTACGTCGTTCGGGATTTTCATACAGTCCACGTTCTAAATTATTGCAATTATTTTTCATTGCCTTCAAATTTTTTGATGCACGAAATTCGTTACGCGAATTAGGCCGATCAAATGTTGGCCGCTCAAAATTTTGAAAATCATAATTATGATTTGTTGTCGATTGATTTATTGGTTCCGAATAGCAATTATCGGTTATAGTATTTCCTGTATTCGACGTTTGGCGTAATTCAAAATTAGGATTCTCATAATGATCCGGTATCTGAGAATGCGTATCATTTATATCATCTTGATTATGTAATGACGAACGTGTACTATTTGTATCGTATTGTTGTCGATGAAATTGATTATCGACTATATTCGGATTTGTTTCTGGATTTTGATGTAAATTATTCAAGGCAAAATTATCATCGTAAATTGGTTTGCCTGTTCGTAGCGTATACGTATGCAAATTTGTATTCGCATTGCATACGGCTGGATAATCATTTTCAAAATGTTCCTGTGATGATGATGATGTACACGGGAATAGTGCAAATCCAGAAACATTATGGGTATCAATATCTTTTTCACGGTGTTGCAAAACCTTCGATGCTCCGGTTTTTAATCCAGTTACCCATGACAACAATGTTATAATAGCAATTTCGATTAAACGCAATGAAAATTGATAGCCCCATTGTAACCAATCAATATCAGAATTTAATGACGATATTAATGGACGTATTGTAGATATTGAAATTGCACCATAAATTTGTAATGATGCAAGTAGTACAAATAGTAGAGCGGTTGCAATCGTTATATGTATTGCATACGATAAATTTTGATATCCATGTATATAGTTTTGTGACTTATTTCGAAGTACACGTTTTAATATACGATATAAATATAAATAGAGTAGGCCTAAGCTTAAACACATAAATATATATATTATCTGGCATATTAACGATAGGATCCGAGGCGGATGTATATTAACCAAATTATTATTATATTTTTTACTATATATTAATTGATTTTGCTTATTTTCGACATAATGCAATGTAATGCATAGCCCAATGTGTACACTACAACCGATTATTATTGTTAGTGGTCGCATTACAGCTGAATATTGATTATTTTTATTATTTAAACTTTTTATTAATAAAAATAGTATTAAAATTGAGAATGTTACGGTGAGTAGAGTTGATGGAACATTCAATAAAATTTCCGATAAAAATGTATTAAACGATAAATGTATATTATAGGCATCGTAGCATAAGTAAAATATTCGTGATAAGCAAATTAAAATTAAAATCAAATGTATACAAATGAAATACGATTGATTAAAGAGATGCGTTAGTTTATCATAAAATATCATTTTAAATATTGAATAGACGGCTAATACAGTGAATAGTATTGCCGATAGGTAAACATGAATATTCCAGGCTACAGTCCATGTTCCTATTTTTGAATTATTATTATTATTATTATTGTTATTATTATTCATTATATTAAGATTACTGTTTCCTCCGATACTGCTACTACTTATAGTTGAATGATGTAGTGAACCAGTTCCACTATTATCCCCTCCTCCAACTCCACCATTCATATTATTACCATTGTAATTCATTTCGAGAAATGATTGTGTTGTTGTATAATAATTAACATGATCACCAAGATTTTGTATTACTTGGGTTGAATAAATAACAACATTATCATTTGGATTACGATCGGCTGGATTTTCGGTATTAGATTTGATTTTTGGTTGTGGTTTTGGTTCCTCATCTATTTGATCGTCACCATTATTATCGTCGATGCTATCGTTGTCGGGATCGCCATTATAATTATAGAGTGGCGTTTGAATTGCTAATATTACAGACGATGGTAGGACACTGGGTCGAACAGTAACCGTTCGTAATAAAACTTCGGGTATATCTTCTTTTCGTCCATTTGAACCAGATAGGATACGCGATATACTTGGAATATGAAGTCCACCACTATTTGGCAACACATCACTTGTATTGTCGAATTTCATAAGCATTTCATCTTTATTATGATGGGATGGTGTATTAAGTACTTTCTTACGTTGATTATTATTATTATTATTGATTGGATTCGTTGATCCATCTAGTGTGATACTCGGTTGATCGGGCGGTTGATCCGGCTTGTTAACTAAACCACCCAAATTACTGTTATTAATATTATCATCATTATTATTTAATGGTGATGTCAATGTTTTACTATTCACTAGATCAGGTGGTCGATACGGAATTCGTTCATGGCCGGGCATTAAACTTGGAGGTGGTATTGGTCGACGATTTGTTGATGTATTTATATTGCTACTATCACTATTTGTACCACGTAATGTTGGTTTATCGGCAAACGGGTTTTGATATTCTGGTGGTAAACGTGGTGTAAACGACGAACGAGATGGTGGTGAATATGATGGCATATCGCCTGGAAACATTGGTAATGTTGGTAATTTTTTCAAATTATGACCTATTAAAAAATAAATTAAAATTTATCTAATTGGTGTTTATAAGAACGGAAGTTGGTTTAAATTGATATTTGAGAGATTGTTTTATGAAATCATAATAACGTATTAAAAAAAAATATTCATATGTTCAGCCTCCTCTTAACTTAAGACAATGTTATTCGATCCTCTACTTCTTAAATCCATCACATGTCAATCCAATCACAACACATATCATCTTTATAAGTAAGCAGCTTCCCCTGTGCATGGAGGCATGGGTACTCATAGAATACCACCAAGGTAACCAGAGCTGTTCGTATAAAGTGATTAAGACCGGTTGAATCGCTGGGCTGATGACCCGCATCCGTTAAAAACTAACCTGTTAAAAATAAACCCGTAAGCCGAGTCTATGCTACACAACACACATGAACTCGGAAATCTTAGGGTTGGATTTGTTATTATTGAGACATATGCCATAAAATAGGGTGCTTTGGACTTCCAAATAGTCTATATTCGTATTATATAAACCATTATATAAACGTTAAGCACGATATCAGATTGTTGATTGGTGAACAGAAAACAAACCGATATATGTAGCAACATAAGTCCGCACTCAAAGTGGCAAATACATTATTTCCTCATAAAGCCATTAACTTCATGACATCATTGACCATGTCTTCATTTTAAAAGAGTGGGGTCAGGTTATTCAAGACGTGAAATCGTATTGCTCTTATTAACCTACAGTGAATATTTTCGTACAAATTAGGAAGATACTACAATGTGATTATATTGGTCTGATAAATAAAGAAACGCCATCATGGTCTTGTCAGCAATAGCATTTTTCAATGTAGTTGCCAACCTGGTGAATACTGTCTGGAAAGTATTAAAACCTCGGTTAAAAGCTTAAATCCATTAAATGGCAATCCAATCACAAACATATCATCTTTAAATGGAAACAGCTTCCACTGTGCATGTGGGCACTGATACCCATAGAAAACCACCACAGTAACCAGAGCTGCTCGTATAAAATTACTAAATCTGGTTGGCTAATGAATTCTGCTCTCCAACAGGGGGTCAAGATGTGTTCATTTACAACACCATCGATCGAAATCGTATGGTGAAAAATCCCTTTTTGCATCCTGCCGCTATCGGGATTCGAACACGGTACCTCCCGCTCTAACTGCCGCAACTTTAACCACTGCGCCACCTGTGGCCCTATTCTGGTTTTCCCGGGGAATTGGGAATTTTTGACGTTTTTATAAAAGTTGGGAATTATTTTTGCCAAAAGTGTATTCTGGCTATTGGGAAAAATATTTCGTTTGGAAAAAATAATTGCCAATTATAACAGTTTTGACGTTTATTTTTCCCTATTAAAATTGTTGGGAATTCATATTTCTTATGGTAAAATACTCATAATCATAGTACAAGAGTATAAATTTAAAAAAAAATTATTATTTCTCAAACGCAAAAGCACCTATTTTTTTAAATTTGGTCTTATCTGCCCTAAAATATAAAAAATTAGCTCATTCATAAATACTAATAATCATAATAAATAGCGAATGCAGAAAATAATTCCGACCCTAAAAAATGTTTAATTGTTTTCTAAAAGAGAAAACACCTATTTTTTTTTAATTGTTATTCATCCGTCAATATTTAAATCATTTTCAAATAGTCAAGGCGGGATAAAAAATATAATTTTTATTAAGTGCGAGTGAAATAAAAAATATTTCCAGTAAAAAAAAATTATTCAGTACTGAGTAAATTTTTATGGTTACTGAGAAAATAATTATAGCAGTACTGACAAAATATATGAAGAGAAGTATTTTTATTCAGTACTGGAGAAATATTTTATAGGGAAAATAAAGATGGATGATTTTTTATGGTCAGTTAATAATTTTAACATTTCGTTTTGTGTCATTCATCTTAATTCATTGTGAAAATAATTGAAATAATGAATATTATGTTAAGTTTATTTTTTCTTTATTTTTTGTTGTGGATTTAAAAAAAAATTGAAATTTATTGGTTATGTTACAGACACGTGTCAAAATATATCCACTATAAAAAACAGAAAAAGGGAAAAACGATCTCAGTCACTCTAATGGCATTTTTAATTTTTTTCTCGCTTTGGTTTTCTCAGTAAAAAATACTGACAAAATTTTTTTCATAATGGAAATCAGCCTTAATATAGCGCACCATGAAAAGAGTACTCTAGTGACGAACATTTAAAACTATGTGTTTCACAGAGGGGAAAAAATTCCCAGCACGCCAGAATACACTTTTGGGAATTGGGGAATAAAATATTGGGAATTATTGTAGTTGGGAATTTTTTTTCCCCAATTCCCAGGGAAAACCAGAATAGGGCCACTGGGGGGTCAATTAGGAAGATTCTGCAATACGATTCTATTATAAAGGTCTGATTAATAAAGAAACGAAATCAAGATCGTAAGGATAGCTGTGATGTAATTGCCAATCTGATGACGTGAACTCTGTCTGGAAAGTATTGAAAACCTAGGTTAAATGATTGGTTTGACGAGGAGTGTCGTCTTGCTGAATTGCTTAAGGTTTAAGAGTACAACAACCGATTCGGGGCCAATATAAAGAACTTCGATGACCCCTTCACATTTCGCAAGTTGTAATTGAATACCCTCAAACGCATACCGCATGGATGTTCGTTAAGGATTCATCCTATGCGGAACTTACTAAAATCATGCAGATTCAAGAAAAAGCATTCACCTAGAGTTGCATTAATTCAGAAATTTTGGTATTAGAAATCGATCGAATATCAATCGAATAAAGTTGTAAAAGCTGTTCGACAAAGCTAACTTTACAATCAGTAAGACGGTTCGGTTTGTTGGATTTGTGGCGTAAGCTAAATTTGCGATTTTATTTGAGTTGCTTCTGAATCAATTAAATAAAAGTGGATATTTCGAGTTTAAGTCTTGTAATTAACTTGTACTGTCGCGTCACGACTGAACGTATATATCTTTTCGAACATCAGTTATTCAAAATTACAGTAAACTACACGCTTCATAAGTGACCTCGACGGCCCTGTTAAGGGAACATTAGACGTCAATACCTTCTGAAACACAACCTCCCGATAATTTCCACCCTATCTCCCTGCCTAGCCTAACGCGGCAAAATTAACTTCCCATAATGGAATCTTCTGCCTTCTCTCTCAATACGTGGTAGTTCGTTTCGCGCTCAAGGCACATCATATATATCCAGGAAGTCCTAATCACTAAGCGGGCAAAGGGACCCAAAGCAATACGGCTTTGGATAATCATAATGAAACGGAAAGGGAATTTACTTTCGGGAGAGTAATGTGGCAGTGCTTCAACTCAAATAAAATCGCAAATTTAGCACACGCCACAACCAATTACATAAAATCGATATTTCGAGTTAAGTTCTTGTGTAATCACTTGTTCTTGTAACGCACAGTAGGAACATCAAGTCCGGTATCATATGCCCTGGCGAGATGGATTTTGATCTTTTCGATCAGGCAATGACGTCATCATCATCAGATCGAAACCGTTCTAGTAATTTAAAAGATACAAGAACATCTCCTCGGATTACCAATACACTACCATAAACTGGAGTCAGTTAACTCACTACGCTAACTATAGATTAGGCACGCCAACAGGGGGTCATAATTGTTGTTTATACATAACCTCTGATTATTTTTCTTATCAGATGAACATTTTCAGCTTCTCTTGGGTCTGTATCTTCTATTTTGCGTTTCAAGGCCCTCCCAAGTCTTTTGAGTTTCACTTATTTACGTCCTACTTTCCGCCATTTAATTCTCTTTTGCATCCTGCGTCTATCGGGATTCGAATCCAGTATCTTCCGCTCCAATTGCCGCAGTTTTAGACACTGCGCTATTTGGTCGGTAACTCGGTACCTCTTAGTTCAAATAAAAAAATTTTGCGCCTGGTGGTCGATCTAACAAGTTATTGTAGTACATTATTTTGAAAACAACCAAGTTTTTTCAAAAAAGGATGATTCTTTTGAAGTACTAATAAAACAGATCGTAATCTACAGCAGTAATTTTAGGTTTCAAGCGAAATAGCTCCATTTATTGCATGTTCAGATTGAATTATGCGGCATCGGAATGAAAGATATACATCTTCAATTGGAACAGTATTCAGCCTCCATTAACTTCAGTAGTGGTGACTATACAGTTAAAGAAAAAATATTTTGGATCTCTCATAAAGTTCGATTGTATCTATGTATCATGCAACGGATATTATTTGAATCGAACCCATTGTAATGTATGTATGTGAGAATTGAAAGATTATGACGAGAACTGGCTTCTAATAGACAGGATCATGCATGGTATATATAGTCTAAAACACGATATTAGTCGAATAGCGAGTACACTGCCGACAATGGTTCCACAGTGTAGAGATTGTTGACCTGTAATCGATACCGATGGAGTGATTGCTTAGACGATACGGGCCAACAATAGTCAGTAAACGCCGTTTCAATCACAATGATCCGATTTGGCCGGAATAAAATAAGAACATATCTCAAGTGTATGTACTTAATGTTTATCGAGGGACACAATCACTTAAGATCCAAGTCCTCAATAGCTGTTGGGCGAGGTCTTAAGGTATTGGTATACTCCATACTTCTCTCAATAAACCAAGCGAAGTTGTACGTACTACTGAATTGTGCTCTCAAGACCTCAAGAGATGACTCAAAAATCAAAAACAAGAGATGTTTTACCTGAATCCATGTTTTTTTTATTTTTTTTATTTTTATTTTTATGCAATCTGTTTTGGGGCTGAAGGCACTCCCAACTCTTTCACGGTTCGCTTATTTACGTCCTTACGTCCTCCCGCTCCAATTGCCGCAGCTTTAACCACTGCGCCACCTGGGCGGTGAATCCATGTTTTTGGATGGAACTAATAAGTTTGCTACTTTAAGAGTTTACAGACCTGTTATTACATAAAACGTATTTCTATCAATTCTAGCATTAAAATCGTTACGATTATCAACTGCGCGATGTCCACCGGAATTGCAACTCCAGGATTGCTGACACCATACACGAGTACGGGTACTTAAAGAGGGTTTCGATTTTATGTTGGCGGGTTAAGAATTTATTTTAATTGTTTGTTGAAATTTTTACATTGGCCAAACAGTACAACCAGATTTTGTTTGGCAATCACACATTCAAAACATAAGAGATATTGGAAGATAAAAGAAACCAGTGTGTTGCGCACAGAGGAACGAATGTCATTACTTTCAGAAAGATGGTGCCACGTGTCAAAATATATCCATCAATCCAGTATCCAACAAATAAATCGTTCGGTCTACAGCTCTACAAATCAGTAGAGAATCATGACTGAAAATTATTCTAATTTATGATTTAATCAAAATTTATTGGCTACCGACATCATAAAATCAATCTTCCAATATAAACACACAAAATGAAAAGAAACATGACCAATCGAATAAAGTATGATAAATGTCACTCGTTTATAGAAAAGTGGTGGGAACTAACAGCTCCATAGGTAAGGCTTCTATTTCCCGATTGTGATCTTAATTGAGCAGATTAGCGGTTTCTTATAAACGTAATCGCGTTGAGTTGCTCTAATTAACGAAATAAATGAGAAGTTCAATATCTATAAAATTTGGGGCTCTAGTTACTCGAAATATTAAGTTGGCTACTTGGGTTTAATGTACGACATATAGAAACACATTATACTCATCTAACGGTGTAGAGTTCGAATTTTTAAGATATAAGCATTACATGATGGGTTTTATCTTGGATCTTGAAAACAGAAGATTGGTGAGATCTGTAGTTAAGAGTCCGCGTGAGTACTTGCATAGCTATATAGTATCACACAGAACATAAGTGAACAACAGGATTGCAACGATTAAGTCACATTTTATAACTCAAGGAATTCTGGACCCACTTAACGAATCTTGCACGTAGTCAAGATGAGAAAAAATAGGTCCGAATAGTACGAAAATAAAGTACGGCATATTCCTGTGTTAATAAGAACTATATAAGTGACACCATCAAATAACCATTATCGATTGATCTTATTCCATTCATTAACCCAAATCAAATAAATTTTTAATAATATAAATAATTCTTCTTACCTGATGGAACTGGTGTTGAATTTTGCTGCAAATGACGATGTCGCTCCCGCTCATGATTATGATGTCGATTGGGGTTTGGATACGTTGGATTATTGTTCGATTTTAAAATATCAGCATTTGGTGCCGATGTTGGTAGTACATGATCTCGTTCGAGATCAATTTCATAATTTCGATTATTGTACGATTGACCATTACTACCTAATGCATGATTATCCTGGCTATCCTTATCCCGATCACGATATCTGTAATAATTAAATATATATTACAAACATCGTTAAAAATCATATTTTGTGTAACACTTGCCGAAATGTTGTTAACAATGGTGTGGGGACTGTTGTTAAACTTGGCACATAAATATTATCAGGTATACTACGTTTTGTTGTTGTCGATCCGTATGCAACTTTATTGAATACAGCTGCAATACTTTTTTCTAAATTATTTATCTTGTCTAAGTAAATAGCACCACCGCCACTACTACTTCCACCGCTCGATCCACTTGGCCCCGATGAGCCAATTCCCGAATCCAACAGTAAACCATTTATATTATAAATGAACTGTATTATAAATATTAATTTGATTAAAGTTCGTTTAATCGCCAAATTAATACACAACATTTTGGTTGCGTACTACAAATTTATATCGTTTATCCAGCCCTGGGTGATTAGTTGCACTTTCTATTGTGCAATTGACGGTGTCTGAAGAATTTTTTAAGCAATAAAATACATGAATTTAATAAAAATTGACGACATTTTATATATATATATATATATATATATATATATATATATATATATATATATATATATATTATATATAAATATATATATATATATATATATATATATATATATATATATATATATATATATATATATATATATACATATATGTATATATATATACATATATGTATATATATGCATATATTATATATAATACCTTAATATATAAAAGATTTAGATATAATTATAAATTATGAATTAAACATCATATTTCATACTGCAATGATCAATAGTCCACATAAAAAATCAAATTGTTTTCAGAATTTTCGATTTTCCAATAATTAAAAACTTATAAAAAAAAAAACTAAAATCGTTCATACACAGAACAAAGGGAACTTTTTTTGTTGGAGCCACAGAAATATTTTTACAACAACTACAACTGCATGAATTTGTTTTAAAATTCTTTCACTTAAATAATTCACTTATTTCATCTAAAACACAAAACTTTAATTGTTCATTTGTTATATTATTAAAACACACATTTATTATTAATAACTATTTATTAAATTAGAAACATTAATTATTTTTACAGGATAAGTATGGCTTATAAATTAATAACACATCGGCCATTTTGTGTATTTTCATTATTTTTTGTCAGAATGCAAAAAACTAATAAATTTAGGTAAACCAAATGAAACAGAAATACAGTTTTGTTGTAGTTTTTTTCTCGCTTATTGTGTGTTTGTCACGGGATGTCGCTGTAGATGCATAAAGAGAACTTGTTTTTATCGATATTTACCCTTTAAACCAAAATATTCTAGTTACGTTTATACTTATTATTCGGTTTGATTTTTATCCGTACTTCTTCAATCCAAATCACTTTTATCCGGACTGATTTTTTCGTAATTGTATTTATCACATTTTGAATTTATTTTATACAAAATATAATACCAAAAAAAATGTATTTGTTTTAAAATAAACATGTAACCTTTGGGTGTGTAATATTGGGCAAGAATCCACATTTATTAACCGTCAAATGGCGCAGGACCGACTAAAGTCGACTCATCTTACGTTCCGTCCTTCCATCCATCCAAAAAATTTTTAAGCAATTTCATGAAAATGACGTTTTTTTTGTTGTAAATTTCTTGCATCAAGATGGTTTAACTTTATATTTTGTTCGGAACGAACATGGCGAGAAAGAGATAATATTATAGTTAAATGAAAGAGACGAAAATAAAATGCTTTCAAATGAAATGTCAAACATGTTATGTCGGTATGTCAAGGGAACATATATAAAACAATAATTTTATAATTTTTTAATAACAAATTTATTAAAAATAAAATAATTAAAATATATTTTAACATTATTTTATCATTATTAACCAGTTATAACAAATTATAATAAATTTATATCCGCTCCAATATCCACAAAATTAAAATTTATTAAACCACAAAACAAAAATTTGATAGTGATCACCAAACATAATCGACAAAATTTTACGAATAATGAGAATGACTTAAATTATTTATCTATAGATGGCAGTAAAATCGTTCTGTACTTTTTCCATAAGCATGATATCGCAAAACAAATAGTGGAAACGAAGGAAGGAAGGAACGCAAGCATGATAATAAAACAAACAAAACCTACATTTATTACTAAAAACCGGCAACAGGTTTTAGGCGTAGCCTTCGCCTCAAAAAAGATATATCATATGGCCAGGGTCTATATATAATAAATGTAGGTTTTCTTTGTTTGTTTGTTTTATTATCTTTCCAATCTGTTTTGGGGCTCAAGGCACTTCCAACTCTTTCACGATTCGCTTATTTACACCATTATATATTGAGCGGAGGAGAAGCACTCCTTCTCTGACCATCGTAGCGTTTAGGAACCGTAAAAGGGCAAACTGAAGCAAGTATAGGGAAACGCTTAATGAACTATTAATGCCGGTGGCCTCTGAGCTGCCAGCGACAGTGGCGAAACTTCTAATGAGGTCCAAGATATCTGGTACTCTTGAATTCGCTTGATCTGCCAGGCATAATTTTGACAGGAACATTCAAAGGGGAAGATGTACTTTTGCCACGTATCCCAATGATTTCGACAAATATGGCATTCGAATTCAAACGTTTGCAGTTCCTGGTACGACTCCCTTTCGCAATAACTATCAACAAAACACAAGAACAATCGATTGGCCAAAACCCATGGTCAATCTTAATTATAAAGAACAAAGTTGATAGAACGCTTTAAAAATATTTCAAATCCCATAAGATTCTTCATTAACTGATTTGGTTTTTTTTCCAGTCACTCGGGCTCAATTGGCCCATTGTGACAATCCTTCCCAGATGCACACTCTCTGTCCAGGTATACTCAAAGTCGTCAATCGATCCTCAAATAAGAATTGTGAGCCAAAACAGTGCAGCCTATGAAAAGAGTATGAAGAACAGGAGCACAAAAAGTGATCAACAGTTTCATCCTCTCCGTCCCCACACTGTACGCAGCATGAGATGTTTCGAATTTTCATGCAGGGAGCAGTGCCCTGTGAGAATGTCCAGCAAGATTCTTAAAGTGCGTCTATCATAATTTAACAAGGACTGTGATCCTTGCTGGTTTATAAACAACAAGAGATGAGATGAGCCCATCTCTTTTGGTGCAGATCTCCAAATTTCTTGTTTAAGAGACCGTGACGTCACTCCTCAGGTCCCACAAAAGTGAAAACCACACCAAAACGGGCCAATTAATCGGCCAATATATTTCGAATGAAACAGTGTTGGAACCAATAGCCTTTAGTGCAGCCTGGCAGTAAAAAAGGATGCAGATTCGACTATCTCTGCAATTTATCCTTTTTACAAAGAGTGCTGCTATCAAAATTGCAGCAGTTTCTGCCTATCACAGTAGCTCCCTACCAAACGGGATAGATAAATCGACTTCAGGATTTTGTATGTTTAATCCGACAGCTAGATTACGGCATACTGGTTCGTGAGTAAAGATTAACATATCGTTACCGGAGGGTTAGGATGGACTGTATAGTCCCATATGTGAGTTCCGGTAATAGTTACATGAAATAAATTCACGAAGACGGGCTTCGTCACCATATCGTCTGAAGGCATGTAGGCAGTTGTGTGTCGCCCCACCTTCCTCCATTTTTGACAGTGCCCAGAAGAGCCAAATAGATTGTCTTTGCCTTCTCTTTTATATATTTTTTCCAAATAATCTTCCGATTTAACCAGACCCCCAGATGCTTGACTTCCGAAGAGAGTGAGATCGTGTGAGCCCCAATTTTTGGAAGACTAAAGTTTCCAAGACTCCTGCGTGTAGTGAAAAGAACTATCTCAGTTTTTCTAGCTGATTGACAACCCTGCCAGAAAAATCCGTTGTTGTTTAGTAGGACTAGGAATGAGTTGACCACAAGACACCACAAGAGCGGAGATAGAACCCGACCCTGAGGACATTCCTTCCGGGCGGTCACCATCGTGGTATCACTATACATAAGGCTGCAGTAATTCTCCTTGACCTAAGCATGATGCTAAACCACCAGTGTGGTCTCCATGCCATGTCTTTCAGCTGCAGACATCATTGCATTGAAGGATGCATTGTCAAAAGCCCCTTTAATGTCCAGAAACGATCCCAAGGCAAATTCTTTGTTGGCTAGTGATCTTTCAATTCGTCCAACGACTTCATGGAGTGCTGCTTCAATAGATCTGCCTTTCTGGTATGCGTATTGTTTGGAGTATAAGGGACTTACTAATCCCTAAAATGCCTGTCAACCAATCGCTCTAAGCATTTAAGTAGAAAAGAGGACAGGCTATAGAGCTCTAGAGATATGTTCAAGGTGGTCTAGGATAATTTCCAGTCCTTCCTGGCGACCCGGTCAGTAGGAGACGCGGGAATATCCCGCCTGGACCTGGTGCTTTAAATTTTGAGAAAGAACCAATGCTCTATCGGATTCTGTCTTTTGTCACCACTTTCGCCACCAAGTTTCAATCTCTGAAGCTTTGTAGTTGGTGTGGGAGTTGATTTCCACCAACTTCATTAGAATTCTCACTTTCGGAAATATGAGTTTTCACTAGTACTTCTAAAGCTTCCGGATTTGTACTCGTGTAAGTTCCATCATATTTCGCTAGAGTTCCGATAGTGACTTGATGTTCCCACAAAGAACTTTCTTGAGTTTAGCGGTTGACGTAAAGCTATCCCTTCCTCACAGAAAGATTTCCATTTCGATGTTTTTTCACTTCGGATACATTTCTTGTACTCTCTTTGTGAAGATTTGTACAAGTCCCAATTTACCGTTTAACTGGTTTTCATGTGACTGATTCAGATTGAGTCTGTAAATTTCCTAATCAGTGTTTCTTGGGTTTCTTAATTCACTAATTTCAGATTTATCGCTGGTGAGAAAGAAGGAGATGTAGCGATGGTCAGAGAGTGTAACGTCATCTAAGACCATCCAGGATGAAACTTTTCACTAAGACTCCGTGTAATATCAAATATTTCTTGCCTTGAGGATGTAAAAAGGTAAGTCTATTGCCCACATTTGCGATGACTAGATCAGACGTGGATATAGGTATTCCAAAAGGGAAGTCCCTCTAGGGTTAGTATCGCTGCTGAACCAGCATACTTGATTTGAGTTTGCATCACATCCGGCAATGATTGGGATATCATTACGGGTTGCGTACTCTATTACTTAAATAAATTCTTGAGTAGGAGGATGAAGCTTCGAATCATCTGGGAAATGGGCGGAGATGACTAGAACCTCACGTCGAATACCCTGTTCTTTTACATCAACGACGACTGTTGACCCTCCTCAGCTCCTTTTGTGACCTTTCTTTAAGGAAAGAAGGGTTAAAAACAAAGTGGGTAAGTCGCAGAACAGCATACACTCCAACTCAGCTCACTCTCAGGGATGTAGAGTCGGTACAGCTTCGAGGATCCACTTAAGAGTTCTATTGTTGGCGCACTCATGCTAAGCATATCGTTGTACAAATCACAGCCCTCAAAAGCCCAAGGATCTCCAGAAGCACAAGGTGTGTTTATCATGAACGTCGACCCTCATCAAGATCCATGAGCTTGTATTTTACAAGGACACGGCGCTCGTAAAGTAAAACTTTTTTAAAACCCAGTTTCGGAATTTCTTACAATCCTGGGTCCTTTTCCCGGTTCCCCTGTGAGTTGAAGTCAGAAGATGTCTTCTGTTTTTTAGTCTGGTGTCCTGGAGAGGGGTCGGTCATCCCACCTGTTTCTTCTTCTAAGACAAGAAGGAGTTTTACCGTCAAAATCGATCAGCGAACTTTTCAGTTCTTGTCTTTTCCGTCACTGGCATCCCAAGATCTTTTCTCCTTAATTGAAAAGCTTTTAAACACTTAAACCCCCGACGATTGTGCGTATGTGTCTAAATTTGAAGCTGGGACATCATTGTTCCCTGTTTAAGGTTCCATTGATGCCACCAGAGATATGTTTTCTAGATAAGTCGAAAGCACCTCCAAGTGGCTTGGTTGCACAATACGGTTTGTCTAAATTAATTTTGGTGTAATCTATAGTTGGTGTAAGACTGAGGTAGTTTTTAAACTGGGCCCCCAGCTTGGTTGATTATCGGCACGGTTCGGTTGATACCTTAACCCGGTCCAGTTATTTAGCGCTGTGTTTTTGCCTGGCTCTCCACTTAAAGTGGTTAGCCAGTTGCCCGGTAGTCACCACGAGGAGGTAACACAAGCACATGTGGAAGCTGCAAGATACGAAGTTGACAACTAGTGCCAACTTGATTCCCCCAAACAGCTTTACACCTGTCCACCACTGAATTGCATAGTGAACAGAATCACTAGTGCCTGCAATCGGTACTTCAACGCTGCTTGTTCATTATAATTAAGCCCAGGGGTAAGCATGGTCCTCATGATGGTCCAAGGAACTCAGGACCTACCAAAAGTACAAGAGAGGCTCACAACTGGGACTGCTATAAGAAGAACCTCAAAGTATACAAAAAACATTTGAGGGAGGCACAAAAGGGATCATGGAGTCTCTTCTGCGATAAAATGGAAAACGTCTCCGAGACCTTTCGTCTTAGGAAGATTCTGTCTACTAATCCTTCCAGTTCCAGTTATTTAATTAAACCGGATAGATCCTGGCCTGCTTCTAGTGAGGAAACTTTGAAACTTCTCATCGAAGACTTCTACTCATTGAGAAGCACATTCACTGCCCATAGAGGATATCGTTACCAAAAAACGGATTTCTATGGGCACTTGAAGGTTTCAAACCCTATAAATCGGCTGGTCCTGCCGAATTATTCCAGCGGAGATTCAGAACATCTCGATGATTAGTCTGCCCTGGTTGGAAGTAATCTTCAAAGGGTGTTTAAAACTGGTTTGTATTCCACGGGGGTGGGCAGAGATCATAGTGATCCTTATTCATGCTAAGCTTTGTTCCGTAAATGCTCAAATAGCAACCCAAAGGACTTAGCAACCCAAAGGACTTAAGACCCGTCATCCTTTCTACTGAAAACCTTGGAAACGCTGATGGATAACTATAAACGTTCAATAATAAAGACTAGTGACTGGGCCCAGTTTCAGCATGCTTACTGGGAAGGGAAATCTGTGGACACAGCTCTGCACGCCCTGGTAAGTACAATTGAGAGGTCAATATTCTCGCAAGAGTTTTGTATGTGGCGTTCCTTGATATTGAGGGCGCCTTTAACAATGTAAAGACTGAGGCAATTCTGAAGAGATTGTCGTTCCTAGGGGTGGATTACCCTGTAAGTGGGTTAATCAATCATATGCTTGGGTGCAGGAGGCTAGATCTTAAAGCTAATGACTTTTACAGAAGCTGTATGGACGAGGAGGAGGAAGAGACGGTAGTCCAGCTCCTATGCTCATGCCCGGCTTTGGGTCGGGACATCCATGTTTCGTAAATATTTCGATTGAAACATAAGACCCATATAATACTACCACATTATCTGGATTGTTGGGTGGACAACCCACATCCGTAAAAAACACCAAGGGTTAAAAATGGTAACAAACGAAAAAAAGTCGGATACCGTCATAACAACAATGACCCCCCGCTTAAGTCCCTGGAAACGAGATTGAGAATCGACACGTGGGACGTGCAGTCACTTCAAAAACCTGGCGCGTTGGACGGTCTCATTACATATGTGAAAGAGTATCGGCTGGAACTCGTAGCGCTCCAAGAAAAATTCGATGGCCTAAAAGTGGAGACCATGTGTCCCAAGGCTATACATTGCTATACACAGTAGAGATCACATCGGAAATCTTGGAGTAAGATTTCTCATTGGGTCACAGGCAAAAAGATTGTGTTGGACTTCCAAGCATTGGTGAATCTCATTGAACATGAGATTCACCAACCTGTCAATTGTCTGTGTACATGCGACCACTGATGTAAGCCAACCCCAAGATAAAGACTCATTTTACAATAATTTGGGCTCTATACCTAAGCACGATATAAGATTGGTGAGTTTTGATGCTAGAGCTGGCAGAAATCAGACCGACATGTAATAATATAGGTCCGTACTTCCGACACGAAACGGCGACCAATCGTGTACTTTGCGATCGCTCATGATCTCAAACAGGCAAGTACATTATTTTCTCATAAAAACATCCATTTAGACACATCCGCGTAAAACATCCCGAAGTCAAATTGACCATGTGTTGATTTCGTGTAAAGAGCGGGCTAGGGTTGTCAGTGACCATTATCTGGTTACGGCAAAGCTACGATGTAAATTTTCGTATAAATCAGTGAGGACAGGGGAATATACAATGCGGTTCTCGTGTGAAGGTCTGATAAATGAAGAAACGCAACGAAAATATCAAGATCTTGTCAGCAATAGCATTTTGCGATCTAATTACCAATCTAAAGAAGTGAACAGTGTCTGGGAAGTATTATAAACCTCGGTTGTCGATGCTGCCCAGCACATTCTCGGTATATTGAAAACTAAGCCCAAAAATGATTGGTTTGATGAGGAGTGTCGTCTTGCTGTTGAGCAACGAAATATAGCCCACAATGAAGCGCAGACTCGGTTTACAATTGCGAGCAGAAACCAAGTAACTAAACGCATCTGTAGACAGAAAAAGCGCGAATGAAAGGAAATTTGGTGAAAAGGGCAGAAACTAAAGTAAACCATATCAGAACTCTACTACACCAAGCTCAATTATGCTAGACTGAAAGACGTTCTAGTCCCCATTTGGCGCAGAAAAATAAACAACTAGACAACAATAGAGGCATGATGGATCAGCTACATGAAGAGCTTCTGTTAGAAATTCCAGAAGAACAACATAGCTTCATTCCGTATTTTCAAAATCAAGAATACGATACAATGAAAGAAGAAGTAGACGAGATGACAGCCGAGCTTCAAGAGGCAATACAAGTATTGTTACCTCTAGAATGCGCCAACATCAACAAGAAACCTGATTTCCAACCAGAAATAAAATTACCTCGTATCGAAATACCAAATTTCAGTGGGCAATACCATGAATGGACAACGTTCCACGACAGATTTAGTAGATTTGTGCACGACAACAAAAACCTCACAGATACACACAAAATCAGTTACCTGAAAACGTATGTTAAAGGAGAGGCATCAAAACTAATAAATCATATATCTACAACAGGAAGTAATTATACGGATGCATGGAATATACTTATTAATCGTTACAACAACAGACGATTACTGGTAACCAACCATGTCAATATGTTACTACATTTACCAAACATTACCACGGAATCAGCGACTGGAGTTAAAAATCTTCATGATACCATAGTAGAAAATTTGTATGCGCTTAAGAACTTGGACATTGACACAACAACCTGGAACGCAATACTAATTCCATTAGTATTGAAAAAATTGGACAACGAAACTCATCGTTTATACCAAGTAAACCTGGAGAATCCTAGGGATATTCAATCTATGAGTGATTTCCTAAAGTTCCTAGAAAGCCGATTCCAATCGTTAGAAGCAACTAACATACCAGTAAAAGGATTTCAACAACCTAGAAGCACCATCGAACGCTCAAATACTGTTATGTCACAAGCAACAAGAAGAACTTTTGCTGGAATAAGAAAAATATGCATTGTTTGCAATGCATCACATGACATAACGAGGTGCCCCACCTTTGTGAAAATGCCAGTGCTGGAGAGATCTAAACTCATAGCAGGCAACAACTTATGCAGAGTTTGTTTAATCGCCACGCATAGCAAATGTATGAGCAATGAAACCTGCGTGGTTTGTATGGGAAATCATAATACGTTGCTACATACAAAAGAAGTCAAAACTGTACTTCATACCGCGAAAAACAACCCCACAATAAATAATGGAGTACCATTATTAGCTACAGCGCAGATAAAGGCAACTACGCTTATTGGAAATTCAATGCAACTACGCACATTAATAGATCCAGGGTCCCAATCATCTTTCATCACACAAGCAGCAGCCGACTTATTAAATTTACCAAAATTTCGAGTAGATTTACAAGTCAGTGGAATTGGAGGAATGAAGACCAGCAGCATAAAATATAAGGTGTACGTAACTATATCACCACATTACTCATCAAACTTTTAACAGGTGGTAGAAGCGTTCATTCTACCAAAATTGACGGAATGTTTGCCAACTGAACGAGTTAAAGGAGTTGATAATAACCCATGGAAAAACCTTACATTATCAGATCCGAATTACGAGACACCTGCATCTATTGACATGATTCTAGGTGCGGATGTATATGCAAATATTTTAGTAGACGGAGTAATTAAGGTCTCGTCAGATCATCTAGTAGCTCAAAGAACGGAGTTAGGATGGATTCTTATGGGGATGACACAAAACCAACCGACAACAAAATCGATATCTTTAACTCTGACATCTCATACTGATTTGGATTTAGAACTACGTAAATTCTGGGAAATTGAAGAAATAAGCAGATGTAACCAAAACTCAGAAGACGAAGAGCTTCGCGAACGGCTATACAAAGACTCATTTAATCGATTAGGCGATGGAAGGTATGAAGTCACTATACCAATAAGGGATGAACTCACTTTAGGAAATAGCAAGAATCAAGCCATAGCAAGATTGCTACAAGTGGAGAGGAGATTTGAGAAGAATCCACAATTAAAACGAGAATATCACAACTTTCTGAATGAGTACATCGAACTAGGACACATGGTTCCAATAAATATAGGTGACAATACATGTAAAACCAACTTAAGCTATTTACCGCACCATGCAGTGATCAAGCAATCTAGTACAACTACTAAGCTAAGAGTAGTATTTGACGCATCGGCAAAGACATCAAATGGACTAAGTTTTAATGACATTCAATTAGTCGGCCCAACACTTCAACAAGATCTACCATCGATAATAACAAGGTGGAGGAAGCACAGATATGTATTTATTGCAGACATCGAGAAGATGTATAGACAGATTTTGGTGAGCGAAAGTCAACAAAATCTACAAAGAATAGTTTGGAGAGCTGATCCAGATGCACAAATAAAAGTTTACAAGTTACGGACAGTAACATACGGTACATCATCTGCTCCATACTTGGCCATAAGAACACTAAGACAGCTCGCGTTAGATGAGCAAAACAAATATCCTATGGCTTCAGAAATTCTGCTGAGAGACTTTTATGTTGATGACGTTCTTTCTGGTGCTGATACGATACAAGATGCAATAAAATGTCAGCAACAATTACGAAGTATGCTTGATTCTGGATGTTTTAAGCTACGAAAATGGGCATCGAATAATAACTCGGTTATGGAAGGAATACCAGAAGAACATAGGGAAACTAAACCAACCATCATATGTAAGGAACATGAATCTATTAAAACTTTGGGCATTATGTGGAATCCAAAAAATTACGAATTTGAATTCCAAGTCAACATGAGTTCTGATACAGGACCACCAACGAAACGAGCCGTAATATTAGAAATAGCTAAAATTTTCAATCCACTAGGTTGGTTTGCCCCAACAATTATTCTTGGAAAACTCATGTTTCAGGAATTATGGGTAAAAGGAGTATCATGGGACGAAGAACTACCTGAGGAAATAAAGGATAAATGGATGAAATATAAGACAACATTCCACAAGCTTCAAAGAATAAAAATTCCACGTTGGATCAACACGGATCACAATTCTCAGGATATGGAGCTGCACGGGTTTTGCGTCCGAATTAGCATACGCTGCACCTGTTTATTGCAAAGTTACGAGGGCAGGAACAACTACCGTAACTTTGATATCGGGAAAAACTAAGGTGGCACCAATCAGTCAAAGGCAGAGTCTTCCAAGGCTAGAACTGTGTGGGGCTTTGTTACTAGCGAAGCTACTAAGGACTGTTGCTGAGGCTCTTGGTATCCCAAATATTAGAATGCATGCCTGAACCGATTCAACAATAGTGCTAGCCTGGTTACAAGGACACCCCAGTAAATGGAAAACTTTTGTTGCAAACAGAATCTCATAGATGCATTCTATCCTCAGCCCCGCACAATGGAAACATGTAAAATCAAAAGAAAATCCAGCGGACTGTGCCACACGCGGAATAGACAAGCTGTGCGATCATAAGTTATGGTGGTTGGGCCCAGATTGCCTTATAAGCAATGCTAATGATACATTCCAAACAGTAATAGCAGAAACGGAGATAGAAAAGAAACAACAGCTTCCTGTTTGTGCAATAAGCACAATAATACCGGATTCAACTATAACTGACAAATTCTCTTCTTTCACGAAAACAATACGAGTCATCGCATATTGTAGGGGCTTTTACTGGAACATTTGTCATAAGGATAAACGGAGCAAGGGTCCTCTAACAGTTCAGCATTGTAAAGATTACACAACTTACCTCATTCGGCGAAGAAATTAAAAAATTAAGAGAAAGAGGAGCAGTGAGCAGTAAAAGCAAAATTCTGTCTGTACATCCCTTTTTGGACAAACACGGAGTTTTAAGGATAGGAGGGCGCTTACAACGCTCAATTCTACACTATAACGAGAAACACCCTATTATATTACCATATAAGGGCCATCTCACTAATTTGATTCTCGATTGGGCGCATAAGAGTACTCTACGTGGGGGTGTGGACTTAACACTTGCTTTAATTAGAAAGCAATTTTGGATTCTTCAAGGCAAAAGAGCTACGAAACAACATAACCGCCACTGTCACAAGTGCTTAAGATTTAATGCTGGTCGTGCAACGCAACTAATGGGAAGCTTACCATCACCAAGGGTCACACCATCCAGAGCATTTACCAATACGGGGGTAGATTATGCCGGCCCAATAAACTTTCGAATGTCCAAGCGTAGAGGATCTAAAAACCAGAAAGGTTACATCGCAATTTTCATCTGTTTAACAACAAAAGCGATACATATAGAACTAGTTAGTGACCTAACATGTGAAGGATTTCTTGCTGCCCTCAAACGCTTAATAGCACGTAGAGGAAATATTGCAAACTTATATAGTGATAATGCGACAAATTTTGTTGCAGCGAATAAATATCTGCAGTCCATCTATCACAATTCAAACAATATTGCAAATATGTTATCAATTCAAGGAATACAATGGCATTTCATCCCTCCAGGATCTCCACATTTTGGGGGTTTATGGGAAGCAGGAGTGAAATTAGTAAAACAACACATGAAGAAAAGTATTTCACCCGCATTGTTAACATTCGAAGAATTAACTACGTTATTATATCAAATCGAGGCATCATTAAACTCCAGACCACTATGTCCTTTAACGGAGGATCCCAACGAGCTTGAATGTCTCACACCAGGACATTTTTTAATAGGGAACTCAATGCTTGCTCCACCAGACGACAAACCACTGCAGTTAAAATCACAACTATTAACTAGGTGGCAGTTAGTCGAAAGGATGCACAATGAATTTTGGAAAATTTGGAGCAACAATTATCAAATGGACAAGCCGACAAATAAATATAAAAAAGAACCAGTTAGTTCTCATAAGGGATGAAAATATACCACCCACTAAGTGGATAATGGCCAGAGTAATAGAAACGCATCCAGGACACGACAAATTAACTAGAGTCGTCACCTTAAAAGCTCCAAACGGAACTCTTAAAAGATCCATCGCTAAGATTAGTCCGATACCTACTATCTGCAATGATGAGACAGAAGATCTGCCACTTCCTAGACAATCTGAGCTTCAAGATAATATGGCTGATGGTACTTCAACTGGTCTGCAGGCTCCCGAAACAACTCATAGAATGCAAACTCGAGGACGTTCGGCTAAACTTATATCAAAACGAATATAATTAAGAATCCGTTGTTAACTTCGTCATGTGGGGGGAGAATGTTATGGAATATACCATGTATATGTAAAGAAATAATATACGCATATACAGTTGATTATTGATGACAATATTCTATATGGATAAAACATAATTGTTTTTAATAGTTTCATATTTAGTTTTGACTAATGCACAATTTTTATTATACGTTGATATAAAACAGTGATAATATGCATAGTCAGTAATTTTATAAGTAAGAGTTTTTGTATATAAGTTAAATTGAAATAAAAAGGAGTCTCTTTTTATACATAAATCAACGGTGTTTTGACTCAATAATTAGTTAGGCCTCACCAGTGGTAACCTAACTAATTAAAACTCAATAATATTATATCCGAGAACGAGATAAAACAATTGCGAGCAGAAACAAAGCAGTTCGTGCTAAGAGGACAGCTAAACGCATCTGTAGACAGAAAAAGCGCGAATGGTGGAAGGCGAAGGTCTTAAGAGTACAACAACTCAGCAATGAACGCAATTCGCGTGCTTTTTTTAAGGGAATCACCGAATTGCACCATACCTTAAGATCTCGGTCAACTGTCATTCGGGACCAGGATAGAAACCTATGTGTAAATGTCGATGAGGTACTCGACACATGGCGTGAACATTTTTCTGACCTACTTTATGTATGTATCATTTGAATACTCCCAAATACAGACCGAGGAGATGTTCATTGCGGTTCCATCCTATGAGGAACTCACCATGACCATGCAGATACTAAAAATAATCGTTCACCGGGAGTTGATTGCATTAATTCAGATCTCTTGATAGTGGGAGGGCTAACTTTGTGAAACTGTCTTTTCGACCTTATTCGATTGGTATGGCTAAATAAAGTGATTCCTGAAGAATGGAAAGAGGCCGCGTTATGCCCAATATTCAAGAAGGATTATCGCTTGAAGTGCGAGAATTATCACGGTATCGCTTTCCTTTACACAGAATATAAGTTACTGTCATACATCATCTTGGGAAGAATTACTCCTCTGGCGGAAGAAATTGTCGGTGACTTCCAAGGAGGATTCAGTCCAAATCGATCAGTCACCGATCAAGTATTTCGCTTGGAATGATTCTTTCCAAGTACTACGAAACATCTTGCGATCTACACCAGGTATTCCTGGATTTCCAGCAAGAAAATGACTCATGGAATACTAAAAAAATATGTTCATCTGTGTATAACGACAGTAACGCAGTCACAATGCTGTGTTAAATTTGAGAACATACTATCGAGAACTTTTGCAATTACTTCTGGTGTTCGACAAGGAGATGCGCTGTTCCCAATATACTTTTTAATCTCATGTTAGAATTCGTAACAGTGAAACACCTCAGGATAATACCTTAATCCGACAATCCAATCAACTTTTTGCGTATGCAGATGATATCTGTGTAATTGGATTAAATGGCAACGGTAAGCAGGTGAAAGTGATACTTGATCCACTGGAACAGTATTCGGCTTCCGTTGATCTCAAAATCAACGAGTCCAAAACCTAATATCTGATCTCTGGTTTTCGAAACCAAGACGCAAATGATTTCAGTAGTGGTAACCACACTTTTGAAGGAGTAATGAGATTCAACTATCGTGGATCTCTCATTACTCACGATAATAGAGTGGGAGAGGATATCAAGTTTCCCCTCTACGTCCACTTCTGAAATCAAAATATCTTGCAAATACGGATAAGCTGCAATTGTACAGAGTGTTGATCAGACCCATTGCTATGTATAGATGTGAGAGTTGGCCATTGACGGATGAGTACGAAAGGTGGCTTCTGACATTCGAGAGAAGAATCATGCGTGTGATATATGGCCCAAAACGCGATGTTGATGGTACAAACAGAGTTTTTTTTTCAATCACGAGATCAGGAATTAAATGTGAACTCCTGATATCGCGAATGAAATCAAAGGACAACGAGTACGCTGGCTCAGTCACGTTCTGTGTGCTGATCCGAACCTTTGAAGGGAGAGCCGCCTTTGGTAAAACGAGGATTCTGTGTCATTAATATACATAGAAAATAATAAAGGACCAAGTACTGAACCTTAAGGAACACCTGAAGTAACTGGAAGAAAATTAGAATAACAACTACCAAAAAACTGCCTGTGAACGACCCGATAAATAATTTATAACTTATCTAGCCGAATGGTTAAATATAAATTGCTCTTGTTGTAAAGAATGTGATTCAAAGAATCAAAGTCCTTTGAAAAATCTAACAAAGTGAGAGAAGTCAGTTGCCCTGCTTTGAATACTACGCCAAATATCGCCACTGACATTCAATAACGCGTAACTGACCACGTTTTTGCCTAGTAGACATCTTAAAACCACCGCCCAGGTGACGCAGTGGTTAAAACTGCGGCAGTTCGAGCGGGAGGTACCGGGTTCGAATCCCGATAGGGGCAGGATGGTAAAGGGATTTTTCACCATACGATTACGATCGGTGGTGAGAATGAACACATCTATGACCCCCTGTTGGAGTGCAGAATTCATGGGCCAACCTATCTTCCATGTCAGTACTATAGGCTGTCATGGAGCTATGCAATGTGCAGATGGTTCTACGTAAATCGGAGCTATAGCCGTACGTCCTCGATTTGGCTGTAATGGTGTAAGGTAAGGACGTAATTAAGTGAACCGCGAAAAAGTTGGAAGTGCCTCGAGCCCCGAAACAAGATTGTAGAGATAAAAAAAAAAAGAAAGACATCTTAAAACATCTTCAAGACATTTTAAACCGTTTGATTTATTTAAAATCGGTTGCTATTGACATTCAGGATCCATATCGGGATTCAAATCCGGCACCTCCCGCTCCAACAGCCACAGTTCTTGATCAAACTTCCTTGGATGATTCAAGACATTTGTTACAAGAGATTAATGTGGATGATTTAGAGAGTGATAGATCTTCTGAGGAAGAATCATGATAGAGTGAAGTTTTCACCCAGACCTATTACACCAGGACTGATTAATGCACCTAGCAATATACAAGCATTGTCAGAAATGGATACTCCCAATAATTCGCGTGTTGGTGTAGAAGAGTTTAGCTCAAACCGAAACCCAATAACTGAGTCCTCTCCAACTCGGGATAGTACCCCTCGAAATATTTCCACTCATCCTCGGCGTCATAATACTGGAACGAGCTCGGCATCCATACAAATAAGCCAAATTACAAGGGTATATCGCCAGCTAAATGAAATATTAGGTTTGACGGGTCAGCCACTGGAGAAAATATAAGACGATTTCTTTTCAAGGATGAGAACTTGGCCATAAATAATTATATTCCGAGTTACCAAATGGTCACTGATTTAAATTATTTGCTGAAAGATATTGTCACTAATTATTATTATAGTTATAGAAATAAATCCTGACATTGCGTGGTCCCAACTTCAGACCAAACGTTTACAAGATAAGCGAAGTGACGACAAAATTAGATGGGCCTTACGCTCGGAAACAAAAACCGCGAGAGTCAATATTTAATGAATTTTACAGTGATGTTCAATTTGAAGTTGCCTTAAGTAATATGACAGCAGGTCTTCAGAACAAGCTTGTTGATCAACATTTTACCTCAATCGATTTTTTTGTTCAATGACTTATTTTTGTGTGTCGCTCTATTCACTTTTTGCTGGTTGGGCTAATTGGAATATAGGTTGATGATGAACTTATGTGAGTATGTGCTAGGTAAGTCAATATCAATTATAGTTTGTATTCCTCTCTTTCCTTGTCTCTTGCCTCTTCTTACCCTTTCCTCTATAATTCTACATGATAAACCAAGCATCCATCTAACTTCGGAAAACCCACCCCATCATCCGATAAGTCTTAGTCGGCCACAAGATTACCACACCGAAGCTCTTGATGGATGAAATTTCTCGTAACGCTCAGAACCGGTGCAAGAGTAACAATTAATAGGAAACACTAAAAGGTCATTGTTGGAGACAAACAGAACGCACCCACCAACCATAATTGTAGCGTCGCATCTCGTGGTGGATACCACAATCAAAATGCAATTAAAACGGCAAATCAATTTGATTTGTTTCGTTTTTCATTCTCTTCTTCATCAACCACCGACCGACGAACATCATTTAATCAATTACAAAAGGAAATAAATTGAAATCAATCATCTATATATTTATAGATTTATAGATCTATATATTTATATCATCTATATGTTTATATTTTGTTTATATTTTTTTGGAATCCTCTTTGCTTAAACATTTTGGTCCTTCGAGCCAGATTGAGTGTCATATGTGCCAACAATCTAATCATCTAATCTTGTAAGTACGTGTATTTCGATCTGGTGATCTAGTGTATTTGAAAATAATAGTGCTTAGCCTCGTGCGCAATCTGTGTAGTGTAACTAACAATAACTCAGTGTAATGAGCAGCAGGGTTAAACAAGCATCGCTACAGCGGGTCCTCGAAAGAGCCGTAAAGAAGAGCAGAGAAATAACGAGTGACAGTCCTGGTGTAACCGAGGACTTTGTACAAGTGCAAATCGAACACGTGGAATCAAGATACAAGGAATTTTGCCCAATTCAAGATCAGATCGAAGCCGTATGTGGTGCTGAGGAAATCGAAATAGAATATGGAAAACGCTCTCAAGCTGAGGACTTCTATTTTGTCGCTACATCTAACTTAAAAGCCGTTAAAAGGCAGTTATCTATTGGGGAGAGTTCATCAGTTAAATCACCATCCACACAACAGACGACCGATGCACCCTTGCCTAGAATCAAGATTCCAGTCTTCAACGGCGACTATACGAACTGGACGGAATTCGAGAACCTATTCATGGATCTTATACATCATAATAAACAGCTGACCGACTCTCAGAAGCTACATTATCTCAAAGCCAATTTAATCGGTGATGCCGCTGCGCTACTCAAGTCTGTCAGCATTTCTAATGCAAATTACGAAGAAGCATGGCGAATACTACGTGATCGATATGACCATCGTCGGTTTATCATCGACAGCCATCTACGGAAGTTTCGAAACATGCCTGCTTTGCAACTTGAATCAGCCGTAGGATTGCGTGAAATTCTTGACATATCGACAGATACCGTACGCTGTCTAAAGGTTCTTGGAGTGCCCGTCACCACATGGGATGTCATTTTGATTAACGTCATTGCAGACAAATTAGATCCAGAAACCCACCGTCAATGGGAGATATCACTAACCCGGGCGCAATACCCATCATATCAGCAACTAATTGATTTTCTCAACGCTCGTTGGCAATCTTTGGAAACAATTTCTATGATTCGAACTAATTCAAACCAGCCACAATCGCATAAGGAAAGACAGTAATCAACCTACTCGTCACGTATGCACTCACATCGCAAGTCTGAAGCACAGTCAACTCGTGCACTCATCGTCACTTCAGCTTGTCACATATCTACATGTCAAATCTGTGCTGGAAATCATAGTGTGCTCCAGTGTGACCAATTTCAACCTCTCACAGTTCAAAAGAGATCAAATATTGTCCACGAGAAGAAATTATGCTTCAATTGTCTACGCGCGGGCCACACGAGTGCGGCTTGCAGATCCAGTTTGTGCCGCATTTGCACCAAAAAGCATCACACCTTGCTTCATACTTCAAATCCAGACACCGAACTGCCGTCTACAACTTCATCAATAAATACCAATGTAACTGCGAACCATGTAGCATCACCGTTTGTGGATGTGTTGCTTGCCACAGCCGTCGTCATTGTATCGCACGCTAATCAACACTTCATTGTTCGAACCCTGCTAGATTTGGGTTCACAAATCAGCTTAATATCACAGAGCACCGCAACACGAATCGGATTGCCAAGGAAACCAGCAGCAGTCACCATCAGTGGAATCTGTGGCAATAAGGCGCTCATGTCACATTCCATCGTGGAATTCGCACTTGCATCGCGAGTCAATCCAATCTTTTCTATTTCAGTAACAGCCCTCGTGGTCGAGAAGATCACCGGTACGCTTCCATCTCAACCTATCGATACAAATCAATGGCCGCATTTGAGGCATTTGGAACTTGCCGGTCCACATTTTGATCGTCCCAACAAGATTGACATCCTACTCGGTGCTGATGTCATTGGAATGCTTCACAAGGATGGCATTATTACCGGAGTCAATGGATCACCCTTCGCTTAAAATACGCAGCTTGGATATATCCTCTTTGGGAAGATTGAGCATGAGCACAAGGTCTTTCATTCACTGTCGAGTATCACCGCAACAATCGAGAATTTGGACACCATCGACAACACACTCAAATCGTTTTGGGAAATCGAGGAAGTTGGTTTACCTCGCGAACTGTCATATGACGAAACACAATGTGAACAACATTACAAATCGACACACTATCGCAACGAAGATGGAAGATATTCAGTATTCCTGCCGTTTAAAGAAAGCTCATTGCCGCTTGGAAGATCACGAGAAGACGCTATCCTTCGATTACGACACATGGAACGTCGTTTCTCTAAGAATTTTCAACTATGTCTAGAATATCGCAGATTCATGAAGGATTACTTGGACTCGGGTCATATGAAGGAGGTACTAAAGGACGACGACAACTCGTTTCACCGAATATGCTATCTTCCTCATCACGGTGTGATGCAACGCAAATTACGCGTGGTCTTTGATGCTTCGCATAAAACATCGAATGGAGTATCTCTCAATGAAAAGCTTCGGATTGGTCCCAAACTTCAAAATACCATCTTTGAAATTCTTACCCGTTTCCACAGGCATAAATACGTTTTCGTTGCAGACATTAAACAGATCTATCGACAGATTCTTCTAGCACCAGAACATAGAGACTATCAGCGCATTGTATGGAGAGATTCCGCAGATGAACCAATTCGAGATTACCAATTGTGTACCGTTGAATATGGAACAGCTTGCGCTCCCTATCTTGCAATTCGCACCATTCATCAATTAGCACAAGATGAACGAGAAAGATTTCCAACAGCAGCCAAAGTCGTATTAAGAGATTTCAACGTCGACGATTTGATGACTGGTTCGAACGAAATTGTAGGATTGATCGAACTGGAGAGGCAACTTATAAAATTACTCCGAAGCGGTGGTTTCGAACTTCGAAAATGGTCTTCGAACAGCCAGCAGCTGATCAATGACATACCAGTAGAATTCCGAGAGCATCAGAGCCAACTCGAGTTAAATCGGGACGAATCAGTGAAAACTCTTGTATTGTACTGGTCTCCGGCGGCTGATTGCTTCGGATTCAGCATTAACCCAACATCGGATGTTTGTTCACCAACCAAACGCACAATACTGTCACAGTCCTCGAGGATATTTGATCCCTTGGGTTGGGTGTCTCCTACCACCATCATTTCAAAAATAATCTTTCAGGAATTGTGGGTGCTCGGCGTATCGTGGGACGAAGCAGTACCCAAATCAATTGCTGAAAGGTGGTCAACCTATAGGAATGGTTTGAAATCATTGGAGGCTCTCAAAATCGATCGCTGGATAACTCACTCGCCTACACATGGTACTCTTCAAATTCACGGCTTCAGCGACGCCTCTATAAAAGCATATGCAGCAGTAGTGTATGCTCGCTCTACCTTGCCAGATGGGTCTGTTAAAGTCACAATGCTCGCATCTAAAACAAAAGTCGCACCACTGAAGACCATCAGCCTACCCACGCCTCGAACTATGCGCTAGTGGGCTTCTCGCCAAGCTCATGCACAATATCGTGCATTCGCTCCATATACCACAACTTCAAACATTCGCATGGACCGATTCGCAGGTAGTCCTTGGTTGGCTGCGCAGCTCTCCTAATCGATGGAAGACGTTCGTTGCCAATCGAGTTTCGCAAATTCTTGATTATCTTCAACCTGCCACTTGGAATTATATTGACATCAAGCACAACCCCGCATACTGCGCGTCGCGTGGCGTTGAACCTTCACTACTACAGAGTCATGCCTTGTGGTGGACCGGTCCTGTTTGGCTACGAGAAGACCCCAGCCAATGGCCACATCAGAAGGTAAGTGAAGCCTACACCAACATTGAAGAACGAATCCCAAGGTCAATGGTCATAACACATGCAGAACGCACACCTTGTCATAACAACATGTACGACTTACTCGTTCGATGTTCATCGCTCGGTAAGTTGTTTCGCATCACGGCTCTTTGCAGACGCTTCCTTCAACTTCGGCAACAAAGCACATCAATTCGGCTTCAAGGTTTCATCACCGTACAAGAACTTAATTGGTCATTAGAGTTCTGGATCAAACTAGTTCAAGCTGCACACTTCGCTGATGATATATCACGATGTCAATCTGAGGACCATCTACTAAACAAAAGCCCACTTAAGTCACTGAACCCTTTCATCAGTCATGATGGTCTACTACGAGTTGGAGGCCGACTTCACAATTGAATCTGCCATACACAGAGAAGCATCCAATAATCTTGCCGAAGGTCAACAACCTTACTCATTTACTGATTTCATAGGCTCATCGTACAACGCTACACGGTGGCCCATTGTTGGTGCTAGCTCACCTACGCAAGCGCTATTGGATTCTTAGCAGCAAAACCTTGGTGCGCACATACGTCCATAAATGCATGGTGTGTTTTCGACATCGTGCAGCCACGAGTCAACAGCTTATTGGGAATCTTCCAGCACCTCGTGTTACATCATCGAGACCATTTCAACACAGCGGCGTGGACTATGCAGGGCCAATATCAATCAAAACCCGTAGCGGTCGCGGTGGTTCTTCGACGAAAGGTTACATCTGCCTTTTCGTTTGTTTATCCACCAAAGCAATACATTTGGAGTTAGTGTCCGATCTTACTAGCAACGCATTCATCGCATCATTCAAGCGGTTCACGGCCCGGCGAGGCAGAATTCAAAGTCTGTACAGCGATTGTGCAACCAACTTTGTCGGATCCAACCGGCATCTATGGCATTCTTACATCAGGAGAGCACCCGAACCGTGAAGCCTGAAATCGTTGCATTGTTAGCTCAGGATGGCATGCCACCCTCGAAATGGTTGCTCGGTAGAATTATCGATACGCATCCAGGTTCTGACGGACCAGTTCGAGTCGCAACAATTAAATGTCAGAATGCCGTGTATAAGCGACCCGTGACGAAACGATGCCTGCTACCTATTCCAGACAACGAAATTCATAACTAAAGTCTTCAAATACTTTAGGGCGGCCGATAATGTTGGAAACAAACAGAACGCACCCACCAACCATAATTGTAGCGTCGCATCTCGTGGTGGATACCACAATCAAAATGCAATTAAAACGGCAAATCAATTTGATATGTTTCGTTTTTCATTCTCTTCTTCATCAACCACCGACCGACGAACATCATTTAATCAATTACAAAAGGAAATAAATTGAAATCAATCATCTATATATTTATAGATTTATAGATCTATATATTTATATCATCTATATGTTTATATTTTGTTTATATTTTTTTGGAATCCTCTTTGCTTAAACAGTCATGATGGGACTGTTTGCATTTCCTGTAAATATTACATTTATGGCATTTCTCCTTAATATTTAATCTTCCGTTCTAACCAGATCTCGACGTACTTGACTTCCGTATAGAGAGTGAGATCGCATGAGCCCAAATTTTGCAAGATTAAAGTTTTTCAAATTTCTGCGCCTAGTGAAAATAATCATCTCAGTTTTCCTAGGGTTAACTGATAGATCCACCACCAGGATAGATCCACAACCAGGCTACAATTATGTAAATCGCTATTTGCATGTGATTACATAGTACATCCGTATATTTACCTACCAGTGTTATGGCGATGTCATCGGCATCTGGCAGCAAAATCCGTCATCGTTTAGTTGGACTAGCAGTGAGTTGACCACAAAATACCACTACAGTATCGTCGTATGTCGTCGTACTACTACCTTAGTAGGCAGTAATTATCCTTGACCTAAGCATGACACTTAACCTCCGAATAAGTGTATTCTCCATATACCATGTCTTTCAGTTGCAGAGATCATCGCACTGAAGAAAGCGTTGTCAAACGCACCTTCGATTTCCAGAAACGTTCAAAAGACAAATTACTTACTGTCCAGCGATTTTTCAATCCGTTCAACGACGTCATATGGAGTGTAGATTCAACAGATTAACCTTTCTGGTGTGCGTGTGGATTTTCTAATAATCCATTAAGTGCCTATCAACTAATCGTTCTAAACATCTACCTAATTATTTAAAGCGATTAGTAGATAGGTCGTTGCGGTCCTGACCGAATACTTGCTGCTTTTCTGAAAGATTACACCAGTTTGGGACTACCTCTTTGCATGATAATCAAACAGTCGCTGAGATTGAGACAGTTTCCTAAGAAATGGAAGATAACTAGAATAAACCCGCTGTTCAAAATTTTATAGAGTAAGAACATCGATTTCATCTACACCTAACTTATTGAATTCACCAGCAGCACAATCAAAGTAATAGAAAGTCACAAGCAAGTTAACGTGGTGTACACTGCGTTTGACTCCATTTTTGACGGGCGTTTTACAGACCATTATTGGGTCGAACCGTGTCAACAATCTGACTCCAACGGCTTCACCAGCCAGCGCTTGATACTGTTTCAAGCAACCAGAAGATGCCAGATCGTTCTCCACGCCGTTGGGCCATCGTCGCCGACAGCGACCTCTACGCCTACCGAAAATCGGGTCCCCCTTCAAATCTTGCTGTATCATTCGGTTCAGATCAGCACGCAGAACGTGACCGAGCCAGCGTACTCACTGTCCTTTGATTTCATGCACGGTATCCGGAATTTGCATTAAATTGTCATCAACATCGCGTTTTGGATCATAAATATATCACACGCATGATTCTTCTCTCGAATGTCAGAAGCCATCTCTCGTACTCATCCGTCAAGGTCCAACTCTCACATCCATACATGACAACGGGTCTGATTAACACTCTATACAATTGCATCTTATCCGTATTTGCAAGATATTTTGATTTCCTAAGTGGTCGTAGAGGGGAACTTGATGTCCTCTCCCACTCTATTATCGTGAGTAATGAGAGATCCAAGATACTTGAATCACATTACCCCTTCAAAAGTGTGATTTCCACTACTGAAATCATTTGCTTCTTGGTCTCGAAAACGAGATATCAGATATTAGGTTTTGGACTAGGTTTTGGTTGATTTTGAGATCAACGGAACGGAAGCTGAACACTGTTTGGAGGATGAAGTATCTCTCTCACTCCATTGCCATTCAATCTTGTCAGTGGAAGTATGAATCAGTGGATCAAGTATCTCTTTCACTCCATTGCCATTCAATCTTGTCTTGAGGTGTTTCACTTCTACGAAGGATGTATTCCAACAAGAGTTTAAAAAGTATCGAGGACAGCGCATCTCCTTCTCGAACACCAGAAGTAATTGCGAAAGTTTTCGATAGCATGTTCTCAACTTTACCACAGCATTGTGACTGCGTTACTGTCATTTTACACAGAAGCACGTATTTGTTTGGTATTACTAAATACTCAAGCGCATACCATATAGCCTCTCTCGATTGATCGAGTCATTGGCTTGCTTGAAATCCAGGAATAAATGGTGTACATCGCGAGATGTTTCGTAGTACTTGGAAAGAATCATTCATAGCGAAAACACCTGATCAGTGACTGCCCAATTTGGACTGAATCTTCCTTGGAAGTCACCGACAATTTCTTCCGCCAGAGCAGTAATTCTTCCCACGATCGATAGTGTATGACAGTAATTTATATTCTGTGCAAAGGAGAGCTATACCGCGATAATTCTCGCACTTCAAGCGATCGCCCCTTCTTAAATATTGGGCATAACGCTGCCACTTTCTATTTTTCAGGCATAACTTCATTTCGCCATACCAATCGAACAAGATCGAAAAGACAGTTCCACAAAGTTAACCTTCCGAATATCAAGAGTTCTGAATTAATGCAATCAACTCCCAGTGACCGATTTTTCTTTAGTATCTGCATGGCCATGGTGAATTCCACATATGATGGAACCTCATTGAACATCTCTGCGGTCTGTATTTGGGAGTATTTAAATGATACATGTGGAACATTAAGTAGGTCAGAAAAATGTTTACACCATGTATCGAATGCCGCATCGACGTTAACACGTGACCAGATAATGGTCATTGCCTTCAAATTTTGTTGACCGATAAGATCTCACGTCCCGAGCCCGCTCTTTTGAAATCAACACCTGCTCAATTTGGCTTCAGGATGTTTTACAAGGATGTATTCATGTTTCTAAATGAATATTTTTATGAGGATCATGAACGATCGCAAAGTACATCATTCTTTCCCCATTTTTGGGGATGTGGGTTGCAGTTTCGTGTCGGGAGTACAGACCTATATTATTACATAAGTCGGTCTGATTTCTGCCAGCTCTAGCATTAAAGTCACCAATTACCAATCTGACATTCTACTCAAGTATAGGAGCATATCAGATTATCCAAATTATTGTAAAATGCGTCTTTATCATGGAGTTGGCTTACATCAGTGGGCGCATGTACATATACAATTGACAAATTGGCGAACTCACGTTCAAGCAAAACTAGGAAGTACAACCCTCTTTAACCTATAGTCCAATGAGAAATCCAACTCCAGGATATCCGATTTCATCTACACTGTGTAGCAACGTATAGCCCTAAGTCACATGGTCTCCACTTGTAGGCCATCGAGTTTCTTGGAGCACTATGAGTTAACCCAGCCGATGCTCTTTCATACATGTGATACGGCCATCCAACGCGTCAGGTTTTCAAAGTGCTTGCACGTTTCCAAGTTCCGATCCCCAACCTCACTTCCGGGTACTTAAGCGGGAGGTTATTGTTGTTTTGACGGTATCGATTTTTCTTCGTTTGTTGACAATTTTAACATTTTGGGTTTTGGATCGATGTGGGTCGTCAGCCCAGCGATCCAACCAGATTTAGGCGCCTCCTACAACAAGCTTTGGATCTTTAATAAGTTTTTCTTAATTCATAAAGATTTAAAAGGTAATAAGTAACTTATTCTTTTAGTACGAAAGGTTTCAACTCGATTTACATAATTTACTAATTCTTCTCAAAGAACTTTTGTAGTGTATCAGAAGTTACTACTTTATATGTCTTCCCAGTTTAAATGATTTTGAATTTATACAATAATTTAAAACTTGCTACTTTATGTTTGTTCTAGTTGTTCTGTTTTATAAATAAAAAAATTTTTTTTTTTTTATATATTTTATTCTATGCTATCTTTTTTGGGGCTCAAGGCTCTCCCAGCTCTTTCGCGGTTCGCTTATTTACGTCCTACTTTACGCCTTAACGGCCAAATCGAGGTACGGCTATAGGTCCGATTTTCGTAGAACCATCTGAGCATTGCATAGCTCCACGCCAGCCTATAGTACTGACATGGAAGATGGGTCGGCCCATGAGTTCTGCACTCCAACAGGGGGTCATAGATGTGTTCATTAACACCACCGATCGTAATCAGATGGTGAAAAATCCCTTTTGCATCCTGCCCCTATCGGGATTCGAACCCGGTACCTCCCGCACCAGCTGCCACAGCTTTAACCACTGAGCCACCTGGGCGGTCAACAAATACATTTTTTTATGGAAATTTCGAATCAATGTAGAGATATAACAAAAAGGTAAGGCCTGATTTCCATTATGAAAAATAAACTGACAAAATAGTCAAAGTAGGATAAAAATATAATTTTTCTTAAAGTGCGAGAGAAATAAAAAACATTTCCAGTATTAAAAATTTATTCAGTACAGAATAAATTTTTATGGTTACTGAGAAAATTATTATAGCAGTACTGACAAAATATATCAAGAGAAGTTGGAAAAAGTACTGGAACAATATTTTATAGGTAAAAGGTATATGGATAAGAAATCGTTTGTATGACGTCATTATGAAGCATTTTATAGTAGTTATTTTATGGTCAATTAATAATTTTAACATTTCGTACTGTGCCATTAATCTAAATTCATTGTGGAAATAATTGAAATAATAAATAATTATGTTAAGTTTATTTTTTTTAAATTTATTGTTGTAGATCCAAAGTGTTGTTTGTCTTTTTTTCAATAACAAAAATAAATTTGAAACTTATTGGTTATGTTGTAAGCATCTGTCAAAATATATCTACGATAAAAAAAGTAAAAAGTAAAAAATGATCTCTGTCACTCTAATGGCATTTTTGTTTTTTTCTCGCTTTGGTTTTTTTTCAGTAAAAAATACTGGCAGTATTTTTTTCAAAATGGAAATCAGACTTAAATCGCTTCATGCTTGCGTTCCTTTCTTTCCTTCGTGACTTACTTCGTTCCGACTATTTTCATGCTTATGGAAAAAGTACGGAACGATTTTGCTGCCATCTATATGTAAATAATTTAAATCATTCTCATTATTCATAAAATTTTGTCGATTATTAAATTTTAAAAACTATCAATGTTATTATTTGTGATATCTGTGTTAAATATTTTAATTTAATATTTGTGGATATTGGAGCAGATATAAATTTATTAAAATATATCATAACTGGTTAAAAATGATAAAATAATGTTAAAATAAATTTTAATTATTTTATTTTTAGTAAATTTGTTATTAAAAAATTATAAAATTATTTTGTTGTTTTTCCCTCGACATACCGACATAAAATGTTTGACATTGCATTTGAAAGCATTTTATTTTCGTCTCTTTTATTTAAATATAATATTATCTCTTTCTCGCCATGTTCGTTTCGACCAAAAGATAAAGTTAAACCATCTTGATGAAAAAAATTCACGAGAAAAAACACGTCATTTTCAACCAATGAAATTGCTTAAAAATGTTTTGGAAGGAAGGAAGGAACGCAAGCATGAAGTCGACTTTATTAAAGGTAACAAAATGAGTTATTACCACTGTTATATACACAAACTTACACATATACAAAGATATATATATATATATATATATATATATATATATATATATATATATATATATATATATACACATATATATATATATATATATATATATATATATATATATATATATATATATATATATATATATATATATATTAGATTAAGCTTTAATTGGGCGTAGGTTGACGTTTAGACTGTTCTAGCTCCTTGTAACAGTCCGAGCTCCTGCACACAACGCGCGGTCCTTAAAGTAAATGTTGATAGCTACCTTAAACTTGTACATTTTATACTCCAACGGAAACTGAAACCCGGATAACGAATTCCACTTCCTGGATGTTCGATAAATAAATTCACGCTTTGCACCTGCCGTTCGAGGTTTCGGCAGCTTTACAGTAACCCTATGCACATTAACCGTTCTTCGTGTTACCTGTCCTGGCGTAACGTGGTATTTTCTCCTTTACTTCTGTCGAACATTTACCATTTATTAATATATAGAACACGCAGAGTTTTGCAACATCCCTGCGGTGCTGTTTGTTCCCTAGGTCGTTCATAAGTCTGGAATTTCGTATTATTCAGCTGAAACGCCGCTGAACTCTATCCAGCAACTGAAGAGCAATACCATATGTTCCACCCCAAACCTGACAGCAATATTCTATACATGGTCTAATAAAGGTTTTATATATCTGGAGAACCTGATGCGATCTAAAAAAACCGTCTGCATCTATTGAGGAGCCCGAGTTTACGTGAAGCTGATTTGGCCAATGCCCAGCAGATAAATTGCGAGGAGTCGAATTGGAACCACAGAACTATAGCTAGATAAATAATGAGAAACGAACAGTAAATGAGGCATCAACGAGGTTCCGGGATAGCAACCATAGAATCAGATGTTGGGCCTGCGATAAACTAGGTCATATATCGTGAGATTGTTGGGAAATAAGACGTAAGCGAGCAAGAACACTGTCGCCTATGTACCGTAGGTTCAATGATGAATACAGAAGGTTAGACGAGAAGTCGAGCCGCAGGCATTAAACGAGAGATTGGGTTGCTTCGATTATACCATTTAACAACGGAAAGGAATTGCTCACGGTAATGCAGATGTTTTATCAAGACGACCATGTTTCGTAGATTGCAAACATTGTTTTCGAGTGGAGAGTAAGACTGTAAGACTAATGCAAATGTTACCATTCGACGAGTGGTCCACGTTCGGGCTAAGATATGAGGAGTACACCTATATAGCTGCTATGCTCCACCGAGTGCTTCGGCTGAAAAGTTAGAGAATTTCCAGGACACACTAGCAGAGGACGTTCTGCACTACGAGACGGAGCACGGACCAGCAGTATATAAGGTCATGGGAGAGGTGCCTCAGGGTTCTGTCCTGGGGCCCCTCCTGTGGAACGTCATGTACGATGGCCTCCTCCACCTGGAGATACCGGTGAAAACAACACTGGTGGCTTTGGCGAACGACGTGGCGGTTGTCCTTACAGCGAATCAACTGGAGAAGCTGCAAGCCGCATTCTCCACTACCATCAGGAGAATAAGACAGTGGATGCACTCCTATTGAGTAACCGGAAGAAAATGGAGACTATCACCATACGGGTAGGCGACCACGACATCCAATCGCAACCCCACATCCGGTACCTAGGAATGATCTTGGATGCGAGGCTCAATTACAAAGAGCATATCACCACCGCGAGCAGGAAGGCAGCAGCAGTTCAGGCGCGCTGTCACGAATAATGCCCAGCATCGGAGGCCCGAAAGGTCGGTGGACACATCGGCTGATCCCAGATGTCACAAAATAGGTCACTCGCCAGCACGGTTAAGTCGGATACTATACATCACCCAACTCTTGACTGGGCATGGATGCTTTCGGGCATATCTCCACAGATTCAAGAGAAGCGACTACCCAAACTGTCACCACTGCCGCGATGCGACCGAAAATGCAGAACATGTGTTCTTCAAATGCCCCTTCTACGAAGGGACCTTCGCACTAAGTACGAAGAATAGACGAACATCAAATAAGAACGCCCCGGCGAAGTAGTATTTACAAAGAGTGCCGCCGGGGAACCACCGTTCTAGGAGTAGGTTTAGAGGTGTTAGGGTAGGTTTGGTGCGGTAAGAATCCCACATAACTCGCCTAGCAGGTAGACGGTTTATCCAGGCGAGTACCTTTTGAAGGTTCCCCCCTGCACCTCATTAAACTAAACACAAAAAAAAACATACATATACATCTACATACATTCACACATATAATAGTGCCTCAGACAACAACTGCTGAGGGCATTACAGAAGAGGTGGCAGCGTCCCTGGAGGCAGCCAGCTACGCGTCGATGCCAAGGTGTCGCCCCAACAATAATGCCCAACATCGGAGGCCCCGGGCAAAACCGGAGACGACTACTGGAGACGACCGTAGCTACCTCCATCCTGCTGTACGGCGCACCAGTGTGGGCCACATCGCTAGAATTAACAACCTACCGGAAGACAATGTCATCAGTCCAGCGGCTCTCAGCGATCACAGTGGCGTCAGCTTACCGAACGGTATCACACGATGCGGTCCAAGTCGTTGCATCATGCCCGTCTATCGAAATCTTGGCAGAAGAACAATAACGGCAACATCGGAGGAAAAAAGAAGAGCAGCGGAAGGTCCTCTGTGACGAGGAGAGACCTGAGAGTCTTCGTCTCTGGCAAGAGAGATGGGACAGCTCGACGAAAGGTCGGTGGACACATCGGCTGATCCCAGATGTCACCAAATGGGTCGCACTCGCCAGCACGGGGAAGTCGGGTACTACATCACCCAACTCTTGACTGGGCATGGGTGCTTTCGGGCATACCTCCACAGATCCAAGAGAAGCGACTCCTCAAACTGTCACCACTGCCGCGATGCAACCGAAAATGCGGAGCATGTGTTCTTCAAATGCCCCTTCTACGAAGGGACACGGGTGGAACTGGAGAGGAATCTGGACCACGCCATCAATCCAGAAAACATAGTGGAGTGTATGCTGATGTGCCAATCGGCATGGAATAAGATAGCAGAGTACGCGGAGTCCATCATCAAGGACCTTCGCACTAAGTACGAAGAAAGACGAAAATCAAATAAGAACGCCCCGGCGAAGTAGTATTTACAAAGAGTGTCGCCGGGGAACCACCGTTCAAGGAGTAGGTTTAGAGGTGTTAGGGTAGGTTAAGTGCAGTAAGAATCCCACATAATCACCTGGCAGGTAGAAGTTTTATCCAGGTGAGTACCTTTTGAAGGTTCCCCCCTGCACCTCATTAAACTAAACACAAAAAAACATACACAGACATAAACACACATCCGCAAGGTTTTCTTAATGTAATACTTCATACAATACATTAAGCCACCTACAACGTCTGTATCAAACTGTAGCAGGGTCCCTTATATCCAACCATATGCTCCCCTTCCAATTTCCTATTCCTATCTATTCCGAATGATTAAAGGACGAATAAAGCGTCTTTTACAGCCTATCTTCATCCAGCCGGGGATTATAAGCCTTCACAATTTCACCTTTCGTTTGTTTGAGTCGTTGTGATATATTACATATTTGTGGCTGACCACTGGTGAGGGCTCACAAATATATGAAATGGTTTTTGATTTACAACTAACTTTTTATTAAGTTTTCTTTGATATTTATACAATAAATTTGTTTACTTAAGCATAATTTATAATTAAAAGTGTATACATATCTTATGATTAATATATGTATGTAATGTATGCACATACAGTAAATTTGCTTACTGGCGTTATGTTACACGGGAGGTGTATAATGTGCACACACCATATTTGAAGAAGAAGCAAATTACTAAAGTTGAAATTATTTACGTTGTTGAATATCAACATTCTCCGAGGCCGTGCTTTCTAACTTATAGGCCTCGTTCGGCGGAGGTCTTCTCTTGGTTCGACATTTGTAGATGATAAAGGCGATCATACTAAAGGCAATAATTGCATAGAGAAGAGAATAATGATGAATGTCGTGGTGTGATACTGGGAGCTGTTCTTCTCGTAACTGTTGTATTCGCTTGTGCAGCTCCTTTATGTCATCCACTAAAGTTGAGTTTTCCAATTTAATTGAGTTGTTTGTAAGCCTTTCCATCCATTTCATCGATAGGTTGACTTTCGGTAGATACGACAAGTCAATAACGGTTTCCTTGTAGATTTTATAAGTTTTTAGAAAGATTGACCCTTCTTTTAAAGTGCATCCTCCTTTGAGAGAAATTATTCCATTGCGTGGTAATTGTACTGCTACGAAGTCTCCATCACAGGCTATAGTAGCCTGCCGCTCTTGACCAATTGAGAAAATCCACTTATTATTTCTCAACTTTATCCATGTATCTTTTGGATTTTGCGACATCTTGTTTACAATGTGGCAGTTGAATGGTTGTTGTGATGCCAATAAGTCTAATTCGCATATAGAATTGTTGTTAATGGGGTGTAGCGACATACAAATATATTCGTTGTTGCTATGTTTGCAATGGCTAAACTCGTCCTTTGACATCATGTAATATTCATCACGATGTATGGACGTAACCAAATAGTCCATTGATGCCTGAACGAAGACGCCTTCGATTGTAGGAAGAGGTATAGGTTTAAATACTTGATGGTATAGGTTTAAATAGTTAGCCGCGTTCATCAATGGAACTTTTAATTCAAAAATTAAATATTGACCACTTAGTTTTCCTCTGCATGACATAATTTGATACAGGCTTAATAATTCATAGTTTTCGTTTTGGGAGGGCAGCAGAACGTCCGGAGGCATATGATGTTTAATATCTTGAAGTGCCTTGTTAAGTTGATTTGGTGGTAAGATTGAAGTGCTCACTGCTTTGTTGTTTGAATTTAAAAGGACATCAATTAGTTTTTGTTGAGTGTCTTTGAATTCGAGCATGAGAAGTAGTGCATGAAAGGTTAAAGACGTCAATTTTTGAATGTTGTTGATGTCACCTAATGCAGAACCTATTTGTCGTGTAATATCTTGCCAATGACGTCTGTTGTCTTCATCGGTTCGTTTTAAGATGTTTAGAGTTGCGTCAGCAATATAGGTTTGATTCTTGGCTAACATTAAAAGGTATTGTTGATTTAGTTTAACCTTTTGTATTTCTTCTTCATAGTGCTTTGCATCCCGGTCATCCAAAACTCCAAATAGGTCACTTGCCAAATTGCCCACGATATTTAGGACCCCACGTTTCCTTCTCTTTTCTCTGTAGTGAAGTATTGCGTTCTTGTCCTCGATTTCAGTTAGAATATGCATGAGCTGAGTGTTGATTGCAGAGCATATCTGATGATTTTCTTCAGCTGTTTCCATGCAAATAGTAAACTACTATTTTCCACTGCTGATTGGTAAATCGGAGATTTCCTAAATTTTCCAGATACAGTCCAGGTTGAAGACTAAAAGTGGTGATGTTGTACATCAGTTGTTCGGTCGAGGATACTGGACTAGGCAGTGTAGTGATCGCCACTAAGCTTAGTAGAAGTAATGGTAGAACTATGAGATTGGTGGCTGTAGGAATCCTTTTGGTACGGGACTCATTCTCTGGCTTATTTTGCGACTTCTCGGTGTCGAGAGGGAGGACACTTACTTTGGTAATGGGTCTTTTGAATATGGAACCATTGCCCCTTTTTACTGTGACCACCCTAGTCAAACCATCGCTGCCAGGATGTAGATCGATGATCCTTCACAAGGGCCAATTTGTTGGTGGTAAGTTACTGTCTTTTATTAAAACGATGTCGTCTACTTTAACCATTGGTTGTTTGCTGGTCCATTTAGTTCTTTGTTGTAGTTTGGTTAGGTAGTCCTTTGACCAGCGTTTCCAAAAATCTTGAACCATTTTTTGTAATAATCTCCACCGATGATTGATAGGATCGTTTTCATTCAGCATATTCGATTCTGAATGAATCACCAATTAAGAAATGTGCCGTTGTTAATATCAACGCATTTGAATCAGACGAAACTGACGTAAGTGGCCTTGAATTGAGGCATGCTTCTATCTGCGATACAAGCGTTGCTAACTCTTCATATGTGAGGGTTGTGTCTCCAATTATCCGTTTTAGATGGAATTTTAGAGATTTCACTGATGCTTCCCAAAGTCCCCCAAAGTGTGGTGCAGATGGTGGTATAAAATGCCACTGAATCCCAATGTCAGCTAGTATTCGTTGGAGGTCAAGATTTGCTTGTTGCAAGATCCATTATCACTGTAAATCCGCTTTCAAAGACCTCTTCGGGCCGTAAATCTCTTTAAGGCTGCGATAAAGGCTACACTGCTTTAGTAGCAATGCATACAAATAGTGATATGTATCCTTTGTATGACTTATTCCCTCGTCCTTTGGAAACTCTTACTGAGATTGGTCCGGCGTAGTCAACTCCTGTGTTAGTAAATGGACGTGACTCGTTCTTTGGGTAAGCTTGCCATAAGTTGGTGTCTTGTTGAAGCGTTGAACCGAATACACGTGATACAGGTTGCTATCTCAGAACGTATGCTGTTTCTACCGTTTGTGATCCAATACTTGTTTCTAAGATGTGACAGAGTTAACTGAATCCCCCCATGCATAGTTTTTATATGGATGTCGAGTATCATAGTTCAGGTTACAGTTAGTTATTCTTCCTCCTACTCTTAGTATTTTATGTTCATCAATAAATGGATTAAGCGAGAGGAGCCTGCCTTTTCTTGGTACTGAGCCTTCTTTGTTAATCTGCATGATTTCATTCTGGAACTCCGTGTGTTGAATTATTCTAATCAGCTCGTTGTAGGATTCATTAAGTTTTTCATCAGAAAGTAAAGTTGCCGATCCGGCATTCTGTTTTTTTAAGCATTTATTTATAAACCGTCGACAGCGGCCAACAACGCGAATTATTTTGTTTATGTTTGAAAATCGTTCTATTATCTGAACAAATAGATTGACTGTTGTTGATGTTGTAAGTGTAACCAATTGTTTAGTTTCCAAAGTAGTTTCCCCTTGAGCAGTAGTTTGTTGTGGCCAACGTTCGGTCGAAAATTGTAGCCAATCTGGACCCGTCCACCATAAATTGTTGTTTTTTAGTTCCTTTGGATTGGTACCTCTTGATGCGCAGTCTGCTGGATTGTCGGTTGATCCAACGTGATGCCATTGTGATGGATTTGAGTATGTTTGAATTTCCGATATTCGATTGGCCACAAAAGTTTTATATTTATGAGGACGTCCTCGAATCCAATATAACGTGATCATTGAGTCGGTCCAAAAGAACGAAGTTGTTTCCGGAATTTGCATTGCTTCTTTAATTTGGTGCATTAGTTTAGTGAGCAGCAACGCTCCACAAAGCTCAAGACGAGGTAGTGAAAGTAGGTTTTTAATCGGAGCAACCTTTGTTTTTGATGTAAGAAGCCTCACATTAGTAATGCCTTCTGAATTTGTAGTTTTGAAGTAGACGGCAGCAGCATATGCCTTTTCTGAAGCATCGCAGAAACCATGAAGTTCTGTTCTGTTGTTTTTCTCAAAATGGATCCAACGTGGGATAACTATTTCTTCCAGAAGAGGCAGAGAATCTTTAAATTCCTGCCATTTTATTGATATGTGTGGCGGAAGTTCTTCGTCCCAAGATAGGCCTGCTATCCAGATTTCTTGCATCATCAGTTTAGCTACAACTGTTATTGGTGCCAGCCAGCCTAATGGATCAAAAAGTTTGGCACTATCTGAGAGTAGGTTTCGTTTAGTAGGCTTGCCAGGCGAAGAATGGGTGATGATGAAACCGAATGTATCTGTTGTTGGATTCCAGTGAAGTCCAAGAGTTTTAATTGTGTCATCAAGCTTGAATTCCAATCGATGTTGATTCCGCAGGGGTACTGGTATGGATTCCAAGAGAACGGCGTTGTTTGTTGCCCATTTTCTTAAGGTAAATCCACCGCTCTTCAATAAGTCAATGGTTTGTTTTTGGCTGAGTAAGGCTTCTTCCAGTATGTTTTGCCCAGAAATCATGTCATCCACGTAGAAATCATTTAAAACTACGTTAGACGCTATAGGATAGTTTGGTTGTTCATCGATGGCCAGCTGTCGTAGAGACTTTACCGCTAAATAAGTAGCTGCTGCTGTTCCATATGTGACGGTGGTCAGCTTAAACTCCTGAATTTCTTGTTGTGGAGACTCTCTCCATAGAATACGTTGATAGTTCTGATCATCTTCGTCAACGGCGATCTGTCTGAACATTTTTTCGATATCAGCCGTATAGACATACTTATGCTTCCGCCACCTTAACAGTATGGATAATAAATCCTGTTGAAGAGTAGGGCCCGTTAACATTACGTCGTTTAAAGATGTTCCAGTTGTGGTTTTGGCAGAGCCATCGGAAACTACCCTCAATTTTGTAGTTGTACTTGAATCCTTTAGAACTGCATGATGCGGCAGGTAATAGTAACCAGTGTCAGTAGCTGTTTCAGCAACTTTCATGTATCCCAAAGCGATATATTCATTCATGAACATCTTATATTGATTGCCAAGGTTTGGGTTTTTAGCAAGTCGTTTTTCTACTTGTATCAAACGCGCCATGGCGATTCTTTTTGAACATCCCAGTGGGTTGGGGGAATATAATTCAATGTCAAAACGAATCTTGACTACGTAGCTATGCCAGATTTGAGACGTTTGTAACTGGTCGTGAATATTTTTTCACACTCTAGTTCTTCTTTTGTGAATGCTCGTTTACGTGCGGCACCTCCTCTCTTTCCCAGAAGCTTCTCAATTGTTTTTCTATATCAACTGCCCTTGTAGTCATTGATTGTATCACTGTTGAATTGTGACAGTCGACTGAGGCACGGCCAAGGAATATCCAACCTAGTTTTTTTTGTTGGGCTATCGGCTCGTCAGATGAGGCCGTTGCTATATTATTCATTAGAATTTCTCCATAATAGTCCGCACCCAATAACAAATCGATTGGGCCAGGACTGTAAAATGTTGGATCAGCCCACATCAGATTTTTGGTGTGTTTCCAGTTCCATGGATCTAGAGGCTGCTCTAGCATATCCCGGGTTATGTTTTTGAATACTAGTGCTTTTATGGCTAAGTTAAATTTGGAGGGAAATCCATAAGCTGCGGTTTTTGTTAAGTTTAATCTCTGGCAGGCTTCTTCTGTAATGAAGGTTGCTTGAGACCCAGGATCTATTAACACACGAAGCAATTCATTGCGAGTGCCAGAAAACACTTTCACTAAGGTGGTTCCTAGCAGGATGCACTTGTGATTCCATGAATGTGTTACTTGTACGTTTGTATTAGCTGGCTTTATATTTTCTGATGCAGATCGCGTACTGTTGTTACTGTGAAGCAGGCTGTGATGTGAACCTTTGCATAATTCACAGCTTTTATTGCATGGGAGTTTGTGTTCTGGTAGCAAGCATCGTCGGCACACTGGTTTATAACATACTGCCTTACTCCTTTCGATTTGTGGTAAATTCTAGAACTTCTTACATTCAGGTAGGTTGTGCTCTCCCCAGCAAAGGCTACATTTATCGGGTTTTTTGGTTACAGCAACATTTACATTCTTAATTGATGAACTGGTTTGTTGGTTAACTTCCTTTTGTTTATATGTTTTATCTCGGGATAGTACTCCCAAAGATTGGAACCTTACTTGTAGGAAGGTTGGAAAATCTTTCACCGTTTGAATTTCCTTCGGGTTCTTCAAGGAGGTCTCGTATAAGCGGTGGGTTTCCCTGTCCAATTTCCTTATGAGAATGTTCAACAAAATAGCATCCCAAGAGTCTGTGTTGATTCCTTGGTTTTTTATTGCGTACAAGCATTCCAGTACATTATCATGTATAAGTTTGAGACCATGAGCCGATTCTGATGATAAGTTTGGTAGCTCTAAGATGGTGTTTATGTAAGTATTGGTGAGAAGCCGTTTATCATCGTATCTGGAGCATAAAATATTCCAAGCTGTGGAATAGTTCTCGTGCGATATACTGAGGTGGTTTACGAGCTTCGCTGGATCTCCTCCAATTACTGACAATAGATAATGCATCTTTTCTTCACTGGATAAATCATCATTACAATGGATAGTCTTATTGAATAGATTTTGGAAGCTTCTCCATTGTTTGTAATCCCCATTGAAGTGTGGTATTTCAATCCTTGGAAGTTTTATTCTGGACCTTATTAGGCCTTGTTTTTGGAAATCTTTGTTAGAAACGTTTTCTAGTTGATCTTGAAGATAAATGATCGTAAACTCATAAGCTCGCTGTAGGTTCTCGTATGTTTCTTGGCTGAAGTATTCGTTATCAAGCTCGCCATCATTCGCATTTCCAATAATCTCTTCGTGATTGTTGGTAAGAGAGATTCATAAGTCAGTTAATAGTTTGATCTTCAACTCGTAATACGCTCTTGAGTGCTGTACCTTATCTTTGATTTGATGTATGGCGTTGATATTTGTTCGAATTATTTTAGCCTTGGCTTGTTGGACCTTATAGCGCCTCTGCTGATCCTGATCATTAACTTGAACCACTTTTAAATCAGACTGGCCTGGTTGTTGCTCATCTGTTAGTACATATGATGAAGCATCTCCGACGTGTTTGTCCCAATCGGGATTTTCTTCATCTCCTGCCACCTTTTGCCTGGATTCTAGTAGTATTTTTTTTGTTTCCTCGAACGCTTGTTTAACTTGATCGTAGAAATGCTGTACGATGTAAGGATGATCCTTTGGTAGACTGTGAATTAAGGCAGCATCAGTCGTTGAAAATTTATCGAAGAGTTACTGCAAATTTGTTAGTCGACCGTCACAATATTGCCTTGTTCTTCTGGCAGCTCCATCTTTTTTAATGTTGGTTTTTAATTGGTTAATCAATTTACCGGTTTGTGTTTGTTCACACAAAGCTTTTACGGTATCCATGTTTTTTTTTTAAATTGATTACTACGTGAATACGGTTTTATGGTGTATTTCTAAGCGCTGTTCTTTATGGCTCGAAGGACCAATGTTTGAGTCGTTGTGATATATTATATATTTGTGGCTTACCACTGGTGAGGGCTCACAAATATATGAAATGGTTTTTGATTTACAACTAACTTTTTATTAAGTTTTCTTTGATATTTATACAATAAATTTGTTTACTTAAACATAATTTATAATTAAAAGTGTATACATATCTTATGATTAATATAAGTATGTAATGTAAGCACATACAGTAAATTTGCTACTGGCGTTATGTTACACGTGAGGTGTATAATGTGCACACACCATATTTGAAGAAGAAGAAAATTACTAAAGTTGAAATTATTTACGTTGTTGAATATCAACACGTTCGAACAAATTGTAGCACGGCTAACAATTCCTTGTGGTTCCCTACATTAACCGTAACTACCCTCTCCGATTTACCACTACAATATTTATGTTATAGCCCGATATCCAACCAAAATGAAACCAAACATCTTATGCTTTTATATGGACTGAACCGTTTCACATAAGACTCACATCCCTCTCTAACTATAGCCTTTATAAATGGTGGATGTGTAAGCAAACCTATACACATATATGTACAACTATTCACGTACATGTATACATATTCATATATACATACATATTTATTCCACTTTCAACGTTATCTAATAATTTAAATAAGCATCTATTAATAATTATAGCCGAAGATAGAAACCATCTATCGTATAATAGCTAAACCATTAAAATATTTGTTTCACTGAAAGAAATTTGGAATACTGTCATTCAGCATTCAGCACAACACTTCTTTATCGACATTTATCAAAACGTCAAAACGATCAACCTTACAACAATCTAGCTAATCCATTTAGTGGTACTTATCTTTTTAAGTGGTAATCAGTTTTCCTTTGTATTTCCCATGTCATCTTTATTTTTCATCTATATTTTGTGATCTTTCCTGGGTTTTTTTGTTTCAATGTCACCTAAAAGAGAATTACTATTCCGCTGCAAACCGACGTATCCAATGTTATTTTTCCATTGGCGGCGTACTTTTTTCATTGTTTTGCGCATCGCAAAATTTGTTGGTTTGGAGATACGAAAAAATAATTCTATTTTCCTTTTTTTTGCTATGACTTTTAAAACCAATTTAAGTTAGACATTGCTTTATCCTATTTCCACATTATTTAATCGATTGCACCTAATTTTGAATTTCTCTACAGCAAGAAAGATTCGGTCTTTCTCTCATTTTTTTATCACTATGAGGCATTCAAAATGGCCATGCAGAGATTAAAGGCCAATCGTTCATTTAGAGTTGGTTTGCATTAATTCAGAGATCTTGATATTCGGATAGACTAGCTCCCCTTTGCACAGAATTGATCTGTCACTGATCAAGTATTTTCAGTCACTAATCAAATATTTTCACTATGGAAGATTCTGTACTACGAAACATCTCGCGGTGTACAACAGATAGTCCTGTATTACATGCACGCCTATCACTCGATGAGGCTGTGTTATGCGATTGAATCATTAAAAATACCAAACCGATACGTACAGCTGTGTAAACTGACATTAACGCAGTCAAAATGCTGTGTCAAAGTTGAGAACTTTAACAATAAGTTCTGGAGTTCGACAAGGAGATGCACTGTCCCCGATACTTTTTAATCTTGTGTTCGAATACATCCTTCGTAAAAGTGAAACACCTCAAGACAATAACTTACTCCGACAATCAAATCTAATTTATTCATATCTGTGTGATTGGATTAAATGTCAACGGAGTAAAACAGATCCACTAGAACAGTGTTCAGCTTCCGTTGGTCTGAAAATTAATGAGTCTAAAATCAAATATCTGATCTCTGGTTTTCGAGACCAAGACGCATGTTTGAAGGAGTGATGAGATTTAAGTATCTTGGATTTTTCATTACTCACGAATAGTATGGAGAATATAAAGTTTCATCTTGCTGGCAATTTTTGACCTCCACTTCTGAAACATTCGAGAGAAGAATTATGCGTGTGATATAGGCACATACCGAGTTCTTTTCAATCACGAGATCAGAAATTTATATATTTAGTACGAGCCAACAATAAGTAGAACATAATCTATATTATATTGTGTACGTTTAAAGTCTGTCAAATATTTTTATCAAAATTTTTCTGAGTCGAAACTATTGATACAAAGAAAAGAAAATTATTTTTATTTTTGACAAACGAAAAAGCAAAACGGCTTAAACACCGCTGCGTAGTAGTGACATAATCCGTAATTGCTTATAACTTCGCGTGAAAAATAGCAAGGGTAGTCACGAGTAGTACTAACGGTTTGGTCGTGCGTTCCTTCATTGACGTGGCAGGTACCAGAAGAAACGATTTGACGAGCCATCTCTGATCCGTTACGCACAAGTCCAAGAACGTCGATGCGACGATGAAGTAGTGAATGTCACTGCCACCACACCTCTAGTGAACTTGTGAACGATTAGTTGAAGCGAGTTATCGCTTTTGAAAGCTACCTGCTTTTTATTTTAGCCGACATTATTTTCGTCTCCTGAATTTGGTTTAAAAATAGTTTATGGAAAAGCTGAACCTGGGTAATCAGATACTCCGAGTGGTGGATTTACAGTGAGAGTCGGCTCACTGCCTTCCTTCGTGTCATATATAATAACCAGATTCAACAAAACACGGTTTTAAGCGATTTATAGAAATTTTACGACTTCGATTTCGGGCCATCGAATGAATCGAGCAGTGAAATACATATGGACAATGTCGATATGTATTTCACTGATCGCTTGCTGATTACTGGGTAATTACCGCTTGAACTTTTGACATGCTTTATCCATAATCGAACGACTTTGTTCATTAATTCCCAAAGACACTTTTTTAGTATTAGATGTTGAGTAGAGTAGTTTAGTATTAGATGTTAGATCCTGAGTTTCGTAGTCCCGGATGTGATATGTTGTGAACTACATCAAAAACTGGGCGACGATTTATTTTAGGAACGAATGGTTTTGGTGGACCAGTAGAAGTGTCACAGAAAAAAGATTTGATTGTTTCAAAAACAGGTACTTTTTGAAACGAGCGACTGCGTCGGCAACCACATTATCTTTCCTGAAAATATGCTGTAAGTCTGACGTGTATTGGGCTATCAGATCAAGGTGCCGGCGTTGACGGGGCTAAGTTTTTTCTAAATTTTGCTGAAATGCAACCGTAAGGAATTTGTGATCAGTATAAAAGGTAAATTCTCGACCGTTGATGTAATAATGTTTTGAAGTATTTTACCGCCGCGTATACTGCTAGAAGTTCCCTATCGTAGACACTGTGTTATTTCTCTGTGTCGGTGTGTTTTTGAAAGCTATAGACTTAGTAGTTGCCACACCTCTTTTGCATATTGCTGCAATACAGCCACGATTGGTTGATTACGCTGCAAAGCGTCGACCATGATTGTCATTTTAATGTGTGTTGATGGATCTGTTGGCGTGTCCTTTGCCAAACGCTCATTGTAACCCTCGAAAGCTGTAATCGTTTTTCTACTGGTTTTTTAAAAATTCGTATAAGTTGGCTTGTTCTTTGGCCGCGTAGAAAAATGCGATAGTAATTTATCTTATCCAAGAACCGTTAGGCATCTATTGTGGATATCGAGCGCGTAAAACGTGTTATTGTTTCGATTCGAGATTGGGCCGGCATAAATTCAGATGCTGAGTAAACGAGTTAGTTAATAAGTAAACGAGTGAGAGAATTGTACAATTGTACAACGAATGGATATTGATGCGAGCCAAACTCAACGATGATCCACCATGCATACCGACACCAATTTCCAGTCATTTTGAAGCTAACACGGTGCCATTACAAGCATCATCATCTTTGACAGTAACAACAAACGCAAAAAAATAGGAATTTCACAATAGAAACACAATTCAACAAGACAAACATTGGGTCCGATCCAAATCCAACAATCCCCGAACTACAATAAAAGCGGAAAACAATCAGGATAAGAAACTTTTACAGAAAACTCAACGAAATCGGAAACCTGGTAGAGACCGAGACAAAACCGCTAATGAAAATATCAAAGCCATGCAGAAGGTTATGAGACAAATAGCCGTATTGCACGAAGAAATCTACATCCTTGCTACCAGTGATGAAGAGCAAGAATTGAAGTGTTTCACGGAACAACACTTTGAAAAAATGTATACACAGTATCAAACTGCCATTGTCGCCGATTGTAGCTTAATGGTTAAGAGAGTTTCTCATCACGCCGCGGTCTCGAGTTCGATTCCCGCCGTTGACCAAAAATTAACATGCAACCGGATGACATAAAAACGCTTTTGTGTGTAAAAACATTCGTTGGGCTGACCACCTACAATGTGCACCAATCGTTGAAATTGGTTCGTAAGGTGTCAGTTGAGACGCGGTAAGGGCCGTTTACGGCCTCTAAGCCATAGATTATTTTTTATCAAACTGCCATCGTAGAAATACCAACCAAGATGGAAGACTGTGAAACATATATACCAACTATCAAATCACAGACATTCGGCTATCACGAATTATGATCCCAACATTCAGCAAGCTAATATATGAGAACACGCAGATCACAGACACCAAAAAAATCAACTAGCTAAAGGGTCAGGTGGCAGGTGCTATTAATCATCTTAAACCAACAAAAAAAGAGCTACTAGGCTGCTTGGGATATTTTAAACAGTAGATAAAACAAACTGCTGATTACAACATATTTAAACACTTGGTTTGGACAAACAAATATAAACCAGCAATATACTGCAGCCCTAAGGAACCTGCATGATATAACTCTGTATGGAATCCAAAATTCTGGAATTCTGGGGTAAATCTTGAATCATGGAATTTAGTAATTATTTTTAGCTTGACCAAAAAACTGGATGAGTCTTGACGGTTCCATGAAAGGTCCTGAAAAAAACCCAAGAGAATTCCAAATTTTTAATATTTTTTTAAGGAAGATTTGAATCATTGAAAAGTAATTGTAACCATGGGCCAACGATGACACCATCATTAGGACACCACCAGTGCATCAAAATAAGGCTCAAGTTAAAGATAACTTTTTAGCAACGTCGGTTATCTGTGGATTTCACAAACTAAACTCCAGAGAGCATTCACAAGTGGTGATGCTGCATAAATTGTGCCGGAATTTTTAAGCTGCAGATCACGAAATCTTTACATGTAAGCAGCAGAATCAATGTACAATATACCATGGAAGAGGGCTACAAAGCATCTATACAGCATTTATAACTGACAGATCCACACTACAACAAGCGCAATAGCATTGATGTTATAATCAGCATCGATTACAATTCTTTTATTTTAAATAGTAACGTTATCAAGGGACGGCCCCATGATCCAATTGCCCAAGAAGTAGAACTTGGATGGATCATTGGAACTACAACAAAGAAATGAATAAGTTGTCAATATGATCACCACAAAGACAATCGGACAACAATTAAATTTATTCATAGAAAATGATGCCATACCAGAAGAAAGAGCTCACACTGCAGAAGAGACACAATACACAAAAATAACTGGTAGTCGAGCCCAGATGGAAAATATTTGGTACACTTATCATTGAAATTATAACCATCTATGCTAGGAGAATCTAGGAAGAAAGCTGTAGTACGATTACTGAGAAACCATTCGCCAAACTATATCACGACTTTATGCAAGATTATATAAAACATGTTGCTTACCATATCATGAAGTGATCAACCAAGGAAGAACAACCACAAAATTTGGGGTAGTATTTGATGTATTTAACGAACGGACCCAAAATTTGGATTGATCTAATTGACATCATCCTGAGGAGGCGAACGCATAAATCTGGATGCATCCTAGTCACCAAAATTTACAACGAATATTGTGGCGAAAAAATCACTCACAACCAATAGGAAAATACAGGTTAAAATCAGTCACATATGGAACAAGAGAAGCAACATTTCTCGCGTTAAGAATATTGATGCAATTGGCAATGGAGGAAAATAATAAATATGCAATAGCAGCAAGGATTGTGGAAAGTTAACTGGGTGGCAGCATTGAAGAAGTCGTAACCATCAAACAAAAGTTATTAAGTCTAGCAGTCGGATTTAAACTACACAAATGGGCGTCAGCAGACGGGAACTACGTACCAACCGAAATACACCCATCTGATTTTGCAACAACAGGAACAGTACCGCATACAAAACTCAATATGGTGAACGGGCCTAACTTTCTTGCATGATAAGTAAGGCGCATATCTGGGGTTGATAGTACGCTGACCTTCAACAACAATCCGACATTAGTTCAAACAGTACTGAAGACATCACTTGCCTCACAATAGTCGCTGGGCGAAGTTAAACGCTCTACAAAAATCTTCAAGGCGCGAAGGATTGAATGAATAAGTCTTTAGAATGTCTGATCCGTATTCCATAACTGTTTTGTCCTCCGTCACTCAGGTTCCATTGTGACATCTCTACGACATGCGGCTATAGATAGGTCCGATTTACGTGGATTCCATCTGCATATTGCATAGCTCCATTCCAGCCCATAGTACTGACATGAAAAATGAATCGGCCCATGGATTCTAAACTCAACAGGGGCTCACGGATGTGTTCATTCTCACCACTGATCGTAATCAGAAGGTGAAAAATCCCTTTTGCATCCTGCCTCATGAATCAAAATCTGATAATACGCTCGAACGACGTCAAATTTGGGAAAAAATTGCATCCTTCCAGTTGATGACTGAAGTCTGCGAAGAATGGTATCGGGTAACGATCGGCATTCGTTTTCTGGTATAAACCGCAGTAATCTCCACAGAGCATCTACCCGCTGTCCTTTTTGTTTTGTAATGTGTAGGGGACTACCCCAATTGCTTTTTGATGGCCGACATATTCCTTGGTTTACCCATAGATCGATCTCATTTTTATCGATCTTCTTTTTTTCGCTATTAAGCCTTGGCACTTTCGGTGAACATGGTTGCCCTTTAGTTGTAATTTTATCCGCAATGGTGTGTAAAGTCGGCGTCAGGTGAAAATTGTCTTGAAATGTGTTACAAGTATTTTGAACGTCCAATTTGATCGTCGTAATGATATGATGGAAGATATACTGATATTCCCAATGTTGACAGGAAAGTTGAAGGGTCGAATAGTTTTTTATTTTTCATGTCGACCATATAAGTAGAAGGTCGGCTCATATTATACATCTGTCCATATTAGCGATTGGAAATCTCCATGTAAATGGCCGTCTCCATTTTGACTAACTATGGTCAATTGCCGTGTTAAGAGACAACTTTTTGAACATGCAAGTAAGAGTACAATTTTTTGCGATTATAACGAATTTGATGTTATGGTACCAAAAATTCGGAAAACTTTGTACTTCTAACCGAGATTTGCTCCGAGAACGTCGATTTTCTTGGCGTTGTTTTATATGTGTATCCCGTGCCTTTTTTCGTTACTGATCCAGTTATTGAACAGTTTCGATAGAGCACGCTGATACAGATTGCAATGAGTCACTTGTCGTGCTTTGCGATTCATTGGATATATTGTAAATGCTTGGCAGCATTATTTCTTGGATATTTGTTGGAAATCATGGTTATAAACCATAAATTTCGTAAAACTGGTTCCAAAAATTGACTTGTTGAAATTGTCTTCTGACTGAATCACATAATCTATCGATTACTGTTTTCTACATCGAGAGCCAAATGTCAATATTTCGTTTTACTGGCAGTTACTCGACCCAGCTCAAGCCCAGTTTCTCTATAGTTGCCTGAATTATATTTCTGGATCATCCCGATTGAATGCGAAATACTTTCACTGGCACTTTTGATACATCATACTTATCGCTAGCTCCTTTATTTTCTTTGGTGTCGCTCATTTTGCAATCAGGGAATACTTTTATGAAATTGATAAACTCGTTCCTTCGTCGACGAGGTATAGTCTCACACAACTCACATGATATCATTGCCGTCACATGCATATATGTATTGATCCATGGTGGTCTGGTTTTGGTTAGGTTAAGACTTATTATTTCCTGTTAGCCCTGTGGGTATCCATGTTTCGTAAATAACAAACCAAAAAAATGACCCCACGTGTAAAGTGCAGTCACTTAGAAAACCTGGTGCGTTGGACATGTATGAAAAAGTATCGGCTGGAACTCGTAGTGCTCCAAGAAACACGATGGCCTAAAAGTGGAGACCATGTGTCCCAAGGCTATACATTGCTACACAGTGAAGATGACCTCTAAAATCTTTGAGTTGAATTTATCATTGGGCCACAAGTAAAAAGGCTATGTTGAACTTCCAAACAGTCGATACGCGAATATGTAAGCTTCACTTGAAAATGAGATTAGTCAACCCGTCAATTGTCTGTGTACATGCGCCCACTGATGTAAGCCAACCCCAAGATAAAGACTCGTTTTACAATAATTTGGATAATCGGATGGGATCTATGCCTGAGCACGATGTCAGATTGGTGTTTGGTGACCATAATGCTAGAGCTGGCAGAAATCAAACCGACTTGTGTAATAATATAGATTTGTAATCCCGACACGAAACTGCGACCGAATGGGAGAAGAATAATGTACTTTGCCACCGCTTATGATCTCAAAGTTGCAAGCACATTCGTTCATCATAAAAACATTCATTTGGAAACATGGACACATCTACGTAAAGCATCCCGAAACATCTCCAATTACAGTTTTTAAATTGATTCACAACACTTACGAGATCGTCAACTAATGTTTGTTCATCTATAGTTTAGTAAGAACTGAATCGTATTTAGCCTCTATATTATCTAAATTAGGCCAAATATTGTTCCAGCTATTTCTTCAAACCGTTGGTGTTCTTTGGACTAGCTGTTATTTTGCGTATCATTTTCTAGCTTTTGATCACTCCCTGATCTATGAGCTGTATGTTATGTTATATTATTGCGGCTGCTAACGCACACTTAGACCGGTGATTGGTCCGTTGTGATACCACTTTTATGTACGGCTATAGGTCCCATTTTTCGTAGAACCATCTGTGCATTGCATAGCTCCATGTCAGCTCCCTGACATGAACGATAGGACCGGCCCATGAATTCTAGATTCGACAGGGGATCCAGATGTGTTCATTCACACCACTGATCGCACCGCCAAAACGATCGATGGTGAAAAATCCATTTTTGCATCTTGCCCCAGATCGAGATTTGAACACGGTACCTCCCGCTCGAACTGCCGCAGCTTTAACCACTGCTTTAACCACCAACACAGCTTTAACACCTGGGCAGTTTCTATGAGCTGTAACAACAAGGTACAACTCGGCGGTAATCATATTGCATTTACATTAGCATATGTCAATCTGTTTGGATCGGAATGTGATGGGCAGTTGTCCATATAAAATAATTTTGCCATTTTTGAAAGTCCAGCTTTTTTGCAATGGACACGTGCTCCCGAGACAAAGTCCTTTTTAAACCATTCAATAGTACTCGTTTATTAATTCGACCAAGTCAAATAATGTAAATCCATTTGGACGTAGTTCCAAATTATCGAGATCACCAACATCGTCAATAAGTAGCCACGATAAAGAAAACGAAGAACTTCGTAAGCCATCAGACCAAATACCAAATATGATATCTCAACCTAGTGTGGATCGCATGGAAAGCGTGAGCCAAGAAAACCTCTACGATGTCACTAGAGAAAACGCTGGTTTAAAAAAATCACTAGAAAACTTAATGCAACTCAATGGTCAACTCTTTAAAGAGGTTCAACAGCTTAAAGAAGAAATTGCTGTAATTAAAAGTGAGAAGAAACAAGTAAATGAAACCCAAAATGCTATAGTCGTCTATGAAACAGATGATGATGAATTGGCATATGAAACGAGTTTTATACGCAAACAAATTGTTAAAACTAAACGCCAAAATAAAAAAAGGAAAGCAGAATCCTCGCCTGAGGTGGAACAATCAATACAAGGCGTAAGAAAACCACCGATAAACCAATCTGGTCAGCCACGCAAGGACTTAGTTAATCTACAGAAGAATGTACAACTCCAAACAGCTAGCACATCTAACGTGTCTCAACAAAAAAAAGCAGAGTTAAATGAACCAATGAAGAAAGAGATACCACCTCCACCCATTAATATTCTTAATGTTAGTGAGTACGAAACAATTAAACAAATAGTCAAAATAGTTCCAAACGACAAATATAAGGTCACTGCACTGAATAATAATGTTTGGAAAGTAAATGCAGTTGATCCAGAAACCTACAGAATGTTAGCAAATGAAATTAGTGCTCAAAACATTGAATGGTTCACGTATGAGAACAAAGCAGAGCAACAAATCAAAGTTATGGCCAGAGGACTACATCATACATGCCCAACTGATGAAATAATTGAGGAACTTAGTCAGAAAGGATTCAAAATCATAAATGCTGTAAACATTCTGAAGAAAAAGGTTACCAAAAACTCAAACGATGAAAGAGTAACAACCAAAATCGGCCTACCCCTATTCATGCTAACATTTAACAACACCGAGAGCATTGATAAGATATATGGAATCAAAGCAATCTTGAACATGAAAGTCAAAATTGAGACATTAAAAAAGAACAGCAGTAGAATTCCACAATGCCACAACTGTCAGGCATATAACCATACTCGAAAATACTGCAATAGGGAGCCTAGATGTGTAAAGTGCGCTGGGAAACATCCATCAAAAGAATGCAACAAAAGTAGAAGCGATCCAGCGAAATGTATACACTGTGGGAATCACCACCCAGCAAATTACAGAGGCTGTGAAGTTGCCAAACAGCTGCAAAGAATGAGAAATAGTAAAAAAAATCCAACAGAGAACATCAGAACTCTTAGTTCTCAACCTAGGATGCCATCCTATCCAAACCAAATCCCTCTTAATAGCGCGAAAGTTAGAGAAGGCACGACATATGCCCAAATGGCTGGCCGAACGGAAAATGTCAAGAAAGGACCCAGTCAGGAAAATCATGTCCTGCAAGAAATACTGCAGAAGTTAACCACTATAAATTCTCATCTGGCGACGCAAGATCAACGACTAGAATCTATGAGTGAGCTACTAAAACAACAAGAAAAAAGACTAGAAACACTAGAAAATACATCGATGAACCAAAATCAAAAAAATAACAGACGCGACAGGTAAAACTAGAGAAATCATTGACTACCTTAATTCTAATCCATTCAAATTAAACAAGAAAACATAATGACACACTCTTCACCCAGCAGAACACACAAGCTCTTCACCCAGCAGAAAGAGCTAGAAGCGGAACAGCAATCTTCATCAAGGAAAATATTAAACATCAAGAAGAACTTAAAATAGAGGAAGAAGCTATGCAAGTAGCAACTGTTTCTATTGAAACCAAAAACTACAAGAGCTACACTATATCAGCAATCTACTGTCCACCCAGATATAACCCAAAAAAGGAAGACTACATCAAACTTTTTAAATCGCTTGGTAAAAATTTCATTATTGGAGGCGATTTTAATGCAAAAAATATATTTTGGGGATCAAATCGAACTACTCCCAAAGGAAGAGAGCTATTTGAAGCAGGCAGAATATTAAAATGTGAGTTCCACTCCAGTAGAAAGCCAACCTACTGGCCTACAGACGTAAATAAAATTCCTGATCTTCTAGACTTCTATATATCCAGAGGTATCTCCGAAAATTACCTAGTAGTTGAAAATGAAGAAGGACTATCATCGGATCACTCTCCAGTCTTAATGACAATAAGTTCCACGGCAATAAGGAAAGCAAGCCCTCCAAGACTAACAAATAACAAAACAAACTGGGAATACTTTCGCCAGCTAGTCGAAGAAAGCGTCAATCTACAGGTGCCGATCTCGAACGATCATATGATAGAAGAAGAGCTGGAAAATCTCATTGAAAGTATACAGAAAGCGGCATGGGAAAGTACTCCCATCCAGCATGAAATAATACAGAAAAGTATAAGCTACCCAGTTGAAGTGAGAGACTTGGTTAACGAAAAAAGACGAGCTCGCAAGACTTGGCAGAGAACTAGAGCTCCTGAAGATAAAACAATCCTAAATAATCTGTGCAACAAACTTAAACTGCTTATAAAAGAGATCAAGAATGAGTCAGTAGCTTGCTTTCTAAGAACCCTGACAGGTAAATCTGACACGGACTATTCGTTGTGGAAGGCCACTAAAAGTCTAAAAAGACCTAAACTGCAAGTGCCACCCATAAAAAAAGCTGATGGAACCTGGGCTCGCAGCGATAAACAAAAAGCTGATCTTTTTGCCGAACACCTAGAAATTACCTTCAAACCACCAACTGGGCAGGTAGAGAATGAATATTTAACACCGGTCAACAAAATAGACGAGGTACCTCTCCTACCAGTCACTGTGAAAGAAATCAAAGAAGAAGTAAAAAATCTTAAAGATAAAAAGGCTCCTGGTTACGACCTGATAACAGCAAAAATAATCAAAGCACTACCAGAAAAAGCACTACGGAAGCTACAGCACATAATCAATGCTGTCTTTAGACAAAGATATGTTCCGATACAGTGGAAAGTAGCAGAAATAATAATGATTGCTAAGCCTAATAAACCGTTAAATGACAAAACATCATACAGGCCAATCTCTTTATTAACAACCACATCAAAAATTTTCGAAAGATTGTTTCTGAAGAGACTCAAGCCAATTATAGAGACTAGGAAACTTATACCACCACATCAGTTTGGGTTTCGAGAAGGCCACTCAACAATAGAACAGGTACATAGAATCACTGATACGATTGAAGAGGCGTTGGAAGAGAAGATGGTATGTTCAGCAGTATTCCTAGACGTAGCCCAAGCATTTGATAAGGTTTGGCACCATGGTCTGGAATTTAAGCTTCAACGAGATCTACCAAAACAACATTTTGAATTGCTTAAGTCATACATAAATGACCGTTATTTTCGAGTGAGACAAGAAGAAGAGTACTCAAAACTAAAGAAAATATTGGCAGGAGTCCCACAAGGTAGTGTGCTTGGCCCTGTGTTATACCTTCTGTATACAAATGATTTACCAAATATAGCAGAAGCCAGAATAGGGACTTTTGCTGATGACACTGCAATTATGACTACTGATATTATTATTTTCGAGTCAACACGGAAACTACAAAATGCTGTTAATACAGTAAACACTTGGACAAAAACTTGGAGAATAATGCTAAACGAATCAAAATCAACACACATCAACTTCACCAACAAGAAAGTAGAATACATCCCGATTAGACTGAATTTTCAACAAATTCCTTACTCAGACAATGCGAAATACCTTGGCATGACACTAGACACTAAGCTTAGGTGGAAAGCACATTTTAAAAAGAAAAGACAAGAATTGAATTTTAAATTCAGAAAAATGCAGTGGCTTATTGGAAGAAACTCTGAGCTGACAACGCAAAACAAACTACTATTATATAAACAAATCCTTAAACCTATCTGGACATACGACATTCAACTTTGGGGATGTGCAAAGAAAACTACAATTAAGATCATACAAACATTTCAAAATAAAGTACTACGTAGCATTGTCAATGCTCCATGGTATATTAGAAATGACAACCTCCATCGAGACCTTAACATGGAATACGTCAGTGATGAAATAATTAAGCTTGCAAGGAGTCATGTACTGCGACTGCAGCAACATGACAACGAGGAGCTGCGGAACCTACTGGATCACACCAATGGACCAAAGCGCCTAAAAAGAACAAAGCCTTTAGAATTAGTGGTTCCCTGAACTACTTAAATCAAAGGACTGGACGAAATGGGATGAACCGATTTTTCTCATCCCATAAGATGCTACACTGCTTAAAAATACAAAACATTTACTAGATAATCACTGAGATTAGTTGTAATATTATACAGAAATATAGATTTCTTGAACAAATAAAAAAAAAAAAAAAAAAATTAACAGGCAAATTATGAACACCTTTAAGTGCTCGTGGTTTACCAATTTTGCCGATAATCAAAATCTTGCAGTTATGAGTCGCTTAATGCAAACTCCAGATAAACGATTGTTCTGTAATCTTTGCATGGCCATGGTGAATTCGTCATAGGATGGATCCTCAATGAACATCACTGTGGAGTGTATTTGATGGCATTCAAAAATCGCTGTGATCCCTGTGGAACATCGAGTAGGTCAGAAAAATGTCGCCATGTGTCGAGTACCGCATTGACGTGAACACAGGTTTCCATCCGGGTCGCGAATGGCAGTTGACCAAGATCAAAAGGAAGGTGTAATCCGGTGATTCGTTTAAAGAAACCTTTGAAGTTTTGTCTAGAAATTCGTTTAGCTGCTCTCCTAGCGAGAACTGATATATGTTTTCTTGTGATGTAAACCGAGTGACTGTTCAGTGTGCACTTCATATGGGCTATATTTCGTTTCTCAACAGCAAGACGACACTCCTCATCAAACCAATTATTTTTAGGCATAGTTTTCATCGACAACCGAGGTTTTTAATACTTTCCAGACAGTGTTCACTTGATCAGACTGATAATTAGATCTTGATATTCTCGTTGTGTTTCTTCATTTATCAGGAGAATCGTGTTGTATATTTCCCTGTCTTGGACTACCCGAGCCAGCTATTAAAGTGTCCATGTTTCCAAATGCATGTTATAATGAGGAAAGAATGTACTTACCACTTTGAGATCACTGACCTATATTATTACGTAATTCATTCTGGTTTCCGCCAGGTCTAGCATTAAGGTAACAATCATGCTCATGCTCATCAGATTATCTAAGTTATTGTAAATGAGTTTTTACCCTGGGATTGGCTTACATCAGTGGGCAGACAATCAACTGGTTGGCTAATTCATGTGAAACGTAGCTTACACATTCGATTATCGACTGCTTGGACGTCCAACACAGCCTTTTTTACCAATGGCTCAATGGGGAATCCATCTCCGAAATCATCTCCACTGTGTAGCAATATATACCTGTGGGATACATGTTATCCACTTTTAATCCGTCGAGTTTCTGGTAGAGCTACACATTCCAGCCGATACTCCTTCATACATATGATAAAGCTGTCAAATGCGTCAGGTTTTCGAAGTGTGTTCACGTTCCACGTGCCGATCCTTAATATCGCGTCCGGGTACTTAAGCTGGGGATTATTATTGTTTTGGTGCTATCCCATTTTGTTTGTTCTGTTGACAATTTAGCATTTTAATTTACGGTTGCATTATCCAACTTGATCCAACTAGAGTTAGTCGTTTCTTACAACAAACTCTGGTGGAACACAACCAATTATAATCAGACAACTTGATGAAATCAGATCAATTCCTACAACACACTAAGCAGTTACATTTAATTCAATCAAATTTTAATAAAATATCTTACCAATCAGGAAATCACATTAAAAAAACACAATTTTTCAAAACGAAAAGACGTTTATTTCATTCAAATTTTTTGTAAACTAGCGCTATCTATATATTATATGCATTACTGTCAACGAAAACACGATGTAACGCAACTATTTGTATATCGTACCCAAGTAGTAAATATCCGAAATGTTTTGAATTTGTCTGACAATTGGCTGGCATTTTTTCATCAAAAAAGTCCGAATTATTGTAAAATTTCCTATAAATGATGAAAGTTAGGTTATGTTCTCATTTAGATTCTAGTTTTTGCATATGTAAATAAAACCAATTTATATTTTTTAATTTAATAATTTATTTGGTTACGAATAATACAAAAAAATTGTATAAAAATCGGAATCATACTGGTAATTCTTATAATTGTCAGTAATCTTGACTCGAAATTTCTTACTTTAACGTCTTGTTATTAAATCCATACTCGTTTCCGTCATAAATATGGATTTATTAAATAAAAATGTTAAATTTAAGCGTAAATTGTTCGTATGCAGATGATGCGATCGAATTAGGTCACAAAACGTATATGAGGACTGAAGTTTTCAATATACAGTTCAAATAATATATCCGTAATAGACGCCATTACAACAAAAAATATATCGACAACGCTATTACATATGTATTGTGTTGACATTTGGAATCAATTCGCTTTTCATTTCCTTATATCTTTGTTATAATTGTGTAACAATGTAATATTCTCATGTGGTAGTATTAGTAATTTGACAATACATGTATTACGTATTTGCAACATTTATCCAGTTCATTCATAAAAATTATTTAAGTGTTAATTTATGTTTTGATTTAATTTTGTTATTTAAAATAAAACTATAAAATATTTTTACTGTAATTTTATTATTTATAACCTTTTTGACTGTTTCACTGATTAGAAAGTAAAATTAAAAACATCAATATAGTTTTTATATTTTCACTTTCTAATGTTTAATGGTAAATTGTTAAGAATAATTCGCAAATCGGAACTCGGAAGTAAAATAGTTTAATATAGGTTTGGTGATTTGTTTGAGGATTGCTGGGTGAACCACAAAATTACTTCCACCTTACACAATAACTGTTTCTACCGTTTTGGTTTCGAAGCACTCCCAACTCTAGTGCTCTATTTAACGTTAAAGCCGGGGCGTACAGTTATAGGCGCATTGCATTGGTAACATGATAGATCATAATGCATAATTTTTGGACTAAATATACACAGCCTATATTATGTCCTATAGACCAATAATAATCTATTCGTTAGCGTTTGAATGTCCGATTTCCAATTTAACTCTCTGTCATTTAGAAACGATGATCTGAGGTGCATGGTCGGTTTCTACTAATTTCTGAAAGTCTATGACTCGATCAATCGAGCGAAGCTATAGTATGCGCTTAAATATTTAGAAATATCAAACAAATACGTACATGTAATAAAATGACACTACCTCAGTCAAAATAATGTGTAAAAGTTTACAACAGACTATCGAGAACGTTTGCAATTAGTTCTGGTGTTGGACAACTAGATGCGCTGTCCCCGATACTTTTAATCTCTTGTTGGAATACATCCACTTCGTAAAAATAAAACACATGTGGAAAATATCTTATTCCGACAATCCAATCAACTTTTGTACATCGAGATATCTGTGTGATTGGGATAAGTGGCAACAGAGTGAAAGACATACTTGATCCATTGAACAGTGCTAACAGTGTTTAGCTTCTGTTGTCAAGATGCGATTGATTTTGGATCTCTGTGGGAGAGGATTTTAATCCGAATGGCGCTGGCCATCGGGCTTAATATCCTTTACGTCCACTTTTGAAATCAAAATATCTTGCAAATGCAGATAATCTGAAATTGTACAGAAGATGGCTTCTAACATTTGAGAGAAGAATTATGCGTGTCATAAGAGCTAAAAATTACCACTCATTGTAATTATTCATCAGGTGGCTTTCAAATTTTAAGATACGTCATGAAATACACATCTTAATATTGTTTAAGAACAACTCGCTGCGGATGACATTGATGCAACTTTGTTTGTTAAAGAATTATCAAGACTGGTAGAAAGGCGAATTTATCAGCCGAGCAGATATATAATGAAGGAAATGCCTTCTACATGAAACATTAGCAGTAGCCGAGACTGACAAGTGCAAGGTTTTGATCATTGGCGAAAGTGGTAAACCACGAGCACTTGTAGTGTTGTAAATCAACTGAATTGTGATCAATCCACATCAGGTTAATTGGACTGATGAAGAAAGTATAAATCTGTTTAAAGTTTGAAATCGGAGTTTGAAATAGACAGCGATAGTTGTGAGGGTTGTGAAGCTGTTATAGTCGAAGAATACAAAATGACTGCGGATCACGCTATTTATTTGCTACTTGGATACTTAAACCTTATTACCGAACGGCAATATTTTTGTTTAACGCGGTTTACAGGCCAGTCCAGCAAACTGACTCTATCGGATTACCAGCCAGCTTTTCAAATTGTTGTAAACAATTAGAAGATACCAGATCGATCTTTACTCCGTGGAACCATCGTTGTCGACAGCGTTAACGAAGTCGTCTGGGTCGTACGCACCGTACAACTAGAACTAGCCCAAAAGCGAGGAACACCAAGACAACCAGATGGGTCATCACGTATAGTGGTGGACGTGGTGGTTATCTATGGATATTGCTTCATCGAATTGTTGAGCTCTTATTGTGTAGTGTTGAGTGGAATAATGAACTCAGGAATATTGAATCCCTTTCTCTCGTTGCCTTTGATGTTAACTGCATAGAGATGCGCAGGATTGCTCCTCAGCATACACTCTGACTCTATAGTTTAATGAAGCCATAGTGTTCTAATGCGATGGCTTGTATTCTGGATATGCAAATGATATCCGCCATGAAAACCCATTTTAGCCCTCGCTATCTCGATGTTGCAGCTTAGATGTGGAACAGTTGCCCTGAGAAACATAGATATCTCAGATTGATTCTGCTCGCTTTGTTGAGTATTCAACGTCACCTTCTCATATACCAACAAACCGTCAGGTAGTTCTTTGCACACTTGGTTAATTACTGGACCTCGATAGGTGCAAAGCGCTCTCGGCACGGAACGACAAGTATGTACTGTGTGGTGGGTCTTGATTTTTTGTTGTGAATACATGAGAAAAGTTGGGTCAGAAATGGTTTCGTAGAGCTGATAGTCCCATGATAGCACCAATGGTGTTGTATCACGACTATTTCATTGATTTATTTCGGATACTGTGTACTTTATTGTTATTAGACGACACAAGTTGTGTTACTCTAAGAGCCCATGCCCAGGAATAGTTCTGGTCTTCGGAATATGTTTAAGTATAGTGGACCTTTCTTGCTCCATCTGCAATGGAGATAATAATGATGGATGAATAATCTAGTGTTTGGCACCAGTAAGTATATTCACTAATCCTCTTTGTGTATCTTCAAGATGTTTGATCACCAGCCCTAATTGCAGCCCTTCGAGAACGAACTGTTGTTGTGCCTCCGTTAGTCGTTTCAGTTATTGGGCGGAGATTTCGGTGCTCGGAGATTCTCATTGATGTTGTATGATTCGACGTGTTCCGATATCTTCGTCATTGAGCTGGATGATGATGAAAATAGCTTTGGTGGATTGACGACGGGTAACTGTGTAGCGCAATTATTGATGTCTTCAATTGGTATTTTATACGCGCGCCGTGTGTTGTTGAACATGTTAGGAAGCGGCCACAGGTTGCTGCTGGTTGTGGAAGTCATTTGGCTCGTACGCACCGTTTAACTACAAGGCGAGGAAACCAGATAGGTCATTACGCAGTGGTGGTCGTGGTGGTTAACTATGGATATTGCTTCATCGATTGTTGAGCTCTTATTGCGTAGTGTTGGGTGTGGTGATTATTATTATTATTATTCACATTGGCTGGAACCGTTAGAGGTTCCGCACTCAATGCCACAAAGAGCCCATGGTGCAAACCTATAGGATTCATCAAAGCGCACATGAACGCTCTTCAACCTTAGCAAACTGGAGAAGTTTGAACCAGGGCAGAGACGACAATTTATTTCCAGGAATAATCCTGGAGTTGAACACAAGGGATCTAATGCGGTCAAAAGCCGGACAGTTGCTCATGAAGTGTAAGCTGTCATCAACATCCTCAAAACATTCAGCGCATACGGCATCACTGGCAAGTCCCATGCGATGAAGATGACTTTTGAAACGGCCATGGCCAGTAAGTAAAGAAACCAATATTCTCATATTGTCCTTTTTCAATGAAAGAACGTATTTGGTCAGCTTTGGATCTAGCCCCCTTACAAAGAATATCGCCTTGCGGCAAGAAGGTGTGGTTGACCACGTCAGCTTTAGATTCGATAGGACAACGGTTTTAATCGTTTAATTCATTATGTGAAGAGGTATAGGAGCTGCTGGTTCAGGGCCTACGAAGAATAAGCGAGAACCAGTTTTAGCCAAACTGTCTGCAACTTCGTTGCCATTAATGTCAACGAATGAGCAGGAACCCACATAACCGTTACCTTATAAATACAACCAAATCGGTTTAGCAATTTTTTACAATCACCTACCAGTTTAGAGCTGGTAAGAGGATTGTTTGATGAATTGAGGGCAGTTTTAGTATATCCGTACAAAATATGATCTCTTTGTCGTCGGTAGCGAGAGTAAAAGCTGAAAACACGAAGTGAGTAATAAATTCCGCTTGATCAATAGTACAGTAAGACCCCAAACTGCTAGAGATTCTCAAATCATGCGATGGACAGTAGTAACCGAAGCCAGCACCCTGTTCAGAGACAGAGCCATCTGAAAAGAATACAAGCGATTCGGATATCTGTTTGAACACGTCTGGTGAAAACCACATATCCCTGGATGAATGCACCAGCATTCCTCAAGCCAAAGGCAGCCGAGCAAGGTTAGCCTAAAATGAAGGATTGTAACTGTGGTAGGGAGAGCATAAGTTTCATAGCCAGGAGCGGAGTTGATGACATGACTTCAGTTACAGCCCGACAAGCGATTTTTTGCAAATTGTTGAGTTTGCCAAATGAAGATTTTACTTTAATCACTGGCCACCAAACAATAGATGCATAAGTTATAGCATTGGAAGAACCAGTGACTTGAAGATAAAATAAAGCATTTTGGTGAATAATCCCCAGGAATTACCAAAAGCTCTACGACATTGCCAAAAAATCGCAGTGGCTTTTTGTTGTTTGAAATCGAGATGATACTTCCAAGAAAGTTTGTTATCCAGAAAAACACCGAGGTGTTTGACGTAGGCGGAGCTGTTAACCTTACATTCGAAAAGTGATGGTTTAGAAAAAGCTACGGTGTTCCTACGGCTTGTAAAACTAACTTTTCTCTAATGAAAAAACGTGTTGAGTTAGATCTGATAAGACATTCAGGTGATTGCCTGAAACTGCCAGAACCAGATCATCTGGATAACTTTGAGTGATAAAACCGGACTCATGAAGAAGTACAAGAAGTTCATCAATGACCAGAAGCCACAACAGGGGTTAAAAGCACATCTCTCTGCGGGCATCCTCTGGAAGCTCTGACTGAAATAAAGGTATCCTCAGCCTCATATATCGCAATGCGAGATTCAAGCATACATTTAATCCATTTGATGATGATGGGTTCGATACCGAATTTAGTACAATCATTCGTAATCGAGACGAATGTAGTATTATCAAAGGCTCCCGCAATATCCAGAAAAGTGACAACAAGAAACTCGTTGTTGTGCAAAGATCTCTCAATCTTAGTTACGAGTTCATCTAAGGCAGTCTCACAGGATAAACCTATTCTGTAAGCATGTTGCATGTTACTGAGTGGAGCGGTAACTAACTGTTGGTCCCTAATGAACCTATCAACAATCCATTCTAAAGATTTCAGTTGATGACAGACAAATAGGCCGAAACGATTTGGGGTGCCAATTTTTGGAATAAAAATTACCTTACCTTTGCTCCAAGATTGTGGAACAAAACTAAAAGCGTGACATGCCTGGAACAGATGCAGTAAATGTTCCTTAATGAGAGAATATCCATGCTGTAATAAAGCAGGAAATATGACCAACAGAGCTGTGGTGATAAAGCGACTTATGTTAAACGCAGGAATATAGAACGCATTTCTCTCGTTGCCTTTGGTGTTAACTGCATAGAGATGCACATCATTCCTAGTTTTATGAAGCCATAGTGATCTAATGCGATAGGTTTGTACTCTGGATTTGCAAATGATATCCACCATGATTCTTTGTTTAACTCCGAAAAGCCATTGCTTTGCCACTTGTAGTTTGATGAAATAACTTTTAGGCTTCCCGACTTCGGTGCTGCAGCTTGGATGTGGGACAGTTGCCTTGAGAAACATGAATATCTCAGATTGGTTCTGCTCGCTTGGTTGAGTATACAACGTCGCCTTGTCACATGCCAACAAACCGTCAGGTACGGTATGGATTTATTTATAGTTGTTAATAATCGTTGGGGTTGTGATGGTTGCAAAGCGCCCTCGGTCGAATGATGGTCTCGTAGAGCTGATAGTTCCATGATTGCACCAAGGGTATTTGAATCACGATTATAGCATTGGTTTCGGTTACGCTGTTCCTTATTGTCATTCTTAAAGCTTATTGTCATTCTTAACTCTTAAAGCCAATTCCCAGGAATAGTGCAGGTCTTCGGGAAGATGTTTAAGTATAGTGGATAAATTTGTAAGATGTTTAATAATGGATGAATAATCTGGTGTTCCGCACCAGTAAGTACGTCCATTAATCTCTTGTGTATCTTTTCATGATGTTTGATCACCTGTCCTAATTGCACGGACAAAAGTATGACCGCTAATGCTTTAGCTTGGTGGGTTCTGAACTAGTTGAGAAGTGCTAAATCGAGACCGAACTGTTGTTGTGCCTCCATTAGTTGTTTCGATTATTGGGTGGTGATGTTGGAGCTGTGTTTGAACAATTTTACCGTGTTGTCGAGTTTTGATTTTTTAGAAGTTGTAAAGTATATGCTTCCTTCTCTTGTAACTGATCAAACTAATGTTCATACTGTTATGACTGTCTTTGCGATAGTACTCGGAACAGTAGATATCTTATTGTATCGCGTACATTATCAACTCGTTGTCTTGAATAATGTTGTTAAACTACCACTGTAACTGTCAGGATGAGATCACATTGAATTCTCAATTCATTTAACCTCAGGCCCTCCTCCACGTTATGTTTTTCTCGCCAATAACCAGATAAGTTGTGCAGCACTACCAGCTCCCATTTAGTCGAAATAAGCTCTACTTTGGCAATATTGCCAAACAACATGCCAGTGTTTTTCCATTCAGTGACGGTGATGAATTGATTTGTTTGAACCACGTATACTTAGTATCGAGGTAGGTATGTTGAATTAATCTGTTTATAGAAGACCCTTGCTTCGCCTTTCAGCTGGGTTGTTGTCTTCTTCTTTGACGGTACATGTTCTTCGGCTAAATGTTCCTGTTTTTCTTTACTTTCATCTTCTTTCAGTGGCTCTTGACTAGGCAAGGCTACTATATCTAGCTTATTGATCTTTTTTTTAAAATTAAGCTTTAATTGGGTGCAGGGCGGACTTTTAGATAGACAGTCCCAGTCACAACCCTCAGCTCTTTGTAACTGTCAGAGCTCCTGCATCCAATGCGCGGTCCTTCAAGTAAAGGTTGATAGCTGCCTTAAACTTGTGCATTTTATACTTAAACGGAAACTGAAAACCGGATAACGAATTCCATTTCCTGGATGTTCGATAAAGATATGCTCCACCCCAAACTTGACAGCAATATTCTATACATGGTCTAATAAAGGTTTTATAAATCTGGAGAACCTGATGCGATCTAAAAACCTGTCTGCATCTATTGAGGAACCCGAGTTTATGTGAAGCTCATTTGGCCAATGCGATAATGTGTTCATTCCATTTTAAATTGTTCTTAATCTGAACACCAAGCAAACGAATTGAGTCACAACCCACGAGCACGTGGCCTTTTACCACAAAAGGGTATTCGTTGTGACTTCTTTTATGCAAGAACGTGAACATCTTTCTCGTTAAATTTGACCTAATTTTTTACTCCCCACTCAAATATTGTACTCAAATCGGAATTAAGCGATGTGACAACTTCCAGCCATTTACCGTTTAACTCTGAAGAAATAGAAGAGTACAATGCTGCATCATCAGCAAAACTGTGGATAGGGTTCACAGTGCTATCCAACAAGTTGTATAACAAAATTTATACAATTGATGTATAACAAAAACAAAGTTGGTGACAAAACTGATCCCTGAGGGACTCCGGCGTTTGGGAAGTGTGTCGTTGATGATCTTCCATTTAGCACAACGTTGATCTTCCGGTTTGAGAAAGCTTTTTATCCACTTCTTATCCACTTGATGAAGTTTACAAATGAGATTCTCATGCCAAACCGTGTCGAAAGCCTTGGTTATATCCAAAGCGATTGCAAAGGCTTCTTAGTGGTGCTCAATATTCAATTTGTTTACAACATACGTCAAAAGATCGGTTGTGGAGCGGCTTTCGCGGAATCCATATTGTTTATCTGAAATTATTTTATTTATCTCAAGATAATTCACCAGTTGTTGGTTAATGCATTTCTCAAAAACTTTAGCCACGGTTGACACACTTGATATTGGCCGGTAGATTGAGGGTTCAGTTTTATCACAACCACGTTTAAGGACCGGTTGCACCATCGCAAACTTCCAGGCGTTCGGGTATTTACCTTGCTTATAAGAAAGAAGAAAAATTTTAGTTAATATTGGAGCCAAGACACTGGCAAACTCCTTCAATATTCGAACTGGAATTCCATCAGGTCCGGTGGCCTTATTTATGTCCATTGCCTTCAGGTTCCTGAAGAAAATTTCCTCCGAGATGTTGACAGGATCCATCACAATACGGAATTGACGGAGGCATAACTCCATTGGGGACAACTAAGGTCGAGTTAAAAGTGAAGACGTTTGCCAGTAAGTCTGGGTCATCATACGCGCGTATGTTTGGGTCATCATACGCGCGTGTCATGTTCTGTTAAACAACTAAAGAGACAAAATGTACAACCTATGCTTAAGGGAAAGTAAACTTCATTACCTACATACATTACGGTGAAGCTGCCTACATACGCATAGGTTTACGGTGAAGCTGCCGAAACCTCGAACTGAAGATGCAAAGCGCGCCATTTAACAGCGGCTTATTACAGCGGAATTTCCAACGTCGTGGACTTGTCAAGAGAAGGTTAAACCAAAAGTTGGAATGGCGTCCTTGCTAAGCCTTCGGTAATATTGACCGGGCAGCCATTCTGGTGCCTACTGTCATTCTCACAGGAATGGAACAGTTCATTCTTTCCAGTTTCTCTAAGCCAAACAAGTTTAACAAGCAACCGCCCTTAAAGAAGCCTGCCACCGCAAGTATCTCCAAACCCCGTCAGCTAAACCTAGCACCACGAACGATATCCAAAGCTAAACTAGAATACGAAAAGAAGGTTAGAGCAGAGTTGCGGCAGATTTTAGATACCACCAACAGCAATCGAACGTTTAGGTCATTTGCTCGTAAAGTCGAGGAAAACTTTTTGAAAAGTAGGAAAATTTTTCCTTCTATTTGCTAACGTACATCCCGTGTCGAAAAAGGGCAGCAAGTCGGACCCTTCGAATTATCGTCCAATCGCTATTGTCCCGGTGCTTTCCAAAGTACTTGAGACGATAATCAATTTTCAACTGATGAATTATTTGGAAGATCACCACCTAATATATCATATCGTCAGTATGGTTTTCGCCGAGGACGCTCAGCCGGAGACTTAATTAACGTCATCACTAAAAAATGGAACAGGTGTATCCATCAATCTGCACAAGGGTTTACTGTGCAAACTGAGGGCAGTTGGCCTTCACGGTTCTTTAATTCTATGGGTTGAGAATTTTCTTTTCTTTCGTAAAATCCAAGTGGTGATGAATTGCACGACTTCCATTCCTCATTCTTTAAACGCTGGTGTCCCTCAATGATCCATCCTTTCTCCACCTATTTTTTTTTTCTAATTTTCATCGATGATCTTCTATCATCAACGCTCAATCCAATATATTCTTATGCTGATGACAGCTTACTCTCCTCCTCATACTGCTTACCTTCTTCTTCATCGCGAAACTATGTTCTCGCAGAAAGAATTGCGATGAAAAATCGCCTTAAGCGTGATCTCATTACAATTCTGGAATGGGGTGAAGCCAACAGCAACAGGGTTGAATTCAATCCCAACAAGTTTCAATCCTGCGTGTTTTCTGGCCGAAATTATGGCTATTCGCCACCTTTTCTGATTGGCAAATCCAGTTTGGCTACGTCTGACTCATTTTCGATTCTCGGCTTGACTTTAACAAAGAAAATGTCCTGGAATGAACGAATAAACAAAGCAGCGATTAGTGCAGCTAGATGTCTTGGAATTCTACGACGGTTTAAGTTTTATTTTACACCATCTGAAACACTTTCAATTTACAAGACCTATATAAGACCCAGACTAGAGTGCAATTCTCATATTTGGACTGGAGCACCAAAAGCACATCTGCCTGCACTCGATCGAGTCCAAAGCCGAACATCTAGAATGATCTCGGATGTACATTTATTTTCTAATCTCGATTCTCTTTCCCACAGGCAGAATGTGGGAGCTTTATGTGTGTTCTACAAATACTTTCATGGTCATTGCTCATCGGAACTCTACGACTTATGCCTGGTTTATTAAGACCCACGCGCAACTTAAAAAGAAATTTACACAGATATACATAATCTGGAAATTAAATTCGCCAGTACCAATAGGTTCCAGAACTCGTTTTTCATTTGAAGACTAAAACTCTTATCCCTTGAAACGACAGCAAGATTTCGTTAAATATAAGTTTCGGAGAAGATTTATAGATGGCATACCAATACGTTTTAACGACAACAATAGATGGCACGCGAAACAATTTTTTAATCAAATAACATAATTTAAAAAAAAACAAATTTTGTTTTATCTATTTATTATTATTTATAAGTATAAGCCCATTTACTTCAATTAAATAAAATTTTTTTTTTAGATTTTAAATTTTGGTTTCGTTAATAATTCGTTGAATATAAAAAACTGCGGTTAAAAAATGTAAACATTTCGTTCAACTACTGCTAGTGCCATCTTTTAATCTTCTCCGGAATGTTGGCACATAATATCGACGCAATTTCCCTTATTATAAGTTATTGATCCTTATCGAATATTAAATTTATTTTGACAGTTCTATTCATTTTGTAAAGATGGCACTAGGGGTAACAAAATGTGAAATACAATTCCGAAAATACGTCAAATCACATTTTTTTTTGGAAGACACACGTTTGAATGATTTTATATTATGAATGTGTCGTACTGAGGAAAAAATAATATTTATGGGAAATGGTTTGTGATTGTTGTTGTAATAAATTTTAAAATGAGAAAACCTCATTTTTAGACATTGATTGCGAGGATGGTGGATTATCGTTAAGCGAACAACAAACAAATGACTATTCTCTTGTTTGTAGTTTATCAAAGAGAAGTAGATTAAATGTAAGCTTCATCATTATATCAGATTATGTCTTCAACGTAGCACTGTAGCAGTTAACTTGTTCTTTATAATTTATCTAAAAATTATTATTTTACTGATGGTACAATACAACATTAGAGAGATTCGAGCTCAACATGAAGATGGCAGATCTCGTCAACGAGAGTATAACTAAATAACGAATAATTAGAAACCAAGACAACCAAAAGCTAGTCTAATTAAAACTAGAGAGGTTAGACTTTAGGATTACCACATCAGGACAGGCTACTTCTACGATGCTATTCTAGGCATTGGCGTCCACAAAACATTCTAGATTCTTAACTAGGGGCCTGGGAGTCCACCATAGTAAAAATCACTCTGCTCTTTCCCAATACCATCCCAAGTCACTCCTTCTTAGGTTGCTTAGAACTAACTGGATTGTAAATGCTAAGCTTAAAGATCAATTAGCATCTTTCACTACTTTCTTAAAGAATGTTCTTTCACCACTTCACACTCCTCGACCATTTGAAAAAAAAGTAACATCTACAATACCTTAACTCTATTGTTTGTGGTAAATGTGGGTTCCTGCCCAACATTGCAAATAAAGAGTTTAATAAATATTCAAAAGCGACTCACCTCTTCGAAACATGGCGTTTTCAAACGCCAAGCTGGCGCCGAAGACTATTCAGGGTTCAAAAAAAGCTATATGTACTTTTTCTTCTTAAGGCCACAGTTCTTGTAATCATTTAACCACGTACGCAGTTCTGAACAAAAACTGTATCTTCACCTGATTTATTCAGCGGAACCAACCCTACAATTATGAAAATTAATTTGAATAAATTTTAAAATAAAACAACAAACTTACTTTCTTGTTGCTACTACAGCTTGATGCTGCTAGATTCCGAGGGTCAACTGATGTTTCTCTAACGATCAGCGGTATTTCTTTCGTGGAATTCCACTTACTCGAACTATCCAACATATGTAATAACGATGGGCCCTCATTCCTTCTACGAGACCCAATTTAATCCATTGTTACTCTACTTACACTATACGCATCATCCTCTATTATTCATTATCCTTCTGACTTCTGTCAATGATGGAAAGTATCAAAAATTGGTCTCCTTTGGCTTGTTCATTAGAAATCTATCTTTTTGACCGTCGGTTTCTTCCACAGTGTCGACTACTGAATACAGTTGTTCTGTCCGATGCCACATACTCTACCTCCTTTTTGGACAGCTGGTCCTCATTCATCTCAGCATATTAATCGAGAAGCATAAGCACTTCCGCTAAACATGTGTGACTAAAAGGCATCCCTGATCGAGATGCTTTGCAATGGCTAATAGAGCCGAAAGCTGTGCATCGGTGTATAAACTAATATATGTTTCAAAATTAATACAGTTCCGATTCCTCATCCCGTGAGACAGCGGATTGTTTTAGTAAAGTGATGCTTGCCCATGTTGAAAATTTTTGGGCCAGTTGGAGTAAGCATCAACGATGACCAGATACTAGAACTCATCGATTGGGTTGACATAGTGATATGGACTAATGATCATGGTTCTCGTTTTTTGCACTTCTGCAACTTCTTCGTTTGGATCCTCGATACCCGGCCGTTCAACAGTTGCTTGTTTCAATCAGCCAAGAACGATGATTCGATCGTTGAGAAACAGACATCAATGTTTCACCAAAAACTCTGATTTGCGATTTAAGAATTGTGCTTATGGTCAATTATAGCAATGTCGTTTTGATAGCGCCAGCCATTAGTTGCTTTCGGCGCACGTTACAATCTGCTTTCGTCTTTAGGATCTCTACATAGTTGACTGGTAACGATTTAGCAGTGTATTCAGATACGAGCAGTTGTTGCGTCACGTTCATTCTAGAAATGAAATAGGCATACGTTAAACATTTTGTGCCCACGTATCTGATTTTGAAATCGTAAACGAGAAGATGCAGAATGAAGTGGAATCATATGGAAAAAGATGCGGTCGCAGTGATTTTGTAGATCAAAGTGAAAACTGCTGTGATGCTGTTTGTCATCGTGTGCTTCAATTGTTGAAAGATACCAGTAGCAGTTTTAACGCCTGCTTTCAAGTGATTTACCTCAGTGAGTGTTGATCGACATCAACGACTTGGAAGAGTCGTCAAGTTCTAAAAATCAAGGCTCCCAACATGTGACAGTAGAAACTTACAACCGTCTAGCGGATTTTTTATATTAGCTCCATTTCTTGTTTCAGTGTTAGCGACGTCTTCGTCTGATTACAGTGGTCTAGGATTTTGGTACACTTACAAGCAGCAGTTCAATATTCATGAGAACTTCGTTTGCACAAGCTCGTGCAACATGAAAATTAATTTTGCGCAAACCAATATTACCCAAACCGCCCAGGTGGTGCAGTGGTTAAAGCTGCGGCAGTTGGTGCGGGATGTACCGGGCTCGAATTCTGATTCGGGGCAAGATGCAAAATGGGGTTTTGCACCTTCGACGGTTTGGGCGGTGCGATCGGTGGTGTAAAATGAACATATCTTGATCCCTTGTCGTGTTTAGAATCCATGGGCCGACCAATCTTCCATGTCAGTACTATAGGCTGACATGGAGCTATGCAATGTGCAGATGGTTCTACTAAAACTCGGACTTATAGCCGTACATAGAGTGGTATCACAACGGACCAATGGCCGGTCTAAGTGTGCGATAGCAGCCACAACAATCTAACAACCTAATATTGCCCAAGTTATCGATGAAACTGACATTTGGTTTTGTATTCAAGGAATTCGGAAGAATTGTTGGGTATAGCAAAAGTAACGCTTTGTGCAACATAAACTTCTACCGGGTGGACTCGTTTAACGGTAAGACATACTATGTTCAAATAGCCTTTTTGGCTATAGATTTGGTTAAAAACAAAATAAATTGTACTAAATTTAGAACTGAATTACTCCCTAGGGATGCGGGTAATAGAGTGTCAGGTGTAGAAAAAATTGTACTGGCTGTTGGTTCAGTTTGGATTGGCAATCTCTTATACAAATCGCCCAGGACAAAATCACATAAGACAGGGTTAACTTTTCAATGTGATTATTATTATGACACATGAAGCCTTTGCATTCATCCGCTTTATTAACCGATCATTCTACACATTTTTATTTAATCTATGCATTTATAAATATGTATATATATATATATATATATATATATATATATATATATATATATATATATATATATATATAAATAAATAAATATATATATATATATATATATATATATATATATATATATATATATATATATATATATACACACACACACATATATATATATATATATATATATATATATATATATATATATATATATATATATATATATATATTCTATTATTTAACGACGCCGCCGCGACACTCCTAGATTTACATAGAACCGAAAGCTATATACCTAATACATATATTCATCTCTGTTCTATACGAATAATACTTTTATTGATTTTTGTACTATAAAACGTGGTACTAAAGTTTACTACCCCCGAAAATGTATGTATATTTTAGCAGTATATATACAAATATTTGTGCATACATTCACATTACAAACACAAAGAGGACTTTTTTCAATCTCTTCTATATATTGGGCCATTGACCGAGATTATTGTGCACAGTGGTAAGGCGCATAACAAACAAAACACGTATACATATCCTTTATCATATACAAACTCAATTGTAATATAGTAAAACATAACCGGAAACGTTATATACATATGTATATATATATATATATATATATATATATATATATATATATATATATATATATATATATATATATATATATATATATATATATATACGTATTTGTACACATACTGTATACGATAGTGGTATGACGTGTTGAGCGAGAGATGAAAAGGAGCTGGGGTTGGGGGTTATGTTTGTCGAAAACGATTCGAGACAGAATTTGATCGATATTCGGCGGTAGAAAATGTATATAAAAAATTGAAAACATTTCTTCCTGTCTTATATTTGTATATCTATGTTTATAGTACACACATTATATATATATATATATATATATATATATATATATATATATATATATATATATATATATATATATATATATATACATATATATATATATATATATATATATATATATATATATATATATATATATATATATATATATATATATATATATATATATCTTAGACTGTTTGCGAATCGCACTATCGAGCATTATAATAACATTGGAAGCACCGATAAACGCAACAAGGGCGTAAACCAAAAACTTTCCAAGAAATGATTAGAGAGGTAGTAGCTCGAATCAGATGGAATCGAAAATCAAGCCTAAATAAATAAATTCTCAGAGGAGGGTTGTCAAACAGTTAAAAATTCAAACCGTGACTTCTGGGGAATGGTATCCACCTGTTTGTTTGACCGGGCGTTTAAATTAACCCACAAGTAAAAAAGCAAACTATCCTGTACCTAATTTAGAAGACTGCAGTTCATTACGTCTTAACAACTTTCAATTCATTCCACAATGATTATTTTTATTTTAAGTCTTACAAGTATCCATCGATTTCCCATCTTAGTAAGTAATCTTATCCAAATCTCTTGCAGTAGCCTATTCGTTGATTTTGAAATAATTTAGAACCCAATTACATTCTTACGAGTTCCAAATCCAGTCCTGATTATTAAAAAAAACGCGGAAAATAATTATTGTCTGTAATTCGGTTTTTAAGCTAACTTATTTATAACGCTGCCAATATTATTCTTGAATCATTCTAATTCTACAGAGGAAACTAAAGGTGAAATCTCATAAACTTAAATTATTCCAATTTTCATGAAATAAAATAAAACAAATTTTAAAGTTCATAAGCCCAAATGGACTTTTTTAAGTCGTCTATGTCTCTGTTGTTTCAATATTTTACACACTTATAATTTATTTGTAATCTTTGAAAAATCTTTTTTGGGAGGTTCAATGCACTTCCAACTCTTTCGCGGTTGGCTTATTTACTACTACTTGACGTTATTACATAGTCAAATCGAGGATGTACGATATACTATAGGTCCAATTTGCGTAGAACAATCTTCACATTGAATAGTTACCTATAGTACTGAAATGAAGGTGGGTCGTCCCATGTACGTATTCTGCATTTATATGGATTTCTTAATTCACGATCATTATCATATGGTAAAAATTCCGTTTGCTTCCTGCTCCTATCGGAAATCGAACCCGGTATTTCTCGCTTCTACTACCACATTAAGCAATATGTATATGTATATATATATGTATATGTATATATATATATATATATATATATATATATATATATATATATATATATATATATATATATATATATATATATATATATATATATATATATATAAATATATATATATACATATATATATATATATATATATATATATATATATATATATATATATATATATATATATATACATACATATATATATATATATATATATATATATATATATATATATATATATATATATATATATGTATATATATATATATATATATATATATATATATATACATATATATATATATATATATATATATATATATATATATATATATATATATATATATATATATATATATATATATACATAACCTTTTTGTTACAGTTCATGAGATATTTTTCGAATTTCACTGAACTGATAAACTTATATATTCATGCTGTTTTATTGATATAGTCTGATTTTCATCACCTTTGAATATCACATCTTAATTCTATTGAAAATGAAATGTCGGCGAATAATTATGATGGCAAACATAAAAATAATCAATAAACATCGATTAATTGATCTTGTAAGATGAATAACATTCTAATTAAAAATTTATATTGATCGATACCTATGAGAAAACGAAAGTATGATAAATACATAAAAGCTTTAATACCAAGGTGATCGTTGATTTTGGTGCAGCCTTTGCAATTATGTACGTTTCAGAAGTGCTCTGTTCACGATTAAATATGTTTGGACTTTACTTTGATACGATATGTCCATATTGGTCGATCGAGATGTAAAACTAAGTATTTAACTCTTGTTTGTTGAGGTATATTTACACCGTTTAATTTCATTGGCGGGGATTTGAATTTATTCAAAGTAAAAGTGATATGAGTTGATTAATTTTCATTCATTTTTATTCGTCAGATTTTTAGCCATTTCGCGATTTTTCATCCAGTATTATCAGTATATGTTGATATTGTTTCTTTATTAGCAATAAGTATAGATGGGTTGTGCATATGATCCATTTTGTTAAACGATACATCAATCCGACATGCCAAATTTTGTCAAATGCTTTTGCTACATCGAGATAGTACAGCAGTACAACAATCCAATCCTAATTTATGATCTAGTGTAACAGATCGCTCTTGTACATTTATCTAATCACACTAAAGTTGTTTTTGTCACCACGTGTTTTTAAAAGCCACTTTATGTTTTTCTTTAATATTTTAAATTCGATTCTGTCGTTGAAACTATATTTTCTGTTTGGTTTCCAATTTGTGTATTTATGTATTTTTAATAATTTTGTGAACTGCACATCTCATTTTGAGCTTATGATTAGGCTGCAAGAGCTAGCTAGATATAAAACAATGTCGTACGCACAAATTTTAATGTTAAAGTGAATTTCAAAAATGATTAACGATGCAACTGTCAATTTTTACCCATTGAACAGGTGTAACGTTTCCTTCGAGAAAAGTTTTCGAAATGGTCAAAGTAGGGTTCGAAATTTCGAAATGGTCAAAGTGGGGTTCGAAATTTCAAAATAGTTAAAGTGGGGTTCGAAATTTCGAAATGGTCAGAGTGGGGTTCGTTTACCAATTCACATTAAGATAATGTTAAAACTTAGTGTTAAGATTTGACAATTTCTAAATTAAAAAACCATAAAACAAATTTAAAAGTTCATAAGTGTAAGTGGATCTACTTTTTGAAGTCATCTAGGTCTCAGCTGGTCTAATATTTCACAATATAGTCTCTTTGATTTGGTTGTACATTAAGTTTGATTTTTTTCACCTTTGAATATCACATCTTAATTCTATTGAAAATGAAATGTCGGCGAATAATGATAATGGCAAACATAAAAATAATCAATAAACATCGATTAATTGATCTTGTAAGATGAATAACATTTTAATTAAAAGTTTATGTTGATCGATACATATGAGAAAACGAAAGTATAATAAATGCATAACAGTTTGAATACCGAGGTGCTCGTTGATTTTGGTGAAGTATTTTCGATTGTGTACGTTTCAGGAGTGCTCTGTTTAATGATTCATTATGTTTGGACTTTGCTTCGATACGATATGTCCAAATCGGTCTTCGATCAAAATGTAAATCTAAGTATTTTATTCTTGTTCGTTGCAATATATTAACAACGTCTAATTTCACTGGCGGGTATGTGAAAATATTCATAGTGAATATGATGAGTTGATTTATTTTTATTCGTCAGTTTTTTAGCCAAACCTCGATTTTGGCCAATCATTTAGCAGTTCTCTTAAAGTACTATAATCAGCATATGTTGATATTGTTTCTTTATTAGCAATAGGTACAGATTGGCAGTGTATATGATCCGTTTTGATTAAAGATATACCAATTTTGTCAATTGTTTTCGCTACATTGCTACACAGACAGTAGTACAATAATCCAATCCTAATTTATGATCTAGTTTAGCAGATCGCTCTTGCACATTTATGTAATCACACTAAATTGTTTTTGTCACCACGTGTTTTTACCACCTTTATTGTGTTTTTCTGTAACATTTAAAATTTGATTCTGTCGTTGAAATTATATTTTCTTTTTGATTATGTATTTGTGTATTTACAATAATTTTGTGAACTGTACGTCTCAGTATGAGTTGATAAGCTATGATTAGGCTGCTAGAGCTAGCTAGAAATAAAACCATGTTGTACGCACAAATTTTACTGTTAAAGTGAATTTCAAAAATGATTAACGATGCAACTGTCAATTGTTACCCATTGAACAGGTGTAACGTTTCTTACTAGCAAAGTTTTCGACATAATCAAAGTGGGGTTCGAAATGGTCAAAGTGGGGTTCGGTTACCAATTCACATTAAGATAATGTTAAAAGTTAGTGTTAAGATTTGTCAGTTTCTAAATTAAAAAACATAAAATAAATTTAAAAGTTCATAAGTCTAAGTGGATCTCCTTTTTTAAGTCGTCTAGGTCTCGGCTGGTTTATTATTTCACACTGTAGTCTCTTATGGTTTGGTTGTACATAAAGTTTGATTTTCATCACCTTTGAATATCAGATCTTAATTCTATTGAAAAATGAAATGTCGGCGAATAATGGGAAACATAAAAATAATAAATAAACATCGATTAATTGATCTTGTAAGATGAATAACATTCTAATTAAAAATTTATGTTGATCGATACCTATGAGAAAACGAAAGTATGATAAATTCGTTCATTTGGTTGTACAATAAATACATAAAAGCTTTAATACCAAGCTGCTCGTTGATTTTGGTGCCGCCTTTGCGATTATGTACGTTTCAGGAGTGCTCTGTTTAATGATTCATTATGTTTGGACTTTACTTTGATACGATATGTCCATATTGGTCTTCGATCAAGCTGTAAAGCTACGTATTTAACCCTTGCTTTTTGAGGTATATTTACACCGTTTAATTTCACTGGCGGGGATTAATTTTCATTTATTTTTATTCGCCAGATTTTTAGCCATTTCGCGATTTTTCATCCAGTATTATCAGTATATGTTGATATTGTTTCTTTATTAGCATTAGGTATAGATTGGCTGTGTATATGGTCCATTTTGTTAAACGATACATCAATCCGACATGCCAAATTTTGTCAAATGCTTTTGCTACATCGAGATAGTACAGCAGTACAACAATCCAATCCTAATTTATGATCTAGTGTAACAGATCGCTCTTGTACATTTATCTAATCACACTAAAGTTGTTTTTGTCACCACGTGTTTTTAAAAGCCACTTTATGTTTTTCTTTAATATTTTAAATTCGATTCTGTCGTTGAAATTATATTTTTTTTTTGATTATGTATTTGTGTATTTATAATAATTTTGTGAACTGCACATCTTATTTTGAGCTTATGATTAGGCTGCAAGAGCTAGCTAGATATAAAACAATGTCGTACGCACAAATTTTAATGTTAAACTGGATTTCAAAAATGATTAACGATGCAACTGTCAATTTTTACCCATTGAACAGGTGTAACGTTCCCTACGAACAAATTTTTCGAAATTTTGAAATGGTCAAAGTGGGGTTCGAAATTTCGAAATGGTCAAAGAGGGGTTCGTTTACCAATTCACATTAAGATAATGTTAAAACTTAGTGTTAAGATTTGACAATTTCTAAATTAAAAAATATAAAACAAATTTAAAAGTTCATAAGTCTAAGTGGATCTACTTTTTTAAGTCGTCTAGGCTAGTTTATTATTTCACACTGTAGTCTCTTATGGTTTGGTTGTACATAAAGTTTGATTTTCATCAATATATCACATCTTAATTCTATTGAAAAATGAAATGTCGGCGAACATAAAAATAATCAATAAACATCGATTAATTGATCTTGTAAAATGAATAACATTTTAATTAAAAGTTTATGTTGATCGATACATATGAGAAAACGAAAGCATGATAAATACATAACAGTTTTCTTTTAATACCAAGGTGCTCGTTGATTTTGGTGAAGTATTTTCGATTGTGTTCGTTTCCAGAGTTCTCTGTTAAATGATTGATTAGGTTTGGAATTTGCTTCGATATGATATCATATTGGTCTTCGATCAAGCTGGAAATCTAAGGCCCTGTCCGATTTCTGTAATAATGAAATAATTTTGACACAAGCGAAATAATTTGCTCTTCCATATTTTGATGTAAGTTCGTTTGCTGTCCGAATTCTGTGATAATATT